>CAUYUJ010006335.1:246586-299086 GCA_963575745.1 Prorocentrum cordatum | reverse complement strand
TCGACACCAGCGCGGAAGTTCTCGAAGATGTCGGCGCGCTCCACGGCGCGTGCAGGGCCAGAGACCCTGTCGTCGAGGCCCTGGAGCACCAGAACTGGGCCTCCAAATCCGTGCTCCCCGTTCAGCACCTCGTTCAGGGGCCGCTGGGGCAGCAGCTTCTGGCCAGAGCCGATGACGTTGTTGCTGCCAGGCGAGGAAGCGCCTTGCTCGATCGCGAACGCCAGGGCGTCGTCGGCATTCTCTGGGCGGGCGTCGTAGATGAGGGCAAGCCGGTCGCGGATCTGGGGGTAGATCAGCGAGATCACTGCATCACCGAAGAGGTCCAGGCCGCGCTGGCCAAACAGCGGCACGGGGGCGAAAGCCTTAGGCAGCGTTCGCCGCAGCGTCATCTCCCGCCAACTCGCAGCCGGGGGCTCATATTCCTCTGGTCTCACCAGTAGCCCCGCCGTGTTGCACAGCACCACGCCCTTGCAGATGCCCCTCAAGTTCGCCGCTGCGCCTGCGGCGATGCCGCCGCCGATCGAGTTCCCAGCGACCACCAGCGGGCGGCCGCCCATAACCTCGATGGCAAAGTCGCAGACCTGCGCCTCCCACACGTGCTGCGTGTACGAGATCCCTGGTTTCTCCGAGTGCCCGAAGCCGAGCAGGTCCAGCGCGAAGACAGGGGGCAGGCTGCTGTTAGCCGCCCGCATGGCAAAGACAAGGCGCTCCCATTGCTCGCAGGACGCAGCGAACCCGTGCACGAGCAAAAGCGCTGGCGCTGCGCCGTCGTAGTCAGGACCGGCCTCCCACCGCTGATAGCGCACGAGGTGCTGCCCCCGCCACCGCCAAAACCCGAACGTCCCAGCCTCGCGCGGTGCGCCGCCTGGAGCGCCGCGGGGGTCGAGGCCTGCCGCGCCAGCCGGCAGGCCCGCGTCCTGGAGCGCCAGCGTGCGCCTGGCCAGCAGGGTGAACCACTCCCTCCACTCCACGACGTCGGCCAGTGTGCCTCCCGTGGAGCGAGCCCACAGGGTCCACTCGTCCCCCACACCGGGCTGGCCGCCCTCGTCCGACGAGCGGGCGGCCTGCATCACCTCGCGCGCAGACAGCGACCCGAGGCTCAGAGCGGGGCTGAAGGCGCGCACCGCGGGCTCGCGCTCGGCGAGCACGCTGCTGGGCGGCGCGGCGCCGCCCAGCAGCCACTCTGCCGAGGCAGCATGGAGGCTCGCGGCCGCGCCGCCGTCGGCCGTGGCCTCGAAGAAGCGGTCCGCGAAGGCGTCGCGGCCCTGCCTCGCGTACTCGTCCAGGGCTGCCTTCACCTCGGGCTCGCCGCACCAGCCCGTGACCAGCTCGTCAAAAGGCTCGGAGGTGTCACACTCGGCGCGCGCCCGCAGCACCGCTGGAGGCGTGGCAGCCTCAGAAAGGCGCAGCAGCTCGTCCATGGTGGGCACCCCTTCCGACGCGAGCGGCTGGCTCTCGTCATCGGCCAGGACGGCCTGGAAGGTGTCCGGGGCCTGCACCGGCAGCTTCGCCGCAGCAGCGGCGTACTCTGGGAACATGCACGGCAGCAACTTCGCGTCCCCGCCCAACGACCACGCGGCCTCCCGCAGCGATCCGTCCCAGCGGACCACGGCCACACCCGCGGCCTCCAATGCGGCTGCCGCGGCGCACTGCGCGGCGCGCGAGGCGTCCTCCACGTCCTCGACGGCCATGTGGCACGCGGCCCCGCCACACTCCGAGGCGAGCGCAGGCAGCACGTCGGCGGCCACACCTGACCGCACCAGCAGCCGCGCACCCCAGCAGGACGCGACCTCGCGCTCGAGCGACAAGAGTGCAGCGCGCAGGCGCCGCAGCGCTGCTGGCTGCTGGACCAGGTGCCGCGGCTCCAGGACGAAGATGGGCACCACACGCCCACCAGCCGCGGCCGCCGCCTGGAGGCCGCCGTGGTCACCCGCGCGTAGGTCGCCACAGCCAGTGAACCACACCAGCTGGGCCCCTGTGGGCGCCCCCGCGCCTGCAGCGGCGCAGGCGCAGGCGCCGCCGCGATGGCGCCGGCCCCGCACGCCGGCCACGCACAGCGACCCGAAGCCGGCCGCCGCGCGGAGCGGTCGGCCGTGGTGGCCGCGCCGCCCAGCTACGCCGCGTGCGTCGGCGGTTTGGGCCAGGCCCGGCGCGAGCGGCGTGGCGGGGCGCGCGGTGCGCGGCAACACTTCGTGGTTGCACGTAGCGCCCGCAGCGACAGCCCCTCTCATGGGCGTCGGTGGCCCACTGGCCGCGGCCGAAGCGAGGATGGCTCCTGCCGGGAGGCTGCTTGAGCCAGCGGCTACGGTATGCCCACATGCGCGTGCCGTTGTCGATTACCAGCCTCTGCCTCAGACCATGACAGCGGCGCACCCTCTCTACAATATGTTATCCCAACGGCGAGTGATTACATGCTTTTAGGTCTTACCTTCCACATGGCGTCCAGCACATTTATCCTTCTGAGCACTGCAAATCCTACGGATGTCGGCCAACGTGCCGACACACATTGGGTGTTAGCTGTCGGGTTGGGTGTCCGCAGTACTGAGGGGCTCCATACACGATGATGATGCGCTGACTCGGTGTCGTGGTTTGCTACAGGGCTCCTGGTCCCACGAACTCCCGATCCTCTCGTTTGGAAATCGAACGCAATCGAGCCAATGAAAAAAACAAATAGCTTCACTCACAAACGTTTTTGCCAGCCGAACGGCCGTGAACAGAAGCAGCAACCAAATGCGTGACAAGGGTAAGAAAAAAACGATGTCCTCCAGCACAACCCCTATCTACCCACTCACTGCTAGTCCGCCCACCCATGCTGTTTCGGTCGCGCATGCTCCGTGAAAAAAGGGTCATCTGTTTGTGGCCCTTGTCGAGACCACTGACAAGATCGACCCGCTGACGCATCCTGTCACCGCATCCCGACCAGCCTCTCTGGCCGTGCCAGACCGCTGCTGCGAGAGGGGGCTCTGGAACTCACCAGACGCATGGCCAGCGAGTGGCACACCCAGAGCCTCACCCTGACTGCAACCTCGAGCGCCAGCTACAATGTTCACCGCAGAGGGGCTGCCTGTCGAAGAGACAAAGGGAGGGACGCACGTTGGAACCTATCCTTCCTGGCAGCACTCACAATGTCAAAACAAAAATAAAAGATCGGATCGAGAGTTTCTCGCTCACGTACATCCATTTCAAGTCGCACGCGTGCTGTATGGTTCAGGGCCAACAGACGTCGCTTCGTCTGTTCAACGCTTCTCCTTCTCTTTCTGACCGGGGGGGGCGGGGCCCAGAAGGCCCTCCCAAGGGACCTGACCCCCCCACAAGGGCCGCCCACCGCACGGGAAAGGAGAGCAACAGGATGGAAAAAACAGGAGTGTCAGCAGTCATCCTGCTTCAAGTCGACCTCCGTCTGATCCGTCAGACACCATTATGTCATCGTGCCGTTCCTCCTCCCCCTCCTCCTCCTCCTCTTCGTTTTCTTGATATGAATATGACGCGTCCGGCTATTAGGATTAATAATATTAGTACGGGTACTCTTGTCATTATGAGTAGTAGTATTCGTAGCAGCAGCATCAGTAGTGGTAGCAGTAAGAATACATAGTAGTGGCGTTAGTGCGGTATGTGTTGTAGCAGTAGCAGTAGCAGCAGTAGTAGTAGTAGTAGTAGTAGTAGTAGTAGTAGTAGTAGTAGTAGTAGTAGTAGTAGTAGTAGTAGTAGTAGTAGTAGTAGTAGTAGTAGTAGTAGTAGTAGTAGTAGTAGTAGTAGTAGTAGTAGTAGTAGTAGTAGTAGTAGTAGTAGTAGTACAAGTACAAGTACTAGTACGAGTACTAGTATTAGCAGTGGCAGTAGTAATCATAGCAGTAGCAGCAGCAGCAGTAGTAGTACGAGTACTGTGAAAATGTATATTAGCAGTAGCAGTCGTAGTAGTATTAGCAGTAGTCGTACTAGTAGTAGTAGTAGTAGTAGTAGTACTCGTAGTAGTTGTAGTTGTAGTTGTAGTTGTAGTGGTAGTAGTAGTAGTAGTAGTAGTAGTAGTAGTAGTAGTAGTAGTAGTAGTAGTAGTAGTAGTAGTAGTAGTAGTAGTAGTAGTAGTAGTAGTAGTAGTAGTAGTAGTAGTAGTAGTAGTAGTAGTAGTAGTAGTAGTAGTAGTAGTAGTAGTAGTAGTAGTAGTAGTAGTAGTAGTAGTAGTAGTAGTAAGTAGTAGTAGTATAGTAGTAGTAGTAGTAGTAGTAGTAGTAGTAGTAGTAGTAGTAGTAGTAGTAGTAGTAGTAGTAGTAGTAGTAGTAGTAGTAGTAGTAGTAGTAGTAGTAGTAGTAGTAGTAGTAGTAGTAGTAGTAGTAGTAGTAGTAGTAGTAGTAGTAGTAGTAGTAGTAGTTATTAGTAGTAGTAGTAGTTGTTGTTAGTAGTAGTAGTAGTACTAGTAGTAGCAGTAGTAGTAGTAGTAGTAGTAGTAGTTAGTTAGTTAGTTAGTTAGTAGTTAGTAGTTAGTAGTTAGTAGTTAGTAGTTAGTAGTTAGTAGTTAGTAGTTAGTAGTTAGTAGTAGTAGTAGTAGTAGTAGTAGTAGTAGTAGTAGTAGTAGTAGTAGTAGTAGTAGTAGGTAGTAGTAGTAGTAGTAGTAGTAGTAGTAGTAGTAGTAGTAGTAGTAGTAGTAGAAAAAGAAGTAGGAGTAGTAGTAGGTAACGCCGTGTCCGTCCGGGCTGTTTAGTAGTGAACCGCTGTTCTGAAGATGTGTCGCTGTCTTTCTCTTTCTGTGGCACTGAAGTATATGTCTTAGAAGCTTATGTGGCCGATGTTGGATCACAGAACATAAATTTACCTTAAGAGTTTGACACTCGGTTTTCGGTTTTACGTTGCCCCCCGTCCATACAATCGAGCACGATGGAAGCAAACGCCGTCTCCGTCCGGGCCCGCCGTGTTCGATTCCGAAGATATTGCATTGCTTTGCGTTGGGTTGCTTTGCGTTATTTCGCAGTGATTGCATTTGGGATGCTCAATAGATGTATGCTGCGGTTGCATTGGGAGCTTACATCATCATGATGATGATGATGATGATGATGATGTTGAAGAAGGTGACGATAATGATGATGATGATGATGACGATGATGACGATGATGATGGTGGTGATGGTGACGATTGGAATGATGACGATGATGCGGATGATGATGATGATGATGACGATGATGACGATGATAATGCTGATGTATGGCGATGATGATGTTGATTACGACGATGATGACGATGATGATGATGGTGGCGATGATGATGATTATGATGGTGATGATGATTCTGGTGTTGATTGTGATGATGTTGGTGATGATCACGATCCATGACGAAGATGGTGGTGATTATGATGACGACACTGATGAAGATGATTTTGGTGATGATGATTATGAGGATGATGATGAAGACGATGATGTTTATGAGGCGCGCAAGCGCGAGCCCGGACGGGAACGGCGTGCGGTCTGCGCAAGGAGTCCTTAGGATTCCATTCGGATTCGCTGAGGGTTCGGTCGGATTCCTTAGGATTATTTAGGATTCCTTCGGATTCGCTATGTTTCCTTAGCATTCCCTGAGGATTCGCTAGCATTCCTTTAGGATTCCCTTAGGAATCCCTTAGGATTCCCAGGCGCTCATACACTTCAGGGATTCCTGAGGCGCGCAAGCGCGAACCCGGACGGGAACGGCGTGCGGTCTGCGCAAGGATTCCTTAGGATTCTATTAGGATTCGCTGAGGATTCGGTGGGATTCCTTAGGATTCCTTAGGATTCCTTCGGATTCGCTAGCATTCCCTAGCATTCCCTTAGGATCCGCTAGCATCCCAAGATTCCCTTCGGATGCCCTCAGGATTCCTAGGCGCTCATACACTTCAGGGATTCCTGAAGCGCGCAAGCGCGAACACGGACGGGAACGGCGTGCGGTCTGCGCAAGGATTCCTTCGGATTCCATTAGGATTCGTTGAGGATTCGGTAGGGTTCCCTCAGGATTCCTACGCGCTCATACACTTCAGGGATTCCTGAAGCGCGCAAGCGCGAACACGGACGGGAACGGCGTGCGGTCTGCGCAAGGATTCCTTCGGATTCCATTAGGATTCGTTGAGGATTCGGTAGGATTCCTTCGGATTCCTTACGGTTCCTTCGGATTCGCTAGCATCCCTTAGCATTCCCTGAGGATTCGCTAGCATGTCAGGATGCCCTTGGGATTCCCTCAGGATTCCTAGGCGCTAATACACTTCAGGGATTCCTGAGGCGCGCAAGCGCGAACCCCGACGGGAACGGCGTGCGGTCTGCGCAAGGAGTCCATCGGATTCCATTAGGATTCGCTGAGGCTTCGGTGGGATTCCTTAGGATTCCTCCGGGTTCGCTCGGTTTCCTCAGGATTCCCTTCGGATTCGCTAGCACTTCTTCAAGATCCCCTTAGGATTCCCTCAGGATTCCTAGGCGCTTATACACTTCAGGGATTCCTGAGGCGCGCAAGCGCGAACCCGGACGGGAACGGCGCGCGGTCTGCGCAAGGATTCCTCAGCATTCCACTAGGATTCGCTGAGGATTCGGTAGGATTCCTTCGGATTCCTTAGGCCCCCTTCGGATTCGCTAGGTTTCCTTAGCATTCCCTGAGGATTCGCTAGCATCCCTTTAGGATTCCCTTAGGATTCCCTCAGGATTCCCAGGCGATCATACACTTCAGGGATTCCTGAGGCGCGCAAGCGCGACCCCGGACGGGAACGGCGTGCGGTCTGCGCAAGGATTCCTTAGCATTCCACTAGGATTCGCTGAGGATTCGGTGGGATTCCTTAGGATTCCTTCGGCTTCCGTCGGATTCGCTAGCATTCCTTAGCATTCCCTCCGGATTCGCTAGAATTCGAGGATCCCCTTAGGATTCCCTCAGGATTCCTAGGCGCTCATACATTTCAGGGGTTCCTGAGGCGCGCAAGCGCGACCCCGGACGGGAACGGCGTGCGGTCTGCGCAAGGATTCTTTAGGATTCCATTCGGATTCGCTGGGGATTCGGCAGGATTCCTCAGGATTCCCTAGGGTTCCTTCGGATTCGCTAGCATTCCTTAGCATTCCCTTAGGATCCGCTGGCATTTCAGGATTCCCTTAGGATTCCCTCAGGCTTCCTAGGCGCTCATGCACTTCAGGGATTCCTGAGGCGCGCAAGCGCGATCCTGGACGGGAACGGCGTGCGGTCTGCGCAAGGATTCCCTAGGATTCCATTAGGATTCGATGAGAATTCGGTCGGATTCATTGGGATTCCTTCGGATTCCTTCGGATTCGCTAGCATCCCTTAGGATTCCATTAGGATTCGCTAGCATTCCTTCGGGATTCCCTTAGGATTCCCTTAGGATTCCCTCAGGATTCCTAGGCGCTTATACACTTCAGGGATTCCTGAGGCGCGCAAGCGCGAACCCGGACGGGAACGGCGTGCGGTCTGCGCGAGGATTCCTTAGGATTCCATTAGGACTCGCTGGGGATACGGTAGGATTCCTTAGGAGTACTTAGGGTTCCTTCGGATTCGCTAGCATTCCTTAGCATTCCCTGAGGATTCGCTAGCACGTCAGGATCCCCTCGGGATTCCCTCAGGATTCCTACGCGCTCATGCACTTCAGGGATTCCTGAGGCGCGCAAGCGCGAACCCGGACGGGAACGGCGTGCGGTCTGCGCGAGGATTCCTTGGGATTCCATTGGGATTCGCTGAGGATTCGGTAGGATTCCTTAGGAGTACTTTGGGTTCCTCCGGATTCGCTAGGCTTCCTTGGCATTCCCTTCGGATTCGCTAGCATTTCAGGATTCCCTTAGGATTCCCTCAGGATTCCTAGGCGCTTATACACTTGAGGGATTCCTGAGGCGCGCACGCGCGAACCCGGACGGGAACGGCGCGCGGTCTGCGCAAGGATTCCTTAGCATTCCACTAGGATTCGTTGAGGATTCGGTGGGATTCCTTCGGATTCCTTAGGCCTCCTTCGGATTCGCTAGCATTCCTCAGGATTCCCTTCGGATTCGCTAGCATTCCTTACGGATTCCCTTAGGATTCCCTCAGGATTCCTAGGCGGTTATACGTTTCAGGGATTCCTGAGTCGCGCAAGCGCGAACCCGGACGGGAACGGCGTGCGGTCTGCGCGAGGTTTCCTTAGGATTCCATTAGGATTCGCTGAGGATTCGGTAGGACTCCTTAGGATTATCTAGGATTACTTCGGATTCGCTAGGTTTCCTGAGCATCCCCTTAGGATTCGCTAGGATTCCTTCAGGATTCCGTTAGGATTCCCTCAGGATTCCTAGGCGCTCATGCACGTCAGTGATTCCTGAGGCGCACATGCGCGAACCCGGACGGGAACGGCGTGCGGTCCGCGCAAGGATTCCTTAGGATTCCATTAGGATTCGCTGAGGATTCGGTGGGATTCCTTAGGAGTGCTTAGGATTCTTGCGGATTCGCTAGCATTCCTTAGGATTCCCTTCGGATTCGCGAGCATTCCTTCAGGATTCCCTTAGGATTCCCTCTGGATTTCTAAGCGCTCATACACTTCAGTGATTCCTGAGGCGCGCAAGCGCGAACCCGGACGGGAACGGCGTGCGGTCTGCGCGAGGATTCCTCAGGATTCCATTAGGATTCGCTGAGGCTTCGGTGGGATTCCTTCGGATTCGCTAGCATTCCTTAGCATTCCCTTCGGATTCGCTAGCATTCCTTCAAGATTCCCTTAGGATTCCCTCAGGATTCCTAGGCGCTTATACACTTCAGGAATTCCTGAGGCGCGCAAGCGCGAACCCGGACGGGAACGGCGTGCGGTCTGCGCAAGGATTCCTTAGGATTCCATTCGGAGTCGCTGGGGATTCGGTAGGATTCCTTGGGATTCCTTAGGAGTACTTAGGGTTCCTTCGGATTCGCTAGCATTCCTTAGCATTTCATTAGGAGACGCTGGCATTCCTACAGGATTTCCTTAGGATTCCCTCAGGATTCTTAGGCGCTTATACACTTCAGGGATTCCTGGAGCGCGCAAGCGCGAACCCGGACGGGAACGGCACGCGGTCTGCGCAAGGATTCCTGAAGATTCCATTCGGATTCGCTGAGGATTCGGTCGGATTCCTTAGGATTCCTTAGGGTTCCTTCGGATTCGCTAGGCTTCCTTAGGATCCCCTTCGGATTCGCTAGCATTCCTTCAGGATTCCCTTAGGATTCCCTCGGGATTCCTAGGCGCTCATACACTTCAGGGATTCCTGAGGCGCGCAAGCGCGAACCCGGACGGGCACGGCGTGGGGCGCGGGACCCGGACGGGCACGGCGTGGGGCGTGGGGCCCGGACGGGCACGGCGTGGGGCGTGGGACCCGGACGGGCACGGCGTACGGCGTGGTACCCGGACGGGCACGGCGTGGGGCCCGGACGGGCACGGCGTTCCCTAGTAGTAGTAGTAGTAGTAGTAGTAGTAGTAGTAGTAGTAGTAGTAGTAGTAGTAGTAGTAGTAGTAGTAGTAGTAGTAGTAGTAGTAGTAGTAGTAGTAGTAGTAGTAGTAGTCGTAGTAGTAGTAGTAGTAGTAGTAGTAGTAGTAGTAGTAGTAGTAGTAGTAGTAGTAGTAGTAGTAGTAGTAGTAGTAGTAGTAGTAGTAGTAGTAGTAGTAGTAGTAGTAGTAGTAGTAGTAGTACTAGTAGTAGTAGTAGTAGAAGAAGAAGTAGTAGTAGTAGTAGCAGTAGTAGTAGTAGTAGTAGTAGTAGTAGTAGTAGTAGTAGTAGTAGTAGTAGTAGTAGTAGTATAGTAGTAGTAGTAGTAGTAGTAGCAGCTGCAGCAGCAGCAGCAGCAGTAGTAGTAGTCGTAGTAGTAGTAGTAGTAGCAGTAGCAGTAGCAGTAGCAGTAGTAGTAATAATAGTCGTCGGCGTAGCTATAACATTATTGTGTTATTAGTATGGCCATTCGTATGTTATGAACATCAGTACTACTCGTACTACTTGTACTTGCAACACTGTACTTGTAAATACTAGTACAGCGTGACGTTGGTGATTATGGAAGTAATTACGATTACTATGAGTATTAATATTGGTATGGCTACTGTGCTCAGTGACACTACAACTAAAACTAGTACCAGCATCATCATCATCATCAGCAGCAGCAGCATCATCATCACTACCATCATCATCATCATCATCATCATCATCATCATCATCAGAATCAGCATCATCACTATCACCGCACCATCGTCATCATCGCCATCACCATCACCAGCCTCATCACCATCCTCAGCATCATTCTCATCAACATCATCATCACCATCGTCGCCATCAGCATCATCGTCATCATCACCATTACCAGTATCACCATCACCCTCATCATCAGCATCATCAGCACCATCATCGTCATCGTCATCGTCATCACCAGCATCATCATTACCAGCATTGGCATCATCATCGTTTGCATCATCAGCATCAGCATCATCAATATCATCGTCATGAGCATCGTCGTCTTCGTCGTCAGCATCAGCATCAGCATCCGTATCAGCATCATCAGCATAATTATCAGCAGCAGCAGCATCATCTCCATCATCATCTTATCGGCGGCGAGCGAAGGGGGGAAGCGAGAATGAGAAGCCCTTCTCAGAAGGCGACGGGCTTCTCAGAAGCCCTCGCGCTTTCTGAGAATATGTCTGCGTCTTCGGGAAAGGTTTAGAACCTGTCTCAGAAGGCCAGGGGGCTTCCGAGCCTTCTGAGAAGGCCCACCCCTTCCCCACTTCCCAACAGCGCTGACCGCTGGTCCTCATCAACAACATCATCAGCATCATCAGCATCATCAACATCTGCATCATGATCATAATCAGCAGCAGCAGCATGACCATCATCGTCGTCATACTCATGCTCATCCACATCAGCATCATCATCAGCAACATCATCACCATCATCATCAGCATCATCATAATCCGCAGCAGCATCATAAGCATCATCATCATCATCATCATCATCATCATCATCATCCTCACCACCATCATCACCATCACGACCACCACCACCACCATAACCATCAGAATTCTCATCAGCGTCGTCAGCACCATCATCGCCACAGCGTCATCAGCATCGTCAGCATCACCATGATCGTATTTTTTTCAGATTGTGACTCGGATTCGTATTCGTCTCCTCTTCCTTCGTAGTAAGATTATCATCACTATTAGCATCCTCATCACGGGTCTTCCCCCAACCCTTCCTCCGCCACAAGCGCCACCTCCTCCGCCGAATCGGTGTCCTCCCTCCGCCCACATCTGCGCCCCCACTTGAACTCCGAGCACGCCCCACGAGCCCCTCCAGCTGTCGAGCGAGTCGGGGCGGCGGGCGCCGCAGCACACGTCCCAGAGGTCGGCGAACCTGGAGGGCGGCGCAGGCGGAGAGGGGGCGGGGGAGGGGGAGAGGAGGGAGGCAGGGAAAGAGGAGGCACTACCATGGCAGTCAGGTGCGCCGAGAGCGGGACAAGGACAGGCAAGACACCTGGGGCGAGACGAGCGAGTGCAGCACGAAGCCGAGAAGAGAGAAAGGTAAGACACGAAGCAAAAGCCACGCGAACTACCGAGGGCGAAGCCAAAAACAAGTGCCATCAAAACACAGGAGACGGCGGGGATCGCCCCCTCACTCCCCCGGGAATGGGTCTTTGCCCAGCTCGAGGGCTCGAATATACGCACTTAGCATCCTAGCTGGTTGCAAGCGAACACTCACCCCAGAGCCGAGACCGCGGGGCCGACGGCTCGGGCCTGGCCCCACAACGAAGGCAGAATGCAAGGGTGGGCCCAGCAATGACGATGACGTGACGTGACCTCTGGCACGACCAGGCCCAACAGGGCCCTGACCGGGGAGGGGGAGGTCGGGAGGAACGGCATCTCGAACGACCCAGGACCCCCCATGCCGCTGGTCCCCAGGGGCACTGTCCCTCTTGGGAGCCGGCTGCCCCCTTGTGACTCCCAGACCTGAGGCAAGCCTGGGCGGGGCGGCACGGGCAACAACCCGCGGCGCCTTTAAGGGCGGGACCCCCGAGGCCTCCTCCCGCCACCCGCACACTCCCTCTCATTCCTGGCCCGAGTCCTGTTCGGAGGAGAGGGGGGGCGCGGAGGCTCCATAGAGCCTTGCACACGCGCGGCCTTCGCTATGGGCGTGCACGCGTCCTTGAGGCCCCGATATCGCTGCTCGGCCTCGCTGCAAAACCTCACCCGTTGAAACGCCGGGAGCCGTTCGGGGGCCACGGAGACCGAAAAAATGCGGCTCTGCGTCAGGCTCGGGCCCCTGGGACCCCCCACCTCGGCCACAAAAGGACCATCACAAGCGGGCGGGGAGGGGGTCGAGGCTCCAGCAAGCGCCAGGGTCACCCCAACGGGCAGCGCAACGGCCACGACCCTCGGCGAAGAACCAGGGCCCCACAGGATTGCCGCCTCGGCCACTCTGAACGCGCGGAGCCCCGCGCCTGCAAAAACGGGGCAGCGTTCGCACAACCACCTCTTGCCTCGGCGGCGGCAGCCGCGCGGGGCCGCGCCTCCGCTGCGGGGCGACCTCCCTGCTCTCGCCAGCGGCATCCGAGGTCAGCAGGGCGGCGCCTCGCCACCTCCACCCTGTCGGCTGCCGCAGCACCAGCCCACAGGAGCTCGAAATCGGCGGCGACCCATGAGGCCGTCGGCCGCGGGCGGTCCAGGGCGCGCGCGCGGCGCTACACGACGCGGTCGGGCAAGCCGTAGAACCTGCGCCCACGTTTCGCCGCCTGGCCCGCCCCCACGCGCCGCCCGCCCGACGGCCACGCACGCGATTGCAGGCGAGAGGGGCGAGCGCTGCATTCGCAGCGGCATCCATGCCGCCGTGCTACTCAACGCAGCGCCATAGCCGCTTCCACACGTCCACGTTGTTCCGCGCAGCAGCCGAACATTTGCCTCGATGGCGCACAGCTCAGCCCAGGCAGACGTGCGCCTCGGCCCTGGCAGAAGGCCGAACGCTGCACCGCGGTAGCTGCTGTCGCCGACCATCACAAAACCCCTGCCCGCTCTCCACGCAACAAAGGAGCTCGCGGCGCGACCCGCCCGCGAGCGGGCGCCCAGCGACCAACAGCCGTTGGACGCGAGCTCCACGATGAAGGCGCCAAACGCCCGAGTCGTCGCGGGCGAGCAAGGCGGGCAAGGACGTTCTGGGGTGGAGGGTCCGCGTGTAGAGCCAACCCCCAGCCGCCGCCAGCAGCGCAGCGTCGTTCACGGCATGCTCGCGGTCGTCGCCCAAGCATGGGCAACACGAGCACCGCTGAGAAAAAATACCAAGCACGCCTGCGCATCGCTGGCAGTCCGGGCTGGAGGCGCAGGGGTACCGGCATAGGCGCCGCTGAGAGAAGTGGCACCTCATGGCTGCCGTCCGACGGGCAGCGCGTGCGATGGGATCGAGGACCCAGTTCTCGGTCTTCGCCCCAGCATTCAGGAGCCCTCCGAGAGGGGCCAGCCAGATGCTAACAGGATCCTCGCGGGGCGGGCCAGGACCGCCGGGCATGGCGTCGGCCCGCAGCGCCCAGGTAGACCATCCCACCGCCTCGTAGCCCCGGAGGGCGAGACACGTCACGATGGGCGGCGACGCAGCACGCAGGTCCAGCACCTCACCCGAGCGGGCCCGCACCGCAAACGCCGACGAACCAATCCACCCGAGGCGCTGCACGGACCGAGCGAGCGCCCCAGCTGGCCCCGCCACTCGCCCCCAGCATCGGCCACCAGCCGTCGTCACCTCGAGGAACTGAATCCGCCAGGCGCGCCGAGTAACAGCATGAGGCACCGCGCCGGCGCGAAAAATGCGAGCCCAGTCATGAACAGGCCCAGCAATAGCAGTGCAAGCAGGATGGGTGGCAGGCGAGGCGCCCCGCTGCGAGGCGATCCAGTGGGAGCCCCCACGGGGTCCGCCTAGCCCTGCTTCACTAGGGGCGTCATCTTGGTGATAACGTGCGGGGCTGCCCCCGGAATCCCGAGGCCGTCGGGGGCGGTCGGCCCCACGGCAGCCCGAGCGACTTCCCCGAACTTGAGCCCCGAGGAAGCCAGTCGCCGAAAGTGGCGCCCTCGCTTGGACACCCTGCGCACGCGGCGACGTAGAACCGAGGACTGAATAGGCTTCCCCGTGGAAACCTCCAGGCCCAAGAACTCCAGCCACGACTGCTGCGACGCGCTGCCCATGCACCTCCTCGGAGGTCGCGAGCAGCGCATTGGACTCGGCGACGGGCAGGCCCCGGCCCTGCACGGCGGCGCACAGCATCTTGATGGAATCCACGGACAGCTCCTGCAGCGCGCGAAACTGGCCGACGACCTGCAGGGCAAGGTCGCCGGCGAAAATGTCAAGGGAGTCGCGGAAGCCCCGATTGGCGTCGAGGGCGCGCGGAGTTAGGCGCTCTCCATAAGGCGCACATGGCGGAGAGCAAGGCGAGCTGCGCAAAGGCCATGGCGAACCTCCAGCCAGGGAGAGCACCACGATCCACGATCACCGAGTAGGACGTAACATGCGGCCACACCAGCCACCAGCATGGCCAGGGCGCACGCGAGCAGCTGCCTTGGGAAAGAATGCTGGCGCGTTTTTCAGCCAGCCGCCTCCAGTACACACGATCGAAGCACTTCTCGATGTCCACGACGGCCGTGACCACGCCGCCCCCATCTGCCAAGGCCGCCTCGGCATGCAGCAAGGCGCGCGAGGCCACGCCCAGCGCGGTCTTGCCCGCCGCCAACGCAGTAGGGCCGCCGGTGCTCCAGGGGCCAAGCCCGCAACTGGCCGCCACGAACCTGCGACCATATTCGGCGGGCGGCCTGCAGCGGCGCAATCTGCCGCCAGCCTCCTGTCGGCTTGGCCAGCAGAGCGACGCGGACGGCCACGAGCTGGGTCGGCCACCTCCCCCAAAGCTCAGCAAGCCACCTGATGTAGACAAGCAGGAGAGCGTAGAATCGCCGAGGAGACTGCGCGCCCGCGGCGTCAGCACCCTGCCGCGCGCCAAGCGAAGCTCTCGGCAGCAACGCGCACCTCGGCGATGCGCGGGATGGCCAGAGCGGCCTTCGGCAGAGAGGCGAGCGCGCGAGCCATGTCATCCGTCTCGGGGAAATCGCGGAGGCGCTCCAGCTCGAAATGCCGCTCGCCAGCACCTGCCCCTGCCACCCGCGCGGCCGTCGGCATAATGGAGACAGGCGGAGCACTCCACATCTGATCGTCGGCCACGCGCTGAGCTGCGGCAGCGCGCTGCACGCGCCGAAGGACCTGCGAGCGGGGAGCCCAAGCGGCCCGGCGAGAAAGAACAGCGGCTCGAACCTGCCCCCCATCGCACGTCTTGGCCCATTCGGCGAAGGACTTACGTCGAGCGCGCATGGCCCCCAGCTCCAGCTGCCAGGCAAAGTCGCGCGGCCAGGCCACGACAGCCCGCGCCGCCACGCAGCCCACGGCCTGCACGTAGGCCAGGCCCGCGCCAGAAGTCATAAGAATGCTCAGGGCGGCGCTGGGAGGGCTGAGGCGGCGCCGGCAACGCGAGCCCACCGGAGGCCCCAGCCCCGCCGGCAGCTCCACCACCACGGGGAAGCGGGAGCCCGCAGGCCAAAGAGGCACGGGCTGCGGCTCCGACGGGGCGCCCGAGATCAAGAGGCAGGCCAACCAGTAGTCGACGTTGCTATAGTTTCCCTGCGCGCCGACGTTTTCCCCGCGAGGCCGCGCGACAACCCCGGCGGGCACGCAGTCCAGGAAGCTGCGGTTCAGAAGCGCCACCGGGTCACAGTTCCAGTCAGCAGCCATGGCGAAGGGCCGGTTGCAGCCACGCAGCGCCAAGGCAATCTCGAACAACCTGCAGGAGTTAACGTCAAACCACTTGTCGACCTCGAAATAGGCGAAGACCAAGACCAGCCCGCCCTCGATGCCGAAGTCGGAGCGGCACGCGACGCAGACATGCGGCACCAGCTCGACAGACCCAGCGCGGGTGAGCACCCAGGCAAGGTTGCAAGGAGTTCAACTCCAGCGGAAGGCCGCCCGGACTCCCAGCGCCTACAAGAAGAGATAACCGTATGCCAACCGTTCCAGGCTGCCCACCCTTGAGCACGCCGAACTTCGTCCTCATCAATGCGAAGCTCCTGTGCTGCAACAGCCTGGAAACCAGGTGGCATCTTCCCAAAAACTCACGACGCGACCCCCAGGGTGAAGCGATGTACGTGATGAGATGTGCTCCGCGACGGGCAACACCTCGAAGACCTCTACGCCCACGTGTCTTCCACGCCCACGACTTCCAAAATGGCAGCACCTCCTCCCTCTGCGGGGCGAAAAGAGGCTAATGGAAAACCAGCGTTTGCTGCTGTTGGGGCAGGTGTCGCTGGTGCTGCCAGGGCCGCTGGCGCAGGGGCAAGGGCAGGTGGTGTTGCTGGTGCCCCCGCAGCGGACACTCCAGAAGGCGGGCCAGCAGCAGGCGTGCCCCCGTCGGCCCCAGCACGCAAGGCGTGGGCGGCGGGGAAAGCAGCCCCCATGGCCAGCACCTGGGCGTGGATGGACTCCAGCAGGGCGACGCCTTGCCCGTTGGCCGCTGCGGCGGGGCGGCGCTGAGCGGCGTCTGCAGGCCACGCAGCGCGGTGGCGACGGCCGCCAAGTCCACGCCTCCTGGGCCCGCCGCAGAGGCCGCCACAGCGCGCTGAGCTGCGACCACCTCGCCGCCCAACTCAGCCACGCCGACCGCGAGGTTCTCGCGCTGCTGGCGAAGGCTAGCCACCTTTGCCTCAGCCCTTCCCCCAGGCACCACTTGCTCCAGGTTGGACTTGGCATCTGCCAGGCGGGACTGGAGGCCGCGAAGGAGCAGCTCAGGCGGCTGGGAGCGGCGCTCCTCCGCCTCGAGCTTGCCCAGCTGGCGCTGCATGGCGATGACCTAGGGCTGGGCGGGGTCGTAGTCCAGGCCCCGCATGGCCGCCAGCCCCTTGCGAGCCCCGAAGACGGAGGGGCTGGCCGCGTCGCCGGCGGCCGCGCCAGCAGCGCCACCGCCACGGCCACCAGCAGAAGGGGCCCGACGACGGCGGCCAGCCGAGGGTGTCCGCGCGGCAGGCGCCTTCGGCGCCGCGGCTGCCGCTGGAAGGCGCCCTTGGCGATCCCGCCCGCACTTGAAGCACGTGTCCCTGCTGGGGAAGTTGCTACGGAAGCCGCAGAGCCTGGTGGCGAGGCATGGCCGCGGCTGGGGCCCCGCGCTCGCCGAGGCGTTCGAGCTCTTTGGCCGCCGCGGCGCCCCACAGCTGCGTCAGCGCCGCCAGCGGCCGAAGGCGGCGGCATGGCCTGATGTTCGCTGCGACGCCGAGCGAGTAGGCGTCGCGCGGCGTGGAGCCTCAGCTCGCGGCGCGCCCTTTCTCGCCCACGGCCGGCCCGCCTGCGCCGGGCAGGGGAGTGGCTCCTGGGCCGCGAGCCTGGAATGGCGACAGAAGGCACCATCGCCGCGCCCACGGCTCGCAGCTGGCTGGCGCCAGATGGATCGCGCCCCGCGCGCGCGCCCCGCGCACGCAAGGAGCCCAAATGGCAGCCTCAGGGAAAGAGGAGGAGGAGGAGGAGGAGGCGGAGGAGGAGGAGGAGGAGGAGGAGGAGGAGGAGGATAAGACGTTGCTGGGAACCGTCGCGCTGAGCACTGGACGGCCACCTGAGAGTGGGGAGGCAATGACCTCCCCTCGGTGCCAGTCGCGCCTCGCCCACCCGAAGGATCGCGGCGGCGGCACGCGGCACGGCGATAGCCGCAGCGGCGGGCGGCGCGGGGCCCACCTCGGTGCCGAAGTCGAGCAGGGCGAGCCACGGGGCGCGCGCGCACGCGCGCGCCTCTCTCGAGGCCCTCCGAGCCGCCCGACCGCTACGACAAGAAAACAAAACGAATTGAAAACGAGCACCAGGGAAGGAAAGTTTGAGACCAGGAGCTCGCTTCGGCCGCCTTGGGCCGAGGTCCAGAAGCAAAGAGCCCAGGGAGCCCACGGCAGGTCCAGAAGGAGCGCGCACGGGCCCAGGCACTCTGCTAGATCCCTCACCAATCTCTGACTAATCTCGACCAATCAACTTCAGGATCGGCCGAGGCCAGAGGGCGGGGGGCTGGGATCACTCTCGAATTGGGCCCCCCCTCGTCGCTGGGATGAAATCCAGCGAGGAAGAGGCGACGATTCCGTCGAGCGTGTTCGCCCAGTGTCGGGAGCGGAGCGCAATCCAACAGCAACTGGCCAGCCAGGCCTGTGGTGTAATATCCACATCGCACACAGAGGACAACCGATCCTTGGGACACCCACAGAAAGCGACCTCGGGCATGCTGCGACTGCACCATCCCGTGTGCAGGCAGCACAGCAGCGGGGACAGTGGCCTGTGCAAGCGACGCTCTTCCAGGCCTAAGCTGCTGGAACGTGCCTATGCGCGGACGGACGTTCCGCGTTGGGGGCACAAAGGCGGGTCCTTCACGAGGGGGAACGACGAGGCTCACCGACGGGGGAAGGAGCGGGAGGGAATCAGGCGAGAGAGACCGATCTTCCTGGACCGCCTGTGCCAAAACTGCATTCGGGTTGATAACTGAATCGGTGCGCGGACGAACTCTCCGCACATCTTCAATTAGCATACCAGGGTCTTCACGGCGATGAACGACAGACGACCTCACAGACGAGACAAGAGGTCGGGGGTCGGGGGAGGGAGAGGACCGATCAAAGGCCTGGATAGCTTGGTTAAGTGTTTCCGCATCAGGTGTGCGCATTGAAACCGTGGTGGCGAAACGAACCTTGGAGCGCACAGCACGCTCAGGCGGCGAGGGCGACCGACTCCGAACATTGCCAGCTCGGTCCGCCGTGCGAGGTCTGACCGCGCGCCCCCCTGGCGGGCTTCGCAAGGCTGGTCGCTTCACACTCTCCACACCCAGCGACCCACCCAATTCACCACGAGGGGCCAAGGCACGGGCATGGCAAACCCAATTGGGGAAACGCTTGACGCTCGCCTCAGAACGGGCCCCTATCCTGCAAAAATTGCAGCGCCAGAACTGCCGGCGCACTGGGGGGGGGGGGGGGGGAAATTATCCTGGCGAAGGACCCAACCGTATGCCATTGTGAATACTGCAATTGTGAATATCTTCTCGGTGGAGCCCCCTACGGGGCCACGGAACGTACGAGGGGTGTGCCGAAATGGGTGTGCGGGACGCATGCTGGCACACCCACTGGGGCCTTCGGTGGAGCTCCCTATGGGGCCACGAAACGTGTGAGGGGTGTGCCGAAATGGGTGTGCGGGACGCATGCGGGCACACCCACTGGGACATTCGGCGGAGCTCCTTGTGGGGCCACGGAACGCGTGAAGGGCGTGCCGAAATGGGTGTGGGTGACGCATGCGGGCGCGGGCACTGTGGCCTTCGGCGGAGATCTCTACGGGGCCACGAAACGTGTGAGGGGTGTGCCGAATTGGGTGTGGCTGACGCATGCGGGCGCGGGCACTGGGGCCTTCGGTGGAGCTCCCTATGGAGCCACGAAACGTGTGAGGGGTGTGCCGAAATGGGTGTGGCTGACGCATGCGGGCGCGGGCACTGGGGCCTTCGGTGGAGCTCCCTATGGAGCCACGAAACGTGTGAGGGGTGTGCCGAAATGGGTGTGGGTGACGCATGCGGGCGCGGGCACTGGTGCCTTCGGTGGAGCTCCCTATGGAGCCACGAAACGTGTGAGGGGTGTGCCGAAATGGGTGTGGGTGACGCATGCGGGCGCGGGCACTGGGGCCTTCGGTGGAGCTCCTATGGAGCCACGAAACGTGTGAGGGGTGTGCCGAAATGGGTGTGGGTGACGCATGCGGGCGCGGGCACTGGGGCCTTCGGTGGAGCTCCCTATGGAGCCACGAAACGTGTGAGGGGTGTGCCGAAATGGGTGTGGGTGACGCATGCGGGCGCGGGCACTGGGGCCTTCGGCGGAGCTCCCTATGGAGCCACGAAACGTGTGAGGGGTGTGCCGAAATGGGTGTGGGTGACGCATGCGGGCGCGGGCACTGGGGCCTTCGGTGGAGCTCCCTATGGAGCCACGAAACGTGTGAGGGGTGTGCCGAAATGGGTGTGGGTGACGCATGCGGGCGCGGGCACTGGGGCCTTCGGTGGAGCTCCCTATGGAGCCACGAAACGTGTGAGGGGTGTGCCGAAATGACGCATGCGGGTGGGGCCTTCGGTGGAGCTCCCTATGGAGCCACGAAACGTGTGAGGGGTGTGCCGAAATGGGTGTGGGTGACGCATGCGGGCGCGGGCACTGGGGCCTTCGGTGGAGCTCCCTATGGAGCCACGAAACGTGTGAGGGGTGTGCCGAAATGGGTGTGGGTGACGCATGCGGGCGCGGGCACTGGGGCCTTCGGTGGAGCTCCCTATGGAGCCACGAAACGTGTGAGGGGTGTGCCGAAATGGGTGTGGGTGACGCATGCGGGCGCGGGCACTGGGGCCTTCGGTGGAGCTCCCTATGGAGCCACGAAACGTGTGAGGGGTGTGCCGAAATGGGTGTGGGTGACGCATGCGGGCGCGGGCACTGGGGCCTTCGGTGGAGCTCCCTATGGGGCCACGAAACGGTGTACTGGGTGGGTGAAGAGGAGAGGAGGAGAGGAGAGGAGGAGAGGAGAGGAGAGGAGAGAAGAGGAGAGGAGAGGAGAGGAGAGGAATGATGATGATAATGACGATGATGATGATGATGGTGATGATGATGATGATGATGATGATGATGATGATGATGATGATTGATGATGATGATGATGATGATGATGATGATGATGATGATGATGATGATGATGATGATGATGATGATGATGATGATGATGATGATGATGATGACGATGAGGATGATAGGAGGGGAAAGGAGGCGGAGGAGGAGAGGAGGAGGAAGGAGACGCGGGGCACCGTCTCTTCAAAACGAGGACCCAACACCACAGGATGGTTGGGAAATACATTATCCTGTCGAAGGACCCAGCCATATACAAACGTGAATACCGCAGGGCAGGTGGAACGAAGCAAGAGGAATTCTCTATGGGGCCACGATCCTCGTGAGAGGTGTGCCGAAATGGCCCGATGCCGCCATGCGAACGCTGCCACTGGCGCCTTCGGTGGAGCTCCTTTATGAGGCCAAGATCCTCGTGAGGGGTGTGCCGAACTGGCCCGAGGCCGCCATGCGAACGCTGCCACTGGGGCCTTCGGTGGAGCTCCCTATGGGGCCACGATCCTCGTGAGGGGTGTGCCGAAATGGTCCGAGGCCGCCATGCGAACGCTGCCACTGGCGCCTTCGGTGGAGCTCCCTATGGGGCCACGATCCTCGTGAGGGGGGCGCCAAAATGGTGCCGAAATGGGTGTTGGGGAGGCATGCGAACCCTGTCACTGGGGCCTTCGGTGGAGCTCCCTATGGGGCCACGATCCTCGTGAGGGGTGCGCCAAAATGGGGCGGGGCCGCCAGGCGAACGCTGCCACTGGAGCTTTCGCTGGAGCTCCCTATGGGGCCACGATCCTCGTGAGGGGTGTGCCGAAATGGTCCGAGGCCGCCATGCGAACGCTGCCACTGGCGCCTTCGGTGGAGCTCCCTATGGGGCCACGATCCTCGTGATGGGTGTGCCGAAATGGCCTGGGGCCGCCATGCGAACGCTGCCACTGGGGCCTTCGGTGGAGCTCCCTATAGGGCCGCGAACCGTGTTAGGGGAGTGCAGCAATGGGGCAGGTCCGCCATGCGAACGCTGCCACTGGGGCCTTCGCTGGAGCTCCTATGGGGCCACGATCCTCGTGAGGGGTGTGCCGAAATGGCCCAAGGCCGCTATGAGAACCCTGCCACTGGGGCCTTCGGTGGAGCTCCCTATGGGGCCACGATCCTCGTGAGGGGTGCGCCAAAATGTGGCGGGGCCGCCATGCGAACGCTGCCACTGGGGCCTTCGGTGGAGGTCCCTATGGGGCCACGATCCTCGTGAGGGGTGTGCCGAAATGGTGTGGGGCCGCCATGCAAACGCTGCCACTGGGGCCTTCGGTGGAGCTCCCTATGGGGCCACGATCCTCGTGAGGGGTGCGCCAAAATGGAGCGGGGCCACCATGCGAACGCTGCCACTGGAGACCTCTGTGGAGCTCCCTATGGGGCCACTATCCTCGTGAGGGGTGCGCCAAAATGGCCCGAGGCCGCCATGCGAACGCTGCCACTGGGGCCTTCGGTGGAGCTCCCTATGAGGCCACGATCCTCGTGAGGGGGGCGCCAAAATGGTGCGGGGCCGCCATGCGAACGCTGCCACTGGGGCCTTCGGTGGAGCTCCCTATGGTGCCACGATCCTCGTGAGGGGTGCGCCAAAATGGGGCGGGGCCACCATGCGAACGCTGCCACTGGGGCCTTCGGTGGAGCTCCCTATGGGAGTGGAGCTCCCTACGGGGCCACGATCCTCGTGAGGGGTGTGCCAAAATGGGGCGGGGCCGCCATGCGAACGCTGCCACTGGGGCCTTCGGTGGAGCTCCCTATGGGGCCACGATCCTCGTGAGGGGTGTGCCGAAATGGGGCGGGGCCGCCATGCGAACGCAGCCACTGGGGCCTTCGGTGGAGCTCCTATGGGGCCACGATCCTCGTGAGGGGTGTGCCGGAATGGGGCGGGGCCACCATGCGAACGCAGCCACTGGGGCCTTCGGTGGAGCTCCCTATGAGTCCACGAAACGCTGTACTGGGTGGGTGAAACACAAGGAGGAGGGAGGAGGAGGGGGAGGAGAGGAGGAGGGGAGGAGAAGGAACGCGGGGCGACGTCTCTTCAAAACGAGGACCCAACACCACAGGATGGTTGGGAAAAACACACAGACACAATTAATCGACGATTCCCCAGAAAACATCGAAAATTACCCCAACGGTTCCAGCCACCCGGTAGCCACCCAGACGTGCCAACGCATGTGTCACCAGAGTCTCAAGCTCCCCCCGACCTTCGGTGGAGATCCCTATGGGGCCACGAGACGTGTGAGGGGTGTGCCGAAATGGGTGTTGGGGAGTGCCGAAATGGGTGTTGGGGAGGCATGCGAACCCTGTCACTGGGGCCTTCGGTGGAGCTCCCTATGGGGCCACGAAACGTGTGAGGGGTGTGCCGAAATAGATGGTGGGGAAGCATGCGGACCCTGCCACTGGGGCCTTCGGTGGAGCTCCCTATGGGGCCACGAAACGTGTGAGGGGTGTGCCGAGATGGGTGGTGGGGAGGCATTGCAACCCTGCCAATGGGGCCTTCGGTGGAGCTCCCTATGGAGGCTAGAACTGTGTGAAGGGATTTTGAAAAGACGGGTGGGTTTGGGGGAGGCATGCGGACCTGCCACTAGGGCTCCGGTGAGAGCTCCCTATGGGGCCACGAAAGTTGTGAGGGGGTGTGCCGAAATGGGTGGTGGGGAGGCATGCGGACCCTGCAACTGGGGCCTTCGGTGGAGCTCCCTATGGGGCCACGAAACGTGTAAAGGGTGTGCCGAAATGGGTGGTGGGAGGCATGCGGACCCTGCCACTGGGGCCTTCGGTGGAGCTCCCTATGGGGCCACGAAACGTGTGAGGGGTGTGCCGAAATGGGTAATGGGGAGGCATGCGGACCCTGCCACTGGGGCCTTCGGTGGAGCTCCCTATGGGGCCACGAAACGTGTGAGGGGTGTGCGGAAATGGGAACTAATGGCGATGGCGATGATGATGATGATGATGATGATGATGATGATGATGATGATGATGATGATGATGATGATGATGATGATGATGATGATGATGATGATGATGATGATGATGATGATGATGATGATGATGAATGAGATGATGAATGATGATGATGATGATGATGAAAACGGAGACAGATAGAGGGATGATGTAAGAGGGAGGAGTAGTGAGGAGGAGGAGA
Organism: Prorocentrum cordatum; assembly: GCA_963575745.1. Taxonomy (NCBI): domain Eukaryota; class Dinophyceae; order Prorocentrales; family Prorocentraceae; genus Prorocentrum; species Prorocentrum cordatum. Next base: position 275,306 of record CAUYUJ010006335.1, on the reverse strand, counting down.
GGAACGCGGGGCACCGTATCTTCAAAACGAGGACCCAACACCACATGATGGTTGGGAAAAAATTAGCCTGGCGAAAGACCCAACCATATGCAGTTGTTGGTATCGCATTCGGGGAAGCCCCCTTATGGGGCCACAAAACGCTGTACTGGGTGGGGGGTACGCATGCGAACTGCGCTACTGGGACCTTCGGTGGAGCTCTCTATGGGGCCACGCAACGCTGTACTGGATGTGGGGAGGACGCATGCGAACTGCGCCACTGGGACCTTCGGTGGAGCTCCCTATGGGTCCACGAAACGCAGTACTGGACGCATGCGAACTGCGCCACTGTGACCTTAGGTGGGGGGGAGGGGGGGGGCGCATGCGAACTGCGCGACTGGGGCCTTAGGTGGAGCTCCCTATGGGGCCACGAAACGCTGCCCTGGGTGGGGGAACCGCATGCGGGCTGTGCCACTGGGACCTTCGGTGGAACTCCCTGTGGGACCACAAAACGCTGTCCTGGGTGGGGGAACCGCATGCGGGCTGTGCCACTGTGACCTTCGGTGGGGCTCCCTATGGGGCCACGAAACGTTGCCCTGGGTGGGGGAACCGCATGCGAGCTGTGCCACTGGGACCTTCGGTGGAGCTCCCTATGGGGCTACGAAACGCTGCCCTGGGTAGGGGAACCGCATGCGGGCTGTGCCACTGGGACCTTCGGTGGAGCTCCACATGGGGCTACGAAACGCTGCCCGGGGTGGGGGAACCGCATGCGGGCTGTGCCACTGGGACCTTCGGTGGAGCCCCCTATGGGGCTACGAAACGTGCCATGGGTGGGGGAAACCGCATGCGGGCTGTGCCACTGCTGACCTTCGGTGGATGTCCACCTATGGTGCCACGAAACGCTGCCTGGGTGGGGGAACCGCATTGCGGGCTGTAGCCCTGGGACCTTCGGTGGAGCCCCATATGGGTACGAAACGCTGCCCTGGTTGGTGGGGGGAAACCGCATGCGGGCTGTACCATGGGACGTCGGTGGAGCTTCCCTATGGGGTACCGAAACGCTGCCCTTGGGTGGGGGGAAACCGCACGCGGGCTGTGGCCAGTGGGGGGCCTTCGGTGGAGCTCCCTATGGGGCTACGAACACGCTTGCCTCTGAAAGAGGGAGGAACCGAATAGAGGGATTGTTGACCACTTGGGACACCTCAGTGGACTCCCTATGGGCTACGAAACGCTGCCCTGGGTGGAGGAACCGCATGCGGGCTGTGCCACTGGGACCTTCGGTGGAGCTCCCTATGGGGCTACGAAACGTGTGAGGTGTGTGCCGAGAGCAGAGGCAAGGAGGGGGAGGAGGGAGGAGGGCGAGGAGGGGGAGGAGGAGAGGAGGTGGGACGCGGGGCGCTGTCTCTTCAAAACGAGGACCAAACACCACAGGATGGTTGGAAAAAATTAGCCTGGCGAAGGACCCAACCATATGCAGCTGCGAATACCGCGAGGGAAATGAGACGAAGGAGGGGGGCACGCAAACTACGAGTGGCGAGAGGCATGGCCCCTGTTGTCATGGGCACTGCGCCACGGCACGGACGAGGCGCAAGACAACACTGGGCGCCCTCCGAAGAGCACAACAGTGACGACAGCTACGAGAACTGAATATTCGTTCGGTTTCGAACCTGAAGCTGCGGGCCCCACAGGCGCCCCGCATGCGGGCGCAGCGCCTGGGGCCTTCGATGGAGCTCCCTGTGGGACCACAAAACGTTCCTGGGTGGGGCCTTCGGTGGAGCCCTCTATGGGGCCTCCGGTGGAGCTCCCTATGGGGCCACGAAACGCTGCCCTGGGTGAAGGAACCGCATGCGGGCTGTGCCACTGGGACCTTCGGTGGAGCTCCCTATGGGGCTACGAAACGCTGCCCTGGGTGGGGGAACCGCATGCGGGCTGTGCCACTGTGACCTTCGGTGGGGCTCCCTATGGGGCCACGAAACGCTGCCCTGGGTGGGGGAACCGCATACGGGCTGCGCCACTGGGACCTTCGGTGTTTGGGGGGGTGGGGGGGAGCTCCCTATGGGGCTACGAAACGCTGCCCTGGGTGGGGGAACCCCATGCGGGCTGTGCCACTGGGAACTTCGGTGGAGCTCCCTATGGGGCTACGAAACGCTGCCCAGGGTGGGGGAACCGCATGCGGGCTGTGCCACTGGGACCTTCGGTGGAGCTCCCTATGGGGCTACGAAACGCTGCCCTGGGTGGGGGAACCGCATGCGGGCTGTGCCACTGGGACCTTCGGTGGAGCTCCCTATGGGGCTACGAAACGCTGCCCTGGGTGGAGGAACCGCATGCGGGCTGTGCCACTGGGACCTTCTGCCTTCGTGGAAGCTCCTATGTGGGCACGAAACGTTTATTGTGAGGGGGTTGCTGCCGATAGCAGAGGCAAGGAGGGGGGAGGAGGGAGGAGGGCGAGGGAGGGGGAGGAGGAGGAGGAGAGGAGGTGGGACGCCGGGGCGATCGTCTCTTCAAGCGAGGGGGGGGGAACCCCCAACACCACAGGATGGTTGGGCATCCCACCAGCCCTTTGGGCGTGAGTGGTTTAGAGAGCCCGCTCTGTCCTCAACCCCCCTTCTTCCCCTTCGGGGAGGGGTTTACCCCTCCCCCTACCCCCTCCCCTGGACCTGGAGAGGGCGGGCCGAGTGGTGTCAAGGGTTTTTTGTTCGACTCCTGGGAGGGCCAAAAAACGACGACCCTCACGAGGATTCTGGTCCCGAGGGGGGGAGGGGAGTTTGGCCCCTCAACTCGTCGTTGAAGCAGAAATCATTGGTTTTACGAGGGTGTTGGCCCCATGTTGGCCTTCTGAGGGGGCCGCGCTCATCTTCCCTCATAGCAAAATCATTGCTTGTATTAAGGTGTTGGGCTCATTTTGTCCTTCTCAGGGCGCAGCTCTCCTGTGCGTTTCTGCGGAGGTCGCAAGAGGCCCCAAGATGGCCCCAAGAGGCCCCCAGGAGGCTCCCAAGAGGCCTCCAAGAGGCCCCCCAGAGGCCCCCAAGCGGCCCCAAGAGGCCCCCAAGAGGCCCCCAAGATGCCCCACGAGGCCCCAAGAGGCCCACCGAGGCCCCAAGGACCCCCAGGAGGCCCCCAAGAGGCCCCCAAGAGGCCCCCAAGAGGCCCCACGAGGCTCCAAGAGGCCCCCAAGAGGCCCCACGAGGAGCCCGAACGACTCACATCAGGACGAGGGGCCCGAACGACTCACACCACGAAGAGCCCGAACGACTCACACCACAAGGAGGGGCCCGAACGACTCACACCAGGACGAGGCGCCCGAAAGACTCACACCACGAGGAGCCCGAAGGACTCACACCACGACGCGGGCCCCGAACGACTCACACCACGAGGAGCCCGAACGAGTCACACCAGGAGGAGGGCCCGAACGACTCACACCAGGATGAGGGGCCCGAACAACTCACACCACGAGAAGCCCGAACGACTCACACCAGGACGAAGAGCCCGACCGACTCACACCACGAAGAGCCCGAACGACTCACACCAGGAAGAAGGGCCCGAACGACTCACACCAGGACGAGAAACCCCAAACGACTCAATCCACGAGGCGCGCTTTCTCTCCCTCCTCCTCCGCCTCGTCCTTCTCCCGCTCCCCCCACAAGGAGGATGTACAAGGAGGCGGGAGGAAGGAGGAACAGGGGAGATATGCGGGGCCCAGCGGACACACGCCTGAAAAACACGACTGTCGGCATGCTTCGCAAGAGTTTTGTTGCTGTGTGAAGGGCTGGTGGGGATCGCGCAAAGCCCTAGGTTGGGAAATTAGCCTGGCGAAGGACCCAACCATATGCAGTTGTGAGTAATGCTGGTGTGAGTACCGTCTTCGGTGGATCTCCCTATGGGGCCACGAACCGTTTGAGGGGTGTGCCGAAATGGGTGGTGGGGAGGCATGCGGACCCTGCCACTGGGGCCTTCGGTGGAGCTCCCTATGGAGCCACTAAACGTGTGAGGGGTGTGCCGAAATGGGTGGTGGGGGGACATGCGGACCCTGCCACTGGGGCCTTCGGTGGAGCTCCCTTGGGGCCACGAAACGTGTGAGGGGTGTGCCGAAATGGGTGTGGGTGGCATGCGAACCGGCAGCACGGGGCCTTCGGTGGTAGCTCCCTATGGTGCCACGAACCGTTGCGCGGGCTTCTTTAACGTGTTATTTATATCTTGTGCCGAAATGGGTGTGGGGGCGCATGCGAACGCAGCCACTGGGGCCTTCAGTGGAAATCCCCATGGGGCCACGAAACGTGTGAGGGATGTGCCGAAATTGGTGTTGGGGAGGCATACGAATCAGGCCACTGGGGCCTTCGGTGGAGCTCCCTATGGTGCCACGAAACGTGTGAGGGGTGTGCCGAAATGTGTGGTGGGGAGGCATGCGAACCCAGTCACTGGGGCCTTCGGTGGAGCTCCCTATGGGGCCACGAAACGTGTGAGGGGTGTGCCGAAATGGGTGTGCGGGACGCATGCGGACGGCAGCCATGGGGCCTTCGGTGGAGCTCCCTAGGGGGCCACGAAACGTGTGAGGGGTGTGCCGAAATGGGTGTGCGGGACGCATGCGGACGGCAGCACTGGGGCCTTCGGTGGAGCTCCCTGTGGGGCCACGAAACGTGTGAGGGGTGTGCCGAAATGGGTGTGCGGGACGCATGCGGACGGCAGCCATGGGGCCTCCGGTGGAGCTCCCTATGGGGCCACGAAACGTGTGAGGGGTGTGCCGAAATGGGTGTGCGGGACGCATGCGGACGGCAGCACTGGGGCCTTCGGTGGAGCTCCCTGTGGGGCCACGAAACGTGTGAGGGGTGTGCCGTAATGGGTGTGCGGGACGCATGCGGACGGCAGCGCTGGGGCCTTCGGTGGAGCTCCCTGTGGGGCCACGAAACGTGTGAGGGGTTGCCGAAATGGGTGCTGGGGAGGCATGCGGACCCTGCCACTCGGGCCTTCGGTGGAGCTCCCTATAGGGCCACGAAACGTGTGAGGGGTGTGCCGAAATGTGCGGTGGGGAGGCATGCCGACCCTGCCACTCGGGCCTTCGGTGGGGCTCCCTATGGGGCCACGAAACGTGTGAGCGGTGTGCCGAAATGGGTGCTGGGGAGGCATGCGGACCCTGCCACTGAGGCCTTCGGTGGAGCTCCCTATGGGGCCACGAAACGTGTGAGGGATGTGCAGAAATGTGTGGCGGGGAGGCATGCGGACCCTGCCACTGGGGCCTTCGGTGGAGCTCCCTATGGGGCCACGAAGCGTGTGAGGGGTGTGCCGAAATCGGTGGTGATGATGATGATGATGATGATGATGATGATGATGATGATGATGATGATGATGGGAGGAGGGAGGGGGGGGGAGGAGAAGGTGAGGAACGCGGGGCGTCGTCTCTTCAAAACGAGGACCCAACACCACAGGATGGTTGGGGAGAAGAAAAAGAAGAAGAAGAATAACAACAACAACAACACAAAAAAAAAAACAAAAAAAAAAAAAAAAAAAAAAAAAAAAAAAAAAAAAAAAAAAAAAAAAAAAAAAAAAAAAAAAAAAAAAAACTGGCGAAGGACCCAACCATATGCAGTTGTGGGCATCGCATTCGGGGGAGCCCCGTATGGGGCCGCGAAGCGCTGTACTGGGTGGGGGGGGATGCATGCGAACTGCGCCACTGGGACCTTCGGTGGAGCTCCCTATGGGGTCACGAAACGCTGCCCTGGGTGAGGGAACCGCATGCGGGCTGTGCCACTGGGACTTTCGGTGGAGCTCCCTATGGGGCTACGAGACGCTGCCCTGGGTGGGGGAACCGCATACGAGCTGCGCCACTGGGACCTTCGGTGGAGCTCCCTATGGGGCCAGGGGGAACCGCATGCGGGCTGTGCCATTGGAACCTTCGGTGGAGCTCCCTATGGGGCCACGAAACGCTGCCCTGGGCGGGGGAACCGCATGCGGGCTGTGCCACTGGGACATTCGGTGGAGCTCCCTATGGGGCCACGAAGCGCTGCCCTGGGTAGGGGAACCGCATGCGGGCTGTGCCACTGTGACCTTCGGTGGAGCTCCCTATGGGGCAACGAACCGCTGCCCTGGGTGGGGGAACCGCATGCGGGCTGTGCCACTGTGACCTTCGGTGGAGCTCCCTGTGGGGCCACGAAACGCTGCCCTGGGTGGGGGAACCGCATGCGGGCTGTGCCACTGTGACCTTCGGTGGAGCCCCCTATGGGGCTACGAAACGCTGCCCTGGGTGTGGGAACCGCATGCGGGCTGTGCCACTGGGACCTTCGGTGGAGCTCCCTATGGGGCTACGAAACGCTGCCCTGGGCGGGGGGAACCCCATGCGGGCTGTGCCACTGGGAACTTCGGTGGAGCCCCCTTTTATGGGGCTGCGAAACGCTGCCCTGGGTGGGGGAACCGCATGCGGGCTGCGCCACTGGGACCTTCAGTGGAGCTCCCTATGGGGCTACGAAACGCTGCCCTGGGTGGGGGAACCGCATGCGGGCTGTGCCACTGGGACCTTCAGTGGAGCTCCCTATGGGGCTACGAAACGTGTGAGGGGTGCGCCGAGAGCAGAGGCAAGGAGGGGGAGGAGGGAGGAGGGCGAGGAGGGGGAGGAGGAGGAGAGGAGGTGGGACGCGGGGCGCTGTCTCTTCAAAACGAGGACCCAACACCACAGGATGGTTGGGAAAACACACACACACACATGTTTTTGGTGAGCCTCAAGCTCGACGATCTTGCGATCCACCTTCTTAGATGTCAGCTTCCTGGGCCGAGTGAAGGCGTCCACTCTGCCGTGGGACACGTGAGACTCATGAGCCTGCAGCAGCCACTTGATGGTGCCCCGAACGGAGTTCAAGGCGATCTGCATTGCTGCGAAAGCTTGCCCACTTGCTGCGTGCAGATCCCGCCCCTGCTGCGCAGCCAGGTCAGCCCATCTGTTAGAGCGAGCCTCCAGGCTATCGCCAGCCTGGTGGCCACGCACGTGAGACACCCGAAGGGCCTCTCCAAGGCCTCCATGGTCCTCAATCTTCCTCCAGATGGCCTCCCAGAGGTCAGTATCCGGGCGCCTGGGACCACAGCTAAGCCCAGGACCGAGCTCGAGGCCCTCGACGAGGCCATAAAAATCAGTATACACATGCAGGGGCAGAATACAAACCTGTAAAAATTGCAAAAACGCATATAGCTCAGCTCGGGGTGAACTCTGAACGGGTCCAGGTAGGGCTCCATATACATGTAGCTGGATATCACGCATACTATATGTAATGAACCCCATCCCGCTCGGTTCGCCCCAGGCCAGTACCACACTTTTCTGCACGCGCCGTATGTGTAGATGTCCCCAGTGACGAGGCCGAGGGATCCGCACTGGATGTGCCATCGTCCACTCTCATCTCGACGGGGGACAGGCGGCGCGCACGAGCGCGGGGCCACGCCACGCGTCCAAAACCAGGAGCCGTGAGAGCGAGGAGGGAGGCCACGTGTATCAACACTCCGCATGGCTTCACACTGTAACTCAGCTCGTCCGTCACACTCCCAAGGTATATGGTATGATGTGCACACTTCACATGTACATGCAGGACAACATGACGTGCGCGCATAACCGTGCCGATAAAGTCGTTGCGGGGACCACAGACCTCCCCCCACAAGTGCCCTTAAGAGCCCGTCCTGCAAGACCGTCAGCTTCCAGGGTCTCTCGGGGCCCCGCTCAGGGCCAACTTCAGGATCATGGGGTCGATTTTTGAGGGCGCCAATGATGGGTCCCATCCAATATCCGAGAGGCCCCTTGGGGTCCATGCCCTCATCGGCTGGGTTGGGTCGTTTACTCCAGGCCTCCCATAGGCGACGAACTGCTGCAGCTCGTGCCACGTCTCGCACCGTCGTCGGCGCATCAACTAAAAGATCCAGTTGGTCGCCGACATCCGCGGCAAGTCTGGCTGCTGAAACCGACGTCCAACCTAACGCCTTGACAGCCATCAGCATAGCGCCTGTGGGTCCAGCGACATGAGCCCATGGCTTAGCTGCACGAAGGATGCAAAAAAAAAAAAAAAAAAAAAAAAAAAAAAAAAAAAAAAAAAACTTGACGGCGCCACGCACGCTGGAGAACGCTATGCTCAGAACCTTTGTCACGAAAGAGTAGGGCCCATTGGAATATCGGCTGTGTCCAGCAGGCAACGTGGGGATCTTCATACATGGAACCCTGTAGGCACGACGTAAGTCATGCCGAAGTGGTGGATCCTGGTGCGCACCAGGTGCCACGCATGATTCGCCCCATAGCCTCGACTAACTGCGGAGGGGCCCCGTGAACCCCCACCCCGTACTGCATGACCGAGGGTAGGGCCTGCTTGGCGAATCTAGCGGCCAGGGGCCCCGCCATTTGAACACGCTGAAGACGAGTTTACGAACCCGAGCCACTCGATCCCGAAGACGACCGCGCCGCATGGGACGACCAGCATTCACCTCAATCCCCAGAACCTCCAGGGCCGAACGGTAGTGAAAGCCTAGCTTCGACAACCTCCGAGCGATGGACCTGCCAACTTTCCCTGAGGAACACGTAAGAGTCATCTTGCATGATGGCCGCGAACCGAACCGAGAACCGAGAACCGGGTCTGGAACCGAACCGGCCGAACCGAACCGGCCGGCCAAACCGAACCGGCCGAACCGAACCGGCCCGCTGTGCGAACCGAACCGGCCGAACCGAACCGGCGGAAACCGAACCGGCCGAACCGAACCGGCCAACCAGGCGGAACCGAACCGGCCGAACCGGACCGGACCGGCGGAACCGAACCGTCCGAACCGGAGTCAGGACCCCAGGACCCGCTCGAACCTTAAAATACCTCAGGACCCAGGACCTGAACCCAGGACCCCAGGACCTCAAAAGACCCCGGGACCTGAATCCAGGATCCTCTTGGACTTCCCAGGACCCCAGGACCCGGGACCCCAGGACCCCCAGGACCCATGAAGACACCCATGAAGACGAGCACCTGGCTGGCGGGCGCGCGCGGGGCGACGACGACGACGGCGGAGGAAGGCGACGACGACGGCGGAGGAAGGCGACGACGACGGCGGCGGAGGAAGGCGCCGACGACGACCCCCCCGGTCCGGACCCCCCCCGGTCCGGACCCCCTGGGTCCGGACCCACTGGGTCCGGACCCCCGGGGGTCCGGACCCTCCCCGGTCCGGACCCTCCCCGGCTCGGACATTTCTGGGTCCCCGTCGCCCCTCCTCCTCTTCCGCCGCCTCCTCCTCCTCGCCCGCCGATGCGGGTTTCCCTGCGGAAGGGGCCGTCCGACGCCGCAGGCAGATCCACCCTCCAAGCACGCCGCCGCCGTCGCCGTCGCCGTCGCCGCCGCCTCCGGTGCCGTCGCCGCTGCGCCGTCCAAGCACGCCGCCGCCGCCGCCTCAGGCGCCGCCACCCCCGACGTTGCAATTTGTTGCAACGTGGAGCCCCAAAGCTCTCGACAATGTCCCCGGGGCCGGTTTTTCGTCCTCAACTGTTTTTTGACAATCCCGGGGCCGGGAGACGGCCTCCGGAGGCCGTCAACAACGATCGGTTGCAGTTTGTTTTCCGTCGCCCGGATTTGAGGCGGCCCCTACGCGCAGCACGAGCGCTTCTTCTGGCACGTGCGATTCCGGCCGCCGCCCTGCAAGGCTGACGGAGAGGAGGAGAACGGAGAAGGAAGGGTGACGGAGAAGGAAGGGTGACGGAAGCAGGACGGCGAAGGAGGAGGAAAACCTCCGCGGCGCGCCCGCTACGGGGCGCGCCCTCGAGCCCTCGGGTCCGAGGGGGGGGCTGCGGCCGCAACCGCGCGGATGGCCTCGGAGATCAGCTGCTTCTTTTCGGCGGTATCCGCCGCCGTGCCTCTGGGCGCGAATGGGCGTGTCCTCAAGTCCTGTGCCTCAGCCTCTTAGTCCAGTCCTCACTCCTGCGTCTTGTAGGGGCCAGGGCCCGGAGAGCTTTCCAAGACGGCCCAAGAGGCCTGCAAGACGGCCCAAGAGGCCCAAGGTGGCGGATGTGCCGAAGGCAACTAGATAGAGGTCTCGGAGCTCTCGGGGGACGCACACGTCCTTGTATCTCAGTCCGCGGGCGGCCAGCTCCTGCTCCAGCAGCCGTTGTCGCTCCACGGCAGAGCGACGCTTGAGGCTGGGCGCGTCTGTCTCCTCGCTGGCCGCCGCGCCGGCGGCCTCGCGCTCTCGCGGCCGCCGGCGGCCGCAGGGGGGCTCCTCGGGCGCTGGCGCGTTGGCCTCCGCGGGCGCGATCGCCCTCCGGCGCCGCCGCGCCGGGGTGGCGGGGGCAGTCGCCGCAAGCGGCCGCGGGGGCTGCCGCGATGCTGCCGCCGACGGCCCCGCCGAAGGCTGCCCGCGGGGCGCGGCACCGGCCGCTTTCGCCGACCCGGCGCCCGCGCCTGGAGGAGGAGGAGGAGGGAGGAAGGGAGGGCGGATGGAGGAGGAGGAAGGGAGGAAGGGAGGAGGACGGGAGGAAGGGAGGAAGGGAGGAAGGGAGGAAGGCAGGGAGGAAGGGAGGAGGAGGGCAGAAGGAATGCAAGGATAATTTGGGCGCCTTGCTGGCCGCCAGACCGCCCGCCGTGGGCGGCAGCCGCGCCTGTCTCTCCTGCTGCTGGCGCGGAAGGGCCGGCGGGCTGCTCCTCCTGTGCTGCTGGCGAAGCCGCCTCTTCAGCCGCTGGCATGGGGGCGTCAACAACGGGCTGCGCGGCCTCCGTCTTCGCCGCGGGCGGGGCGCCAGGGCTCTTCCGAGCGGTCGGCCGCGAGACGCCGCGGGGCCCAGGCGAGGCGCCGCCCGCCTCATCTGCTGCTGGCGCGGGCGCGGGCACGGGCGCCGCTCGGCGTCCGAAAGGCAGGAGGGCCTTCGAGGCGCGCTTGAAGTCGCCAGCCGGCGAGGCGCCAACGGCCTGCGAAGCGCCGACAGCCTTGGCCGCGGCCTTGGCCGGCCTGGCCTCCGGCGCGGCAGCGGCGCCGCCGGCGGCCAGCGCGCGCCGCCAATCGCGCGGCAGCGGCCGCCGCCGCCAATCGCGCCCCTCGTCCGGTTCTGGCGAACTCCACGGCCAGAAGGCCTCCCCAGCCGCCGCTTCCGCCTCCTCGATCGTGATCGCGCTCGGCCGCCCCTTGCCTGCCGCGGCGGCCGCGGCCGCGTGGCCAGCAAGGAAACCGCGGCTCTTCCGCGCAGTTCTCTTGCGCGTCTGGGCCAACTTCGGAGCCGTCGGCGTGGGGTTGAACCGGTCCGGCTGCCTCCCTCGCCTGTGGCCACGACCGAGTGCTTCCGCCTCCTCCTCCTCCTCTTCCTCCTCTTCCTCCTCTGGCTCGGGCTGCTGCTGCTGCTCCTCCTCCTCCTCCTCCTCCTCCTCTTCCTCTTCCTCGCCCACTGGGACGTCGTCTGGCAGCTCGGCGACGTCGTCGACGTCGTCCGCCTCCTCCTCGCCCTCCTCGTCCTCGTGCTCCGCTGGCCCCCTGTACTCCGAAGCCATCTCCGCCTCCCACCGGGCGGTGCGCTGCTGCGATCTTACCTCCTTGTTGTTTCGCGGCTGTGCCAGCCTCTCCTCCTCCTCTTCCTCCTTCTGGCGCTCGCCCCTCTCCCAGCGGGCGTCCCCGGAGCGAGCGTCCCTCTCCTCTCGCCTCTCCGCGGCTCGCTGCGCTGAGAAGACGTCCATGGCCAGCGAGCCGTGGGGCAACTCTGCGAGCCAGGAGCGGCGCGCGGCTCTCGAACCAAAATGGCTACGGAACTTTCAGCCGTGGAGGTCCAGACCCAGACCTCGGACGCCAGGCTTCAACCTTGAACGCCTGGGGGGGGCGAACCTGGCTGACCGCTGGAAGGCGGGCCCCTTTGGCGGCCCCCCCGCGCGAGGGCAGGGGGCCGCCTCCGGGGTACCCGGGTCCCGAGGGACCACCCCAGCAGCAGTCAACCGCACGTCCCCCCGACCCAAGAGAGCCCCAAGAGGAGCCCACAGTCCGGACCCCCTGGGTCCGGACCCCCTGGGTCCGGACCCCCCCGGTCCGGACCCCCTGGGTCCGGACCCCCCCGGTCCGGACCCCCTGGGTCCGGACCCCCTGGGTCCGGACCCCCCTGGGTCCGGACCCCCCCGGTCCGGACCCCCTGGGTCCGGACCCCCTGGGTCCGGACCCCCTGGGTCCGGACCCCCCCGCCCCTGGTCCGGACCCCCCCCCCCGTCCGTCGTCACCCCCCCGTCCGTCGTCGTGGTCCCCCGTCCGTCGTCGTCGTGGTGCTCGTGGTCGTGGTCGTGGTCGTGGTCGCGGTCGCGGTCGCGGTCGCGGTCGCGCGGTTACCTCCGCGCCCTCGCGAGGCCTCCTTGGAGACATGCAATTCTGCGGCCCAGGCCGCGACGCGCGAAGCGCGATTATCTTCTTGCGTTTTCTTCATCGTTTGAGACACCGGTAGTTGGCCTTCGAGAAGCTCCTCGTCGCCACGGCTGGACGCAGCTCGGAAAACTGGTGCGTCTGGACCCCGGGAGGGGTCCGAAGACCGAGTTTGAGCAGATTTGGAGTTCCAGTGTCTCAACTCGCCCTTCTCCGATCTTGCCGGGCGCTTTTGGTGGCGGGTGTGCAAGCGCCGAGAGCTCTGCCAGCAGTCTAGGCCGACGGTCTGCAGAGACAGCCTCAACGAGAGAAGGAGGAGGAGGAGGAGGAGGAGGACGAGGAGGAGGAGGAGGAGGAGGAGGAGGAGGACGAGGAGGAGGATAGGAGGAGGCGGAGGAGGAGGAGGTGCAGCGGCGGCCAGCGGCGGCCAGCGGCCAGCGGCGGCCAGCGGCCAGCGGCGGCCAGCGGCGGCACCTCGGCCGTTGCAGCGGCCCCGCTGGGGCAGCGCGCGAGACGCCGAACGGGCCGGCCTCGTCCTCGTCCTCGTCCTCGTCCTCGTCCTCGTCCTCGTCCTCGTCCTCCTCCTCCTCCTCCTCATCCTCCTTCTTCTCCTCCTCCTCCTCCTCCTCCTCTTCCTCCTCCTCCTCCTCCCTCGCCCCCACTGTCCCCATCCCCGTCGGGGCTGCCGATCGGGACGGCCTGGAATCGAAGCGAATCGAAATCGGGCTGACTGAAATCGCCTCTGCATGGATGCGAAACCGGCCGAACCAACCGAACCGAACCGGCCGAACCGGACCGGTCGGAACACATAAAACCGAACCGGTAGAACCGAACCGGCCGAACCGAACCGGTCGAACCGAACCGGTCCACGACAAAGAACCGAACCGGTCGAACCGAACCGGTTTGCGACGCGAACCGGAACCGGTCGAACCGAACCGGTCGCACATCGAACCGAACCGGACCGGACCGAACCGCGGCTTTCATGATCTTGTGCTGAACTGGCGGCAATCCAACAGTTCGGAGCAAGGCGACAAGGACTGTGAGGGCAGAGCAGGCAGCATCAGCAATAACTTTAACCGTACCCATGATGGCAATCGTGATGTCGTCGGCGTAAACATCGATCGATCGTCGAATATGTCCAGCATGGCGATACAACGAGTCAAATGGGGTCAGCATCACACACTGCAGGCAAAACATAGCAAACGGGCAGCCTGGCAGTATACCTTGGGTAGCCCATATCGGCGCAGAGTAGCAAGAATCCCAAGAAAGACGGAGAGCAGCATACATTCTGACGGCGAGCACCATCAGGACCGAGGGAAAGTTGTGCTCCACGGCTGACCCGAGCAGCCGTCTCCACGGCACTCGGTCGAAACACTATTCAATATTTATGATGGCATGCACAGTGCATAATGCTGCCGGCTCCGCCGCCTCTAGTGAGGTCGCTTCAGCATGTACAAGCAGGCGAGCTGCAACGTCTGTAGTACTCTTCTGTACCCCCAATGCGAGGGAGTCCCGATTCAACGAACAGGCCCAGGAACGCACCCAATTCAACCGAGCTTTGCCCCAGAGCCTGATAATAGAAGGCAGCAACGCTATTGGCCGATATCCCCCCGACGGCTTGATCAGGAGTACGATATGAACGTGTGTGAGTAGAGCCGGCCATTGCCCCCACGCTTCACACAAGTGCAATAAATAACCCAGGGCAGCCAGGGCTCCATTAGATGCTAAAGACCAGTGCCGAGGACGGAATACATCGGCGCCTACCGCTGTTCCGACTCGGAACTGTTTAGCTGCTCGCCGAAGTTCGCCAATACTCATGGGGGGCAGCCTCGGGCCCTTGTTGGGCAGCTCCTGGAGGTCCCCCAGGTGGTCATCCCCAGAACTGGCAGCACTGCTGCAGGAACAATGCGTGGGCTCAACACCGAGCCCCTCCCAGATCGAACCCCAGGAGGCTCGCTGAGCCTCAGCAATGTCATCAGGAAAGCTGCTGGGTCCCAGGTCCGCGCTGACTTCGGCGAGCTGCCAGCCACGCGGCTTAGTCCACCTGCGAACTGCACCAGACCTGCCACTGAGAGCCTTCTTCACCCATCTTGCAAAAAAATTAGAACGGGCAGCGCCAAGTCGACGCTCCTCTAACTCGGCTGACTGACCGAAACAATCGCCAAGGAACTGCAGCATATAACAATAATACCCAGGCGGCTGTGCTGCGATACATGTGAGTATGTGCACTATGTCGTTCACAAGGTACTCGGGCATGACCGCGCGCAATCTACCATCCCGCCCATGCCCACCCACGAAGTCAACTAGATGTGTCCACGTGCGCGTGCAGAGAGCGGAATCATGACGATGATACGCGTGCCGAAGGTCGTGAACACGCTGCTGCAACGTGCGAAGTGCGCGCGTTAGCCTCGTGCCACTCGGTTGCTGCCGTGCCCAGGCACCTCCTGCAGTGGTGCACGCATATCTCGGGCCTTCCGAACGGCCAGCAAACTTGGATGCATCCGCGCCCGCGTCGAAAAGCGGTAAAAGCTCCACCTCCACACCGTTGTAAATATCCTCGACGAGCCGATCAAGGCGCTGCCTATGATCCCGAAGCTGCCCCACGCCATGGCTGGCATCACTGCGCATCAGCTGCGCCCATGCTACGTCGGGCACGCCACGTTCAGCGAACACGAACTCACCGTCGTCATCATCCTCATCTGGCTGAGGCTGTGCCTTCGGCACCACTGGTAGTACCTGAGGTCCTAGTAGTCGCCGAACTTGCCTCGCTCGCGGCCGCGGGCCTAGGGATACCTGAATGGGGTAATGCACACGCGCAGGGTACCCTCCGCAAACGGTCGGCGAGCCCATCGCCGCGGCTAAGCAGTCGCTGGCCAGCCAGAAATCAATATTGGAGTAGTTGCCAGAGCCAGGGCCCCGGCGCGTGCCCTCTGCCGCGCTGACCGTCCTCGCGTCGAGCTTCGTCGCGAGGCCTGACTTGCCAATCGCGTCGGGGCCCACGTTCCAGTCGCCCGCGACAACGAACGGCAGGGAGTAGAAGCTGAGGCGGGCGCCCAAGCCAGAGGCACGAGATGCGCTGGCACCCCCGAGCTCGAGGCCCTGCTCCAAGTAAGACGAGGCAACCACAAAGCCACCTCGCGGTCCTGCCTTCACTATCACATCGACGCTATAGGCAGGCACCACCACATGAGAGCTCAGACATGCTGATAGCCTGACCACCTCAATGTTCTTGCGTACAAAGAGACCGACCCATGCACGCGGCTTGTCAAAATCAGAGAGGATGGCGTCGGTGATGAACGGCTGCCATCCACGCTGCACGCACCATTCTTCAGCCTGCTGCCTCCCCTTCGAGAACAGGTGGAGCTCCTGCGCAGCAACGATGGACAGGCGGCGCATGTTGTCGAGGAAGTCTCGCGCCTGCGGCCACCCAGAGCTGTTGAAACTCGCCATCATCACCAGCTTGCGCTTGGACCCCTTGGGGCCACGCCGCGGGGCCACACGACGCCCCCCCCCCCCCCCCCCCCCCCCCCCCCCCCCCCCCCCCCCCCCCCCCCCCCCCATTAACCCTTGAGGGCCCAGCTGCCGAAGGCGCCAGGCGGGGGGGGGTCGCGGGCACTACGGCCGCGCTGCATATCAAAATTGTCTCCACGTTGCCCAGGCAATAGCCCCCCCCCCCACCGCTTGCCAAAGGCATCGGAGAGAGTGGCACTTCAGGGCCTCGAGACTGAATGCTTGATAGCCTCCTGCCGCTCATGCACGCACCAGAACCCGACGAGGAAGAGGAAGTGTTGGGGACAGACCCCTGAATGTCATTGAGCCCAGCAACAACACGATCTCCGCGGTCATCTCGATGAGGGTCGAAAGAGCGGATCACGCCGTCGCCGAACAACCGAGGCATATCGTTGTAGATTGGGCGAACTCCCGTCTCCTGCCCCCATGGCGTCATCTTGCTGATCCTGAAGATTTTCCCAAGGGGGTGGAGTAACCGGAGCAGGACCAGCCGGTGCATGCGCATGCCGATGCTGAACAAGGGCGGACTGCAGCTGCGCCATGTGCGTGCCCAAGGATTGACAGAAGGCCTCTGCATTGTCAGGCGTGGTGGAGGGTGCCGCCCGCACAATCTGTTCGAGTCGCTCCAACGCTCCATCCAAGTTTTGCTCGGCCTCTGGAACTGGCTGTCGTCCTGCTGCGAGGACTGCTGCACGGGCTGACGTAACCTCAGAGTGAATGATGGCCAGATCTGCGGTCGCCGCGTCCAGCTCTTGAGATCTGGACTCACAATCTGCATTGAGCCTGTCGACGGCCATCTGCAAAGTAGTGACCTCACGAGTTTTTGCAGCCTGACGATCCAGTGCCCGTCGAAGTAGATCGTCTGGGGTCCTCTTAGCTCTCTCAGCCGTCCCTGCGGTGCTGAGCTCCTGCTTCGCGGCCACCACGAGTGGGCTGCTCTCATCAAGGCCAAGACGACGCAAAGCAGCGACCGCCTTGCGTGCCCGAGTGACTGCATCTGAGGCCGCAGAATCCTCAGAGACGTCCTTATCCTTGTCGTCGGCCTTGTCGGATTTGGTGCCCCTGCCAGAAGAAGGTGCACGAGAGGTTGGGCGGCGTCTGGCTCTGTCTGGCGGTCCTGCAGGGTCAGGTTGACCAGCTTTGTTCCTTCCACACATCTAGCACCGCTCAGAATTAACAAAATTGCGAGTATAACCGCACTGCCGAGTCGCTGCGCACGACCATCGCGGCTCGCGAGTGTCATCTCGCTGTTGCCCACGTCCGCCTCGGGTTCCGCCCATTGGCGGCTGCGAACCGTGGTGCTGAAGTAGCAGTTGACGGGCTGACTGGAGGGCGCAGTATCTGTCGTGCTCGATGTCGAAGGCGTCGCTGCCTCCGATGCCACGCAGGTGATCTGCTCCTCGATGCCGTCACTGTCGTCCGCGCTCAGTCCGCTCCTGGGCAGACGCGCGAGCGGAGAGTCGCTCCTGCCTATCGCTGCAGGCGGGCACGGAGCTGGGCGCGGGCTCGGGTCGGGCGCGCGGCCGAAACCCAAAACGCACCGACGGGAAAGGTCTCCGTCGGCTCAAGCCCACGCAGGAGGAGGAGGAGGAGGAGGAGGAGGAGGAGGAGGAGGAGGAGAAGAAAGAGGAGGAGGAGGAGGAGGAGGAGGAGGGATGAGGAGGAAGATGGGAGGATGAGGAGGGGTGGGGGTGGCAGAGGGGAGGGGGATGAGGGTGGATATGGGGAAAGCGGAAGGGGAGGGAGATGTTTTGTTCGCCCCGCGTTCCGCCCCGCCCGAAGGAAGCCAGCGAGGTGGGAGGACAAGAGACGGCCAACGGCCCAAGGGGGCCAGGGGCCCGAGACGCAAGCCGACCAGCCCGCGGGACAGCCGAGAGTAGATGCCCCGCTCGACCGCCCGTTCGGGGGAGGGGGAGGGGGGGGGGGGGGGGGGGGGCGGGGGGGGGGGGGGGGGGTGCGGGGGGGGAAATCTCGCGCGGCGCACGCGCGGGGGTGCTGCCCGCTGCAGCGGCGTGGCGCCCTGCAGGTGAATGCTGGACGCGAGGCCCGGCGGGCCGCGAAGCCAGACGCACAACTCCGGCGCGGGCGCGGCAGGGCTCGCGCACCTCGGGAGGCGCCTGCCGCAGGAGCCAGCGCCCGGCAGAGGATGCTGGACGCGAGGCCCTGCAGGCCGCGGAAGCAGGGCGCGCAGTGGCGGCGACTGCCGCGGCCCACCTGCCTGGCGCCTCAGACCGCGCCGCGGCCAGCGCCAGCGGGCGAGCGCGAGCAGGAGCGCAAACGCCGCCCTGTGTCGATCCCCTTAGGCCGTATGGGGTGCCTCTGGCATTGGGGGCACCGACTGCGCAAGGCCGATGCCGTGAACCAGAGCGTGGAGCAACAGCAGCGGCTCAACGGGCACTTTGGCCAGTCACCCGGCGAACCCAGTCCTCCCCGATGTGGGCAACGCTGCAATGCCAGAAAGAGGCCCTACAGTGGCAACTTTCGGCAATGTTCCAGAAGTAGTGCCCGTTAGTGAGTACCCTTTACTGTGCCGCTGAGCGGCAGCCTCCGGAGGAGCACTGGCAGAACGGGAAACTGGACCTGAATGCAGTGCGGCGGCGAGTGCGGGTGCCGGGCAGGTGGCCTGCGAGCCGCGGTGCGGCGATCACGGCCGCAAGCGCCTGTATCAGACGAGTCAGCCCAGGCATCGGCGCGTCGGTAACTCCCGCCGCTCATCGGCAGGCGGGCTGGACCTTCGCAGGCGAGGCATTTCCTGCAGCAGATGCGGATGCCGCCACGGCGGGGCCGCAGGGTGGCGCGCAGGGGAGGGGGCGTTGGGCGGAGGACTTCGTGGCGCTGGCTCGGAGCAAGGGAACCCCTCGATTGGCACGTCCGACATGGTCACGGAAAAGATGGGCACGATGTCAAGCAACGGGTGTTGTCAAAAACCGAATGGCCGCTGCTGGGCAGCCGGCCGCCTGTCTCAAGTGGACCACGTCCGCGGCGACATCGACAGCGTGTACTCTCCCAAATGAGCATGAACCGCTGTCGGTCTTCGTGCCCATTCTTGCTGTACCCATGTCGATTCGATTGTACCCGAAGGAGGCCGGTCGGAAGGCGGGCGGTGCTGGCTAGGCCGGGGCCCGAGGACGATCCAAGGTCAAGACCCGAGCAGACCTCCTTGCACACCTTGCCCTGGTGGCCCTCTATCCCAGAAGTTCGATGGGGTCGGGGTGGGGAGGGGAGGGGAGGGGAGGGGAGGCGATGGGAGGGGAGGGGAGAGCAGCTTGAGAGTCCCAAGAACCGTGTAATGACAGATCGAGCGGTGACCTCGAAATCCCAAGGAACCTCCCCGGCGGTCCGTCACCGCATGGTTTTGGAACCCTGGAGGCCCCAGTCGCCCGAGACATCCTCGGAAAACGACCCGAGTCCCAAAACCGTGCGGTGGTCCCCGATCCCCACTAACTCACCACACGGTGTAGTCACCACACCGTGTGGGGGCCCCCGAGCAAGCGGAGGAGGAGAGCGGGGCGGGGGGAAGAGGCCGGATGCCTGGGAGTCCTGAGAGCCTGAGAGCCGCTGGGGCGAGGGCCCCACGACCGTGAGTCCATCTCTGTGGCTTCCGCTACCCAGAGAACCGCTGGGGCGAGGGCTCCACGACCATGAGGCCAGCCTGCACCACCTCGCCGCCCGCGCGGCGGAGAGACGTCTTCTACACTCCTCCTCCTCCTCCTCCTCCTCCTCCTCCTCCTCCTCCTCCTCCTCCTCCTCCTTTATTCCCTCCTCCCTCCTCCTCCTTCCTTCTATGCTCCTCCTCATGACACCCTCCACTCCTCCTCTGGTCCTCCCACCTCCTCCTCCTCCTCCTCCTCCTCCCTGCCTCCTCCTTTCCCTCTCCTCCTCCCTCCTCCTCCTCCTCCCCCCCCTCTCCTCCTCCTCCTCCCTCCTCCTCCTCCTCGCCCCCCCTCTCGTACTCCTCCTCAATCATCCCTCCTCCTTTCTTCCGCCTCCTTCCTCCTCCTCCTTCCTCCTCCCTCTCCTCCCTCTCCTACTCTTCCCTCCTCATCCCCCTCCTCCCCCTCCTCCGCCCTCCTCCTCCTCCTCATATTATCATTGTTATGTCTCGGTATAACTCGCATTATGATTTGAAAAAGTATTCCGAATGTTAATACTAGACTTAGTAGTGTGATGGTTGTATGTGTTATTGATATGGATCTTAGTCGTTGTAACATGTAAGTATGGCGTATACTCTTTATTCGCATTGTTCGCCGTATTCTTAGCGGCGGAAGTATTCGCCTCATCGTTAGACGTTTTGGTATTAATATTGATAATACTATGCTTATGATTCCCGTTCGTTTGTATGATGATAAGGTACGATTGCAAATACGACTATTATCACTCGTTTCGTGTGATTATTCTTCTTGTTATTTAATCAACAGGTATATACATATGATTCCTCCTCCGCCTCCTCATGCTCCTCCTTCTCCTCCTCATCCTCCTCATCGTCCTCCTCTCATTGATCCTTCTGCTCCTTCTGCTCCCCCTCCTCCTTCTGCGCCTCCTCCTCATTATCCTCATCCTCCTCCACGTCCTCCTGCGCTTCCTCCTCCGCCTCCTGCTCCGCCTCCTCCCACTCCCACCCTCCTCCTCCTCATCCTCCTCCTCATAGTATTCAAATCATTATTATAATACGATCCAGAATGATATGAATAACAGCAACAACAACAACCATAATCATCGTCACCATCATCAGCATCATCAGCATCATCATCATCATCATCATCAGCATCATCATCATCATCATCATCATCATCATCAGCATCCTCATCATCATCATCATCAGCAGCAGCAGCATCATCATCAGCAGCAGCATCATCAGCATCATCAGTATTGTTATTATTAGCAGCATCACTACTGCCACTTGCCTGAGTATGATTCGTTTTCGTCGTATCATTAGTAGTCTTAGTCGTATCGTTATGTTGATTACTATTAGTATTGGTAGCCGTACTATTCCTCTTAACACCTTTAATAATATTAATAATCGTACTACGCACCTTCGTCTTAGTAGTATTAGTGTTCTTAGCCCAGCTCTCAGTACCACGTTGGTTATTATTCGACTTAGTCGTATTACGATTGCTAGTCGTACGGCTCGTATTAGTAGTGCTCGAAGTATTCGTGGTCGTCTTATTATTGTTAGCAATAGGATTGTTAGTAATCGTACCCGTCGCCGTTGTCTTATTATTAGTGTTAGGTACATTGGTCGTCGTAGTATGAGTATTGGCAGGATCATGATTATTAGTAGTATTATGCGTGTTGTCCTTCATCTTGATATTCTTCTTAGCCTTCTAGTTATTATTCCTCCCCCTCCTCCGCCTACTCCTCCTCCACCTCCTCCTCTCCTCCTCCTCCTCCTCCTCCTCCTCCTCCTCCTCCTCATGCTGCTCCTTCTGCTCCCTCTGCGCCCCCTCCTATTCTGTTCCTGCCTCCTCCGCCTCCTCCTCCTCCTCCACTCCTCTCCTCTTCATCTTCCTCCCCCGCCTCCTCCTCTCCTCCACTCCTCTACACCTCCTCCTCCTCCTACGCCTCCTCCTCCTCCTCCTCCTCCCCTCCTCTCCTCCTCTTCATCTTCCTCCTCCGCCTCCTCCTCCTCCCCCTCCTCCTCCTCCTCATATTACTAGTATGTGTCGTAGTCTTCTTACTACTAGCATTCATATTGGTATGGTCACTGGTACGCGTACAACAAGTATGACTACGAGTACGATTAGCATTCGTATGCTTATCGCTGCTAGCATTCGAATTCTTAGTGTTATTAACATCATTCGTATTATTATTATTAGTATTATTATTATTATTAGTATTATTATCATTATCATTAGTATCATTATTATTAGTATTATTATTATTAATAGTATTATTATGGTGATTATTATGATGACTATTATGTTTATTATTAGTAGTATTATTACTATTAATAATATTAATCGCAGTAGTCGTATTATCATCCATAGTACTCCTCATGCTCCGCCTCCTCCGCCTCCTCATCCTTCTCCGCCTCATCCTCATCCTCCTCCTGAGCTCCCCATCATCCTCCCATTCAGGCGAGCCCAGAATCGAATCGATGAGTCGGATCGGCAATCGAAATGGAGCGGATCGGCGGAAATCGGCAGCCGAGTCGGGAGAAGTCGAATCGGCGGAAATCGGCAGGCTAGTAGATCTTCATTACGAAATCGGAGCCCAAACCGGAACCCGATGTCGAATCGGAATCGGAATCGGAAGCGCTCGAAATCGAATCGAGCCGAGTCGAAGGAATCGAAATGAGTCCTGCTCCCATCCCCTGCCCACCCCCTCCTCCGCCTCGCCCTCCCCCTTCCCCCTCGGGGCGATGCCGTCACGTTCCCGGTAGACTGCGCGCGGGACGCCCTGAAAAACAAGTTGTTGGACACCAGCGGAGGGAACGAATAGTTCAGAGGAGGGAAGCTCCCCAGGGAGGCTTCCAATTCACTCGGGGGGGTAGACCTGGGCGGCAAGTGATGGGGAGAGGTGAGAAGGGGAAGGCGCTATCCAAAATCAGTGGGGATTCTCAGAAGCCCTCGCGGCTTCTGAGAAGTTGTCTGCGCCTTCGGGAAAGGCTCAGAACACTTCTCAGAAGGCCAGGGAGCTTCCGAGCCTTCTGAGCAGGCCCGCCCCTTCTCACTTCCCCCCCAGGCTCGCCGCCGATCAGAGGAACCTCCCTGGGGAGGCTTCCACTTCGCGAGGGGGGCAGACTGGGGAGACGCCCACTTCGCGCGGGGGTGTAAGCCACGCCAGGGAGGGGCAAAGGAGACAGAGAGAGGGGGGGGGGAAAGCAGGAGCAGCCAGAGACCTGGCGCGCCAAGAGGCAATCCTGCGCAGCAGGAGGCCTTCATGCAGTCGCGCGAAGACGCAATGCCGATCTGAATCAGAACGAGCACTATGACAAACCAAAACGAAGAGGGAAAAGTGGGATGGAAACTGAACGAGGCGCAGCAAGAGACAAAGAGCGGAAGCGCATGGGGGAAGGACAGCGAGAGAGGGAGGTACACATACATGCAGATGTATGTTTACACACACACATATACATATATATATATATATATATATATATATATATACACACAGACAGTCACTCAGTGAGACAAACAGAAAGACATACAAACACAGACGGACGCACAGACAGACAGACAGACAGACAGGCAGGCAGGCAGACAGACAGACAGACAGGCAGGCAGAAAGACAGACAGAGATATGCATATGCATATGCAAATGCAAATGCAAATGCATATGCATATGCACATAACAAACAGAAGTGTAGAGATGCATCAAACGAAGAAAGAGAAAGGCGCGCGCGATCTAGAGAGGGAGAGAGAGAAAACAACAAAAAATACATACAGAAAAAAGACGCTTGCCCCTCCATGTCGCCGCTCTGGTGTGGCTGCGAGTCGGGCACCGCAGCCAGCTCGTCACCTCCCGCCGCCGCGAACAGGCCGTCGAGGCTCTCCATGACGACCTGGAGTAGAGGCCTCCCACATAGGCTCAGAGTAGATGGGGTCGGAGGATCGCGCCGCGTCGCCGATGCATCGGCGATGCGGCTCGATGTGGAGCCCGACTTCCCCCACGCCCATTTCGCCAATGCATCGTAAACGTCGCCGACGCATCGTCGATGTATCGGCGATGCGGCGCGATCTTCCGACAACATCTACTCGGACCCTCTCTGAGAGGCCTAGAGGAACGCCGCTGCCGCTCTCGCATCAGGATAGCGATGCTGCTCTGCTCCGGAACACTTTCGTTTTCTGGGCGGCGCGCCGACGTGTTCGGCATTCCGGTGCGCCCCTCCTGCTTGCACCGGGACGTGCTTCGCTTCGTGTTGCTGTCGCCTTGCGCGTGTTGCGCTTCGCCGTTGCCTGCTCTGCTTCGCTGTGCGCTGCGTTGCCCTGCCGCGCCCTGCCGTGATTTGCTGTGCCCCGTGGTGCCGTGCCTCGCCCCACTCCGCTGCCTCGCCAGCCTCAGGCAACAGCACGCAGACGCGCGATCATGGGGCCCCGCGAGTCGAGCCGAAACGCTCGAAGACCTGAGGACAGCCAAGTCGAAGCAGATGCCAAGGCTCCTCCTCCGCCTCCTCCTCCTCCTCCTCCCACCAACTCCTTCCTCCTCCCTCCTCCTCCCTCCTCCTCCTCCTCCTCCTCCTCCTCCTCCTCCTCCTCCTCCTCCTCCTCCTCCTCCTCTTCCTCCTCCTCCTCCTCTCCGTAGCCATTTTGGCTCAAGGTTTTGGTTTCCCCTGGGAACAAAGTGGATACCGCTAGTCCGCGGCCAGCTTTCATCTTTCGCCTGGTTCGCCCCAGGCAGAGCGGTGCGTGGTCCGCCCCACGCATCGCAGCTTTCACCACGACTAAGCTGTGCGCTGGTCGGTGGTCAGTCCATCCAGCCTCTCCCTCGGCATGGCGTGGGGCAAGGCCAAAGGCGGAGGCAAAGGCGTGTCGTACTCCGATGTCTGGCCTCCTCTGGTGCCTGGTCCTCTGTTCGGCAAGGGCGGCGGCGGTGTGCTGGATCAGGACGACAACCAGCAGCCAGGCAAGAGGTGGAAGTGCCAGGCTTGCGGGTGCGCCAAGAATGCAGTTCGTTTCTATTATTGCAAGCACTGTGGAGCCTACAAGCAAGTCCCCTCCTCGGCATGGTCTGGAGATGCAGCACGTCAGTTGTTCGGCTACGGGCAGCTCAACGGTGGCGCTGCGTGGGGCAAGGGACCTGGCGGTGGTGACGCAGGACTGCGACAGAAAGGTGCTGGAGGCGGCTTCCCCCAGGGAGGTGGTCAGCAACCCGCCCCTGCTGGCGCTGCTGCAGCAAAGTTCACAGCCGCTGAGTACGAGACCATGGCAGGCTTCGCCGAGCGTATGGGAGATTCTGCAGGTGCGGCTGCCCATCGTCGTGCTGCCAAGGCCCTCACCTCGCCGAAGCCAGCAGAAGAAGCTATTCAGGTTCGTCTCAATCGGGCTCACTGGAAAGTGCATGGCATCAACAAGCGGTTGGAGTCGGCTGTTGAGAAGTACGAACAGTACGAAGCCCAGCTCAACAATCAGAAGACGGTGGTGCTGGAGCTGCGTGCAGAGCTCACCAATGCCGAAGGTGAACACGCGACACTCTTGCAGGACTTGGTGGAGTCTCAAGAGGCAGCTAAGCATCCACCCACGTCGACGGTCAAGCTTGCATTGGAGGACATCATGGATAAGGAGCGTCTCGCGAAGGTCTTTGACATCAGCGTATCGGACTTGTTCAAGTGTGACGGTGTGGAGCTTGACGAATCGGACAACATCGAGATCGAGTCACGCGTGCAGCAGCTTAAGGCAGGGCTCACGGCGATGGCCAGCACCCTCTTCGCCGAGGCCAAGCAGAAGGTCGACGGCCTCAAGTCCGCCCACGCGCTGCACATCAAGCGGCTGGCGGCCAAGCGGCCGCGAATGGAGCAGGAGGCGGCCTTCGAGGAACCTCCTGATGCTGGTGATCCTGCCGAAGGAGATGAAGGTGCAGCCCAGCCGCCGTCTGCCGAGGCGGAGCCAGGCACGGCACCTGCGCCAGGCACTCCGCAGACAGCCACGGTCGACCTGTCCGCGGGCAAGAGCGGTCCTCTTCTGCAAGGAGCTGTTCCAGGCGGAGGCGGCGCAGGCGCGCCAGGCGCAGCGGGCGCTGCGGCAGCAGCTCCGACCACGCCTGCTACGACAGGCACTGCTCGTGAGCGCGCTGACCGCATTGCCGCGGCCACTCACACAGTCAATTATTAGCTACCCCCTGGAGGCCAGCCCTGATATTCGTCGCCTCCTCGAGTCGTCGGTTGATCGGGGTCCGCAGGTCCTTCGCTCGGAAGGCTGCCTCCAGGGGGGGGCTTGAAGCTCGTTTAGTATTTCGGCACGCTGATTTCCGCTCAGCAGCGCAAGCTGCCCTCCTCCGCAAGAGGGATTCGCTTCGTCGCAAGGCTGATCTGACGCCAGACTGTGCCCATGTTTCTTTGCTTGATTTCGCGGTGCCGAGGGTTTTGTATCCTGTTCACTCCCTTGGTAAGCCAGCGCGCAAGGATGCCACTGACGGGGCTGTCCCGCGCGTGGCCACTCCTGTTTGCCCCCCCATGGAGGGGGGATCTCGTCCCCACGTTGAGCTCGTCGCTCTCGGAGATTTTAAGTCAGGACATTCCAAGGGCAAATTCGAACCCTTGGGTTCTCAGAGGGTGCAACACCCCTCTGATGATTTCAAGTCGTCAGCGCACTCTATCAGTAATGTCAGATTGCCTGTGCCTGCTCCTCTCGTCGGCAGCGAGCAGCTATCGGTTTCTAACTCTGACTGTTTGGTGCCACTCACGATTCGGACCATTAATGCCAACTCGTGGGGTACGTTGAAGGGTCTGCTCGAAGATTGTTCTGCCCTCATTGTGCTCGGTCAGGAGCACCGTCTGATTTCCAAGGAGGACATCGAGCAGGCCAGTGCTTGGTGCATAAGGCATGGATGGAAGTCGGTTTGGGCCCCTGCTATCCCCACCCAAGCGCAGGACACGAGTGGGGGTGTTGCCATTTTCGTGCGCTCTTGGCTGGGGCTTCTGGAGGTCGAGGGTGCCATCACTACGCCTGGGCGATGCATCGCGTGCTCCGCGCACCTCCCTGGGACCCCCCCCCATCATGGTTGCCTCTGCCTACCTTCACCACTCAGAAGGCCTCAGCGATGGTAATATTTCGTTGCTTGCGAGGCTAGGCGAGCAACTGTCGACCGCTGGCCAGCCGTAGGTGGTCGGTGCCGATTTTAACTTGGAGCCTGCTGAGCTCGAGTCTTCAAGTTTTGTGTCTGAGTTGAGGGCCTCCCTCAACTTCCCCCTTGTTGCGACGCACTATCCTGCGGGCCCTCCCACGACTTTTGACTTCTTCGTTTGTTCGGGCGGTCTTGCTAAGGGTCTCAAGCCGGCCGATACGAGATTGGATACGGAGCTCTCCCCCCATAGGCCCGTCCAGTTGGTTTTCCATCCCAAGCTGGCGGCGCTTCACGCTCTCTCTTTCAGGAAGCCCCCCCCCTTGCCTTGCCAAGTGGTTTTCGGCCCTGCCCCCAGGGAAAGTCGTTGGGCTGGGGAACTTGCGCTGGCGTCAGAGGCTGAACGTTGTCTCCAGAATGGTGACGGTCAGGGGGCCAAACGTCTTTTGGGTCCGCTCTACAGGAAGTGGGCTGACCACGCGGAGCGTGACCTCATTCCTTTGGTGGGCGTTGCCCCTCCCAAGTTAGGTTCCAGGGGTTTGGGTCCTCAACTTGTGTGGAAATCTACCCTGGGCCAGGACGGGAAGGTGCGCTATCCTGGTCATCGCGCGATCCGTTGGCTCGGGCAACAGCTTCGCGCCTTCATGCACGCTCGGCGCGGAGGCGCTGCTGCCACCGCTGCCAGGCTCAGTTGCGCGTTGGTGGAGCCCCCGCCCAGCATCTCGGCCGCCGTGGATGACTACGAGCCGCTGTTCAAGCGTGCGGCTCAGGAGGTCTCCGCCTTTGGCTCTGGTGGGGATGTTGAGTCTCTCGCTGATTTGCACACTCAGGTTCACGAGGCCGCCAAGGCCGCCAGCGCCAAGTACGCCGCCAAGAGCCGAGCTGACTGGGCAGCATGGCTGCACGTTGGCATCAATAAGGGGGCAAAAAGGGTTCATCAGTGCATTAAAGATCCTGTTCCTTGGGTCCCTTCTTCGACTCTCGCTGCTTCAGGTTGCGTCGTCAGCGATCCTCTCTCCCTGCTCAAGGCGGAGGGAGAGAGGTTCAGCAGCATATGGGGTGAAGGTCGGGGGGCCGAATTTGAGGGTCAGGTCCTCGAGCCTCTTCCTCGACCCACGGCCAGCGAAATCCGTGATATCTCTAAGTCCTACAAAGATTATTCGGCTGTGGCTGTGGACGGATTTCACTGCAAGCATTTTTCGTTGTTGCCAGATGCTGCGCTCGATTGCCTCAGCGCCATTTTTTCGATCATGGAAGCGCTAGGCTGCCTTCCTCCGCAGATCTCTGTTGTCACGTTGGCGCTTCTGCCGAAGCCCACTGGTGGCTACAGACCGATTGGGGTGTTCTGCTCCTGGTTCAGAGTTTGGGGCCGCTGCCGGCGGCCCTTTGCTTTGAACTGGGAGCAAGAACACCCCAAACGGTACTGGGCTGCTGGTAGATTTCGAGGAGCAGCCGATGTGGTTTGGCGTCAAGCGGTCACCGCCGAGACGGGTCTTGCCATCGGGGAGTCCTCATGTTCGGTTCTGCTCGATCTTCGCAAGTTTTATGAGAACATTAGTCTGAAAGAGCTGGAGGTCCGCTGCAAGAAACATGGATTCCCTCTTGCGATTGCCCGTCTGTGCATTTATGCCCACAGGTGTGGGCGCTTTCTCTGCCTAGGAGGGTGGCTGGAAGGCCCCTACTTCTGCCAGAATGGGGTCATCGCAGGCTGCTCGATGGCCACCACGTTCATTCGGGTTTTTTTGCCGGGACGGGTACGACTCTCTTCCTGCCATCCCCAGGCTCGACCTCGACGTGTATATCGACGACCAGGGGCTCTCGTGTACGGGCCAACATCGGACCGTGGTCGAATCGATCGTCGCTGGGGCTAAGGCGCTCCATGGTATCGTTGAGGCTTGTTTCGGTTGTTCCCTGGCCCTGGACAAGACTGCTGCGGTTGCTTCTTCGAAGGCCCTGGGGGAGGAGGTTTCTGTCGAAATTTCGCATCTAGGAGGCAATTTTACGTCTAGTGCTGTCAACTTAGGCGTTGACTACACGGCTGGCCGCGCGCTTAGAGTGGCAGGGCGCTCGGTGAAGTCTAAAATGCGCATCGCCAAGGCTGCGAGGGCGGCCAAGAGATTAAAGCGTCAGATCAAAGTCATCTCTAGGCCGCAGGTTCTTAGGGTGTTCTCTTCGGGGCCTCTTGCGGGGGCGTCTTATGGCTCCG
>CAUYUJ010006335.1:242500-246486 GCA_963575745.1 Prorocentrum cordatum | reverse complement strand
CCGCGAGGCCCGCTGCACAGACCCTCGGCCGGGCGGCCCGTGGCAGGCAGGCCTGGCCAGAGGGCCCAGGCCACACCTCGACGGGGGCCGCGACTCGTCAGCGACGCGAGCTCGCGAAGAAGGGCGGGGGGACGCGCCGCCCACCCCGAGTCACGACGCCCTCCGAGGGGGCGCAAGGACAGAGAGGACACGGGCGAGCCAGCAGCCCGGCGCTCCGAGGACGAGGCGCGGCCTGCATCGCGGCTTCCCCAGCCAGTCCGCAATACTCCCCGCGCCGCCAGCACTGCGAGCAGCACGAGGGGCGACGCAAAGGGCCGAGAGAGGCTGAGCCAGAGGCCGCCAGCGGACTGGCCCGACCATGAACACCGCCAAACTCTTTACAACTGCGTCTGCCCCACCCTGCTCCGCCGCAGGCGCTTGGGATCAGCCAGACCCGCCGCCAGACCCCCTCTGGCCATGCACGCCGCAGGTCAGCCATGCGAACAAGGCAATGCAAGCCGGAACGCCTGCCACACGGCCATGGAGTTGGTCGGAGCTAGACTCCGCCCCAGCATCCGCGGCGCCTTGGCACAGACGGGCGGGCGCTGCTACAGCGGCTGGCTACTCAAGGCGCAGCACATTGACCACTCGCCGAAGCTTAGGGCCAGCCTCCTCTCCTCATCCTCGGAGTGGCGCCCGCGGGTCGACCAAGTTAAGATCCACTCGGAGATGATGCCCTCTCGGGTGCCTGCCAGCAAAGATGGCATCAAGGGTGGCCTTAATGCGGCGCACGAGGTGACCTGGGCACTCGGCTGCCAGCTCGCACTTCACGAAAACACCACGGAATGAAAACTCACCACATACCGAGCACCTGCAACAATCAACTCGATCCGAACAGGAGAGGACAACTACTTTGCATCGCAAACTGTCAGCAGTGCCCAGGCCCGCGCGAAAAGGCTTCTGGACTCCAGAAGATCGGGAGAGGGGGGCCCGGCGATGGGCGGGAGCCTTGAGACACACACGGAGCACCTCCAGAGCCTCCCAAACCCACCCAAAAAATGAGGGGCTGGCGGAGGCCCGACAACCGCGACACCGGGGCCACTGCTGAGCCCAATATGACAAGCCACCGCGAGGACAGCTAGGCAGGAGCTCGGCGGCGAGACGGCACGCAGCCTTATCGACAGCAGTCACGCGGGCAAGCCTCTCCTCATCCGCAGGCGCTGGACGAGGGCGACGCGCTGCTCCGGCCTTGGCGGCCGCGTCGGCACGAGTGACCCCCTGCAGCCTGATTCTCGCATGACCACCTTCACCATGGGTGCGCCCCGAAGGGGGGGACTTGTCAACGCTTCCCAGAGCACTCGCGCTTGAAGGACAGCCCCTCGGAAGCCGGAAAAGCGAAGCGCTCAACAACAGCTGCGCAGGTCCGGAAGGGCCCCCCCGACTATACGCGAACTTGCAAGTTGGCCACCCCAAATGCCGAGAAATCCGCTGCTGGCGAGGCTCCGCGGCAGCGGGCAATGCACCGGACCGTGGATCGAGGACAAGAAGGCGCCGTCGTCTCCGACGCGGCAAAGCCCCCAGCCCGCTCGGCCCAGGTCGGCCACTGACCGCTTGAGACACGACCCATCGCGCAATTCTCGCAATGAAGGAACACGCCCAATTGAATCACCTCACCTCCGACCGCGAGCGGGCGAGGCCGCGCAACCGCAGGGCGTTCGAACACCCTGGACAGGACAGCAAGCGACCCCATCAGATAGATCCGACAGAGCTTCGGCGCCGATTGCGGCCGCAGCACGACCTACCCTCTCATCGGCACATGCTGCCGCGCAGACCCATAATCCACGGTGCACGGTAACCCCATCAACCCCGCCTCCCAGCGCAGCAGCACGATCAGGAGCAGACACTCCGCTGCAACGAAGATTGCGCATAGCCCCCGTGCCAAGGGGCGTACACTACTTGCTCTTAGCCTGGCATTTAGATTGAAATGCTACATCCACGCAAACTCCCCCCCATCCCGCCCCACACTCCCCAGCCGAGCGACACTCCAGCGACCCGGTGCACTGCCGGCGCAAGATGATCACCATAGGGATGGTCCAAGATAGTTACGGCGCCCCGCACGGCGCCCAGAGAGCGCCCCAAACAATGACCCAAAATCCATTGTGCGTGTTCACACGCGGCGTGCTTCGCGATTGCCTTCCCAGTTTGCCGGGTACCCCCGTGGCCTCTCCCCATCATTGACCGATGCCTTCCTGGCCCCCTGTTCTCGTTTGCCCAATACCTCCAGGGACCCCTCGAAGGGCCCCTTGGGATCCATCTTTCAGAGGCGAAGCCGTTACGACGCGGCGCCATCACGACCCGCCACGGCGCCGCACCGACACGGGCCCTGGCAATCCAACGCTCGGACGCCTGGACACGCGCCCAGAATGGACCCCCTGCGCGCCCAAAACGGAGCCCGCACGGCGCCCAGAAAGGGCGCCTGAACCGGCCTGCCGCGCGCCCCCAAAAAATGCGCCCCGATAAAAACCCTGCCGTGCCCAAGAACAGAAGCTCGGCGCCCAAAATGCGCCCCGACTGAAGACGGGCAAACGGCGCGGAACATCCTCGCACCCGAACCAGCTCTGGGCACGACGGTACAACGGTCAAAACTTTTGGGGGCACCTATTGGGCGCCATTTTGCGCGCGGCGCACAACTTTCTGGGCGCCGCGGAACCCGCGTCTGCGGGCGCGGGGCCCACTGAGATGGACCGACGGCGGCAGCGTCGGGAAGGGCGCCCGTGAACCCGATCGGGCGCGGGCACAAGGCCCTGAGCCCAACGACTTGAATCCTCGAACCCACGACGCAAGCCCCTCGGGCCAACGACACAAGTCCATGCAGCCCCACGTAAAAAACCCCAACCACGAACACACCCAAGGTGGATGACACAAATTCGCCAATTGTGAACCAGATGAACCGATTGTAATCCAACAGTCCGACAGTCCCTAACAATGGCGCACGCACGCAAGTTGACGCGAGCACTTACGGCACGGTGGGGGGCCAGGTCAGCCCCTCCTGGGGGCTCGACAATACCGGCGAAGTGTCTACACAGAACCGCCACCCCAGATGAGGTCCCCGTATCCGAGGTCACCCTAGCTGGCAGCATCACCATCTTTCAACCACTCATCAGCGCCCACTGCTGGGCATCCGCGATCCGACTGGCCGACGCCAGACAGTGCCCCTGCAGCAGAACCACGCGGGCGGAGGTGGTAAGATGCCAATCCTGGGCCGAGCTCCACGCAGAGCAGTTAGAGCAGTTGCACGCAGCCACCTCGAGGGCCAGGGGGGCCGCGTCGACAGAGCTCTTGCCGCCTCCAAACATTGAACGGACTTAGAGTTGGCCGACCTAGGGCCCTTACATACACGGAGCCGCGGCGGAAGAGGCCGAAAGGCCGTGACACACAGCATCGCAGAAGGCAACGATCCGTGGCAGCTGCCACCCTCACCGAACAAAAGATTGAACAAGAACTGATTGTAGGAACACAGGGCTGATCGAGTAGATTGCTGAGACACCGCGCCAGGCATGAAACGAACATGACCTGACCTCCTGCTCCAACAACTTCAACGAACGAATCCCGCCCCACGGGCAAATGCTTCACGCCACTGCCCCGACAGGGTGTTTCGCATTGACGCCGTCTGCAGGTAACTTGGCTGCACGCGACCTGATACCTTCCTCTCCAGCAAGCTCGTCGTCGTCGGGACCAGGGACCGCGATGGACTCACCGACTGGAGGACAAGTACCATCACGGTTAACAGGAGCGCCCTCGACAGGGGGAGCTTGTGCCTGAACGCTCTGAACTTGACTGGCTGGAGCGCCCGCTCCACTTCCTGCCGCAGCTTCAGGTGGCGGTTCAAGACTTGCTAACGCAGGCCAAGGCGCCCCCCCCCGCCCAGCACCCGCCGCCTCGACCAGGCCGTCACCGCCACGGCGCCGCTTCTGGCCAAGACGGCGGAGGTGGTCGGCGTGGGCCTG
>CAUYUJ010006335.1:207500-237500 GCA_963575745.1 Prorocentrum cordatum | reverse complement strand
CCCCTGCCTCAGGGGCTGCACGAAATACACGTTGCAGGTAAGAAAGATATACCCCAAGGGGGTATGGTCGAAGACGAAGAGGGCGGGTATCGAGGGTTTGGAATATACGTGTTGAATGGCACGCGAGCAGGTAAGAGCAAACAGTCGCAAAATGACTGTTGTGGTTGTTGTTGCTGCTGTTGTCGGTGTTGTTGTTCTCGTTGTTGTTGGTGGTGTTGTGGTTGGTGTTGTTGCTGCTGTTGTTGTTGTTGTGTTGCTGCTGGTGATGGTGGTGTGTTTGGTGTTGGTGCTGCTGCTGTTGTTGATGATGGCGTTGGTGTCGTTGGTGTGCCTATTGTTGGTGTTGTTGCTGGTGTTGTTGTTGGTGTTGTTGTTGTGTTGCTGTTGGTGGTGGTGATGGTGGTGATGTGCTTGGTGTTGGTGTTGCTGCTGCTGTTGATGATGGTGTTGGTGTCGTTGGTGTGTTTATTATTGGTGTTGTTGGTGGTGTTGTTGGTGTTGCGATTAGTGTTGCGAGTGGTGTTGGTGTTGTTGGGATTACGGTTGTCGGTATTGTTGCTACTGCTGTTGTAGTTGGTGCTTATGCTGGTGCTGGTGCTGCTGTTGTTGGTTGTTGTTGTCGCTTGTTGTTGTGGTTCCTGCTGTTGTTAATGATGGTGATGGTGATGGTGATGGTGATGGTGATGGTGATGGTGATGGTGTTGGTGTTGGTGTTGGTGTTGTTGTTGGTGTTGATGTTGTTGATGATGCTGTTGTTGAGATTGTTGTTGCTGTTGTTGTTGGTGGTGTTGTTCTTTGATGTGGTCGTCGTCCCCCCGCGACCCGCCTCGGGACCCACCCGCAACCCATACGCGACACACCCGCGACCCACCCGCGACCCACCGCGCGACCCGCCCGCGACCCATACGCGACCCACCCGCGACCCACCCCGCGACCCACTCCGCGAACTGGCCCGCGACCCACCCGCGACCCACCCGCGACCCACCCCGCGAACTGGCCCGCGACCCACCCGCGACTCACCCGCGACCCACCCCGCGACCCACCCACATTGCTTGAACGAAAAAAATCTGCGCCTGCGACGGGCTTCCTCAGAGCATCGCACACTGCCGACGTCCTCGCCGACCCCTTACTCTTATCCGCAACTGCGGGGTGCTACGGGTATCCAGTCCGCGAGTGCGATGGCGGGCCTGAGAGGTCAGCGGACCTCACCGGGGCCGAAGTCGCTCCAAGAGCGGGCGAAAGCCCGCCAAGAGCCCCCCAAGAGCGCGGGTCAAAGCGTGTCAGGCCCCATGCTGGCCCCAGATGGCCTCAAGATGGTTCAGAGATGGTGCCGACGTAACCCCAAGATGGCCTCAGATGGTCTAAGACAGACGCAAGGACTGCACAGACGGCCGAAGGGGGGCCGAAGAACCTCTCAAGAGGATTACAAAAAGCCCTCGGAGGGCCCACACCTCCCCTCCCATCCGAGAGAGCCGTAAGAGGGCTCCGAGAGAGCCCCCAGGGAGCCTAAGAGCCGCCCAACAGCGGGGGTCAGTGGGACGCAGGCCCCAAGATGACCCCAAGATAGCCCATAGAAGGCCAAAGATGACCCTCTGGTGGCCCAACATGGTCCAAGACAAACCCGAAGGAACACCCAAAGGCCCTACGAAGCTCCTGAGAGGCCCCCGAGAGGCACCAGAGAGGCTCCTGATAGCCTTCAGAGATCCCGAGGAATCTTACAAGATGGCCAGAATCACTAACAAAAGAATGAAGTTTCTATGACTTCGCCTTTTTTGCCTCTGCGGGCTCCAACAGGCTTCTCGGCCTCCGTGGTGCCCCAAGAGGGCCCCGGACGAGCCCCATAGGGGGCCCTGATACTCCTCAAGAGGGCCCTAAGATGGCTGCACCGGAGCCCAAAGAGCGCCCAAGAGCGGTCCAACAGCGGAGGCCACTGGGAGGCGGGCCCCGAGATGACCCCAAGATGGCCCCAAGAGGCCCCATGACGAATGACCTCAAGGTGGCCCAAGATGGTCCAAGGTAGCCTCCAAGGAACCTCCAAAAGGCACCACGAAGCCCCGGGGAGGCCCCTGAAATGCCCCTGATAGCCCCCAGGGTCACCCCGAAGTCCCCAAACGATGCCGGGATCCTCGACAGAAAATGCTAGCCAGCGTGGACTCCAAGCAGTGCGTGACTGCACTGTGGAGGTGAAGACTATGCGATGTAACCTGTGCGGTGAAAAAGGCTATGTCGTGTGAGCCGTGTGGTGTAAACTGAGGAGATCGAAGATGTGCGGTGCAAGCTGTGTTGCTCATGCTATGCTGTGTAAGCTGAGCGGTGAGAACTGGAGGTGGACGTGATGGGGTGCAAACTGTGTGATGCATGACATGTCGTGTAAATCCAGGCGGCGTGCGCTATGCTGCGCAAGCTGCGCGGTGTAGGCTATGCGTTGGAAGCCACGCCGCGTGCGCTCAAAGCATGGGGGCCGCCCACGGAACGCACGTGAGGGGCACGGGCGGCCACAGGCGGCAACGGGCGGCAACGGGCGGGAACATGGCGAATCCTCGACGCACCCACACTGGCGGGCGGCAACGGGCGGCGACGGGCGGCAACGGGCGGCGAGTCCTCGACGCACCCACCCATTCTTCGGCAAGACACGTCAGAACCCCCAAAGTGCAAGCACTGGTTGGGGAACTATATAGTTGTCATGCTTGTGGCCATCCTGTCTCCGCGTGCTCCGATGGGCTTCTCGGCCCGCGTGGTGGCCCCGGGAGGGCCCCAAGAAAGCCCCGAGAGGGCCCCAAGACGCTCCAAGATGGCCTCGCGAGGGCCCCAAGAGAGGCCCAAGAGAGGCCCAACGGCGAAGGCCAGTGGGAGGCAGTCTCCAATAGGGCCCAAACATTGCCCGAC
Source organism: Prorocentrum cordatum (assembly GCA_963575745.1). NCBI lineage: Eukaryota > Dinophyceae > Prorocentrales > Prorocentraceae > Prorocentrum > Prorocentrum cordatum. The sequence continues at coordinate 234,614 of CAUYUJ010006335.1, read as the reverse complement.
GAAGCTCCGTGATGGCCCCAGGGTGGCCAATGATGGTCCAAGGCAGTCCCCAAGAGCCCTACAAGGAGCCCCGAGAAGCCCCCGAGAGGCCCCCAAGAAAGCTGCGGGATGGCCCAGGGACCGCCCAAGAGGCCCTCGAGAGGGCTCCAAGAGAGCTCAAAGAGGGCACAGGAACGGCCCAAAACAGCGGGAGGCATGGGAGGCAGGCCCCACCAAGATGGTCCCAAGAGAGCCCGACGAGGCCTCCGGGTGACCTTAAGGTGGCCCAGGTGATGCCCATCATGGGCCCCCAAGGAACCCCTCTGACGCCTCCCAGAGGCTTCTAGTTGTCCACCAGGATGTTTCGACGGCCCACGAAGGGGTTCTAAAACAGGTCAGCTTGTGCCTTCGGGCTGCGATCGCGAAACGCGGGTGGGTTGCGCTCAGGGTTGCAATCAATGCACCGACCAGAATATTTTCCCACACGCGAGCTTCACACGACAGCTTGGGGCACCTCCATCACCACCCAACATCGACTTCCCAAAGACCACGAGCACACTGGTAAATGGGAAGCATTTTACAATACGGGCTGGAAGAATACGCGAATCGCTTAAATCATGATGCAACGAACGAACTCCTCGAACCGCTTCCCTCCTCCTACCCCCTCCTCCTACTACCCCTCCTCCTCGTCCGTTCACATCATTCCTCCTCCCTCCTCCTCCTCCTCCTCCTCCTCCTCCTCCTCATCCTCCGCCTCCTCCTCCTCCTCCTCATCATCATCATCATCATCATCACCATCATCTACATCAGCATCATCAGCATCATCATCATCATCATCATCATCAGCATCCGCATCATCATCAGCATCATCATCATCAGCATCATCATCACCCTCATCATAATCCTCATCATCATCCTTATCATCATCAGCACCATCAGCATCATCATCATTTACAACCTCATCATCAGCAGCAGCATCAGCATCAGCACCAGCATCACCAGCATCATCATCAGCATCATCATCATCACCAGCAGCAGCAGCACCATCCACCCCTTCCCCACTCCTTCCTCCACCTCCTTTTTCCCATCGCCCCTCCACCTCCACCCTCCTCCTCCTCCTCCCTCCTCCTCCTCCTCCTCCTCCTCCTCCTCCTCCTCCTCCTCCTCCTCCTCCTCCTCCCTCTTCCTCCTCCTCCTCCTCCTCCTCCTCCTCCTCCGCATCATCATCAGCACCAATAGCAGCAGCATCATCACCGCCACCACCACTATCATCTTCCGGATGACCCTAAACCTCCACATCCCCTCCTCCGACCCCGTTTGGCCCTCCTCTGCCTCCTGCCCTCCCCGTCCTCCTCCTCCGTCTCCTCCGTCTCCTCCTCCTCCTCCTCCCTCCTCCTCCTCCTCCTCCTCCTCCTCCTCCTCCTCCTCCTCCTCCTCCCCTTTTCTCCACCTCGACCACCCACCCGCCTGCCTCCTCCCCTCCTCCTCCTCCTCCTCCTCCTCCTCCTCCTCCTCCTCCTCCTCCTCCTCCTCCTCCTCCTCGGTCTGAAACCTGATCTGCTCCTCTGCGCTGCCAGGCTGGGCGTAGCTCCCTTTCTCCTGCCGAGAAGCGCCCAAGTCTGGCGCCGATCCCGGGCGCAGGCCGCCCGGCACAGCTGAAACCTGAGGCCCCAGGCTTGGGCCCACAGTGATTGCGGGAGCACGGGAGAGGGGCAGAGGGAGAGCAGAGAGGAAAGGGATAGGCGGGTTGAGGCGAGCCTGGAAATCTTCACACGCCCTCAAAAGGAGACGCCGAAAACCGCCTGGCTCCTCAATCGGCGATGTCCCGCATCTCACTAACTCTCACGAGTTTGTCCTTCTGCCTCTTCTCCGTCTTCCTCGAATCAATGGCGGTCTTGCGGCTAGCCCTCTGCATACTCTTCCTCATCTTGAGCGCCGCCGCCGCCGGGTCCTGCACTAGGCTCCACTTGGCCTCTCGCAGTACCTTGTACAGGTAGACCTTGTCCACCCCTAGCTTCGTCAGCACGTCAGCGATATTCTGCGAGCCGTCGATCCACCTGAGGTGGGTGTGCTCGCAGCGCAACACCTCCCTGAGCAAGGCGCCCTCGATCGCCATCCTCTTGTCCTTGCTCTTCGTCGGGCCCTCCTTCGTGAGGTGGTCGTAGACGGACTTCGCGCCCGTCGCCCAGAAGCGGGGAAACCGCTGCACCTCCCCCTGCCAATTGAGCAAGTCCACCGAGACATTCATCGCCTCTGAACAGCACCGCCGCCCAGTCGACGGCCTCCACTGCGTCTGCCAGGTGACTGGCCTCTGCCGCCAAGGTCGAGCGGCGCACTCGCTGAGTCATACCACTCTTCCAGTCCAGCACCGCCACTGGTGCTTGATGTCCGGCCAGGATGCCGCCGGTCGTGAGGAGCACCACGTGGCCGCCGCAGCTCTTGTAGCGCTCGATGTCGTCGTGCTCTGGGCCGATCGCGTGGCCCGCGTCCACGGCCGCGCCGACCCCCGCGTTGGACAGCCCCAGGTTGGCCGGATAGACCAACGCGACCTCGGCGCCCTTCTTGGCCTCGGACACCGCCAGGTTCGCCTTCACCAGGTCCGCCACACACGGGGCCGCTCGGGCCCTCTGCAGCTCGCCCGAGAGGAAGGCCAGGTCGAGTCGGCACTGTCGACCTAGCCAGCCGATCTCGCCGGAGACCCGCAGCAACTCCTTCGCCTCGTCCTCGTTCAGGTCCTCTTGCAACTGCTTCCTCCGGGCTGCTGGGATCTTGATCGGCTTGAGGGAAGTCGCGCAGTTCACCATCTTAGCCACAAAACCTCTCGGATCACTCGAGAGCTCCCGGCCGCGGAAGGTGAAGGGCAGCTCGCCCCACTTCCACTGGAACGTGCCCAGGTCCTTCGGCAGGAGGTCCGACAGCTGCATGTCCTTCATCCTCGCCATCAGCACGTCATCAACGTGCGAGACTGCGATGCCCTTCAGCTGCCCGTCCACGCGCTTGTAGAAGAGAGCCGGCTCCAGGCGTGACTGAAGCCAACCGTCGACCAGCAAGGCACCACGCAGCGCTAGCCAGAAGAGCCTCGCTGCCCGCGAAGCCTTAGATGGCCTTGCGGGCCCTCAACAGCTGGCCCGGGGCAAGGCCCGGCAGGCCCCCTCGGGGCTGCTCCAAGTAGACCTCGCGCTGCAAGTCCCGCCCATTGTAATAGGCGTTCTTGACGTCGCCCAGGGAGAGGATCACGCCCATGGCCGCCGCCAGCGCCAGGAGCAGCGCCTCCGCCAGCCACGAGGCAGCGGGAGCGCCCCGCCTGAACATGCCCAGCAAGCGGTCGCGAAAGCCCATCACGACCAGGCGGCTCTTCGCGAGCAGCGGCAGAGGGGCTCTGGCCCCATCGTACTTCCCGTCGATCTTGTCCGTGTCCACCCAGCGCATCGGGATGATGATGTTGGCCTTGTTCGAGCGAAGCGCCTCGCTCTCATCTGGCGGGACCGGCTCGGCTGCGTCGAAGTCCTGCCGCTTCGCGGCTGCCACCTCGATCCAGGAACATCCGGCGCTGCTCCTCCGGCAGGCTGCCGAGCTTGATCTCCTTCCTCCCAGGCTTCTTCGTCAGGATTTAAAGCGTGCTCGGAATCGTTCCGCATCAGCCCGAAGATGAACTCCTCCCTGCCGATGCTCTCCTGGACGAAGAAGACCTCGTCCTGCTGGTACGTCTCCAAGCCTGCCTCCGAGAACTCGCCCAGGTCGTTGTCCACCACGAACGCCGCCGAGTCCACGGGCGCCAGGGGGCTGGATCCTGCGGCCCCCCGTCGGATTGAGACAGGGACGTCATCCAGCAGGCGCCGACGCTTAGCCTCTCGCCCCCGGCGCTCTTCCGCCTCCTCTTCCTCCAGGAGGCTCCCTGGGCGCCAGTGCCGAGAGGCTCTCGGCTCGGGCTCCGAGTGCACCCCGTGGGTGTCTGGGCGGCAGCCCTCGTCATCGCCCCTCATGATCTCCTGCATCGCTGCATCGAACTCCGCCGCGTCGAAGTCCAGGTCGGGCGGCACTGGCACGTCCTCAGCCCTCACCGCTGGGGCTGGCGCCGCGGGCGGCCCAGGCGCGGCTGGCGCCGCGCGTGGAGCCTCCGGCTCGGGCGGAGCCGGGGAAGCCTCCGGCTCGGGCGGAGCCGGAGCGGGCTGCTGCTCCTCCGGCACCTCCGCCTGCGGCCCGACGTCCAGGCCGCTCTCATCGCCCTGCTCGGCGGGCTCCTGCCCCGCCGCTGCGGGGGGCTTGGACCAGCCTCGCAGGTCCACGAAGCCGCTGCCGCCGCTGACGGGCGTGTCGTGCGCCAGCTCCTGCTCCTGCGCAATCGATCTCTAGGCGTGGATATCGTGGCCCGTCGCTGCGGCCAGGTGCTCCGGGCTCGCAAGCACGGTGAGGCCACGGAAGGCGAGCCACACTCCATGCCGGCCCTCATGGCCGATCACACGCGCCAGCTCTCGCCAGTTGTCTGGATGCTCAGGCCGATGCTTGACCGGCTGCGCCTGGTCGTAGAAGAGCACCCACTGGCCCACAACGAACGGCCCCCTCGTCGGTCGTAGTTGTCGAAGCTCCGCTCGTCGAAGTCGATCCTCCGTGTCTGTCTGGGCGAAGGCCATCCTGCACTGGGTCCTGATCTCGACCTTGCGGGCGAAGCGCGAGCCTGGCGTAGCCGCTGCCACCTGCTCGCCCACGCGCTCCACCTCGGCGTCGTCCGCGAGGCTCGCCGGGAGGCGAACGTCCCGGCCGAGGACCCAGAGGTAGGGGCTGAAACCAGCCCGCCGGGCCAACGTGTTCTTGGCCCTGTTGCACTCCGTCACTGCCGTCCTCATCTCCACAAGGCCCGCCACCTGCTTGTCGTGCACCACCCTCGTGAGCATCGAGTTCCAGATGCCGTCGCGACGCTCCATCTTGCCGATGTGCCACGGCGAAGCCAGAGCGGCCGAGCCCAGGCGCACGCCCTCCTGCTCCAGGTAGTCCGCGAACTCGCCTAGGAAGGACCGCGCACGGCCCACCATGATCGCCTCCTCCGGCTGGCCAGCCCAGGAGACCCAGCAGAGCTCGTAAAACTTCCTGACCTCCGAGGCCTCGGGATTATTGTGAGTACCCTCCAGCAGGCAGACCACGTGGAAGTTCGCCCCCATGCACATGATGCCCAGGAACTCCCAGTTGTTGCCGGCGCTGTCGACGTTCTCGAAGCAGTCCATCGCGAGCAGCACGTTAAACTCGTTGACCCTCGGGAGCTGGCTCGGGCGCGGGATGCTGGGTCGCTGCACTCGCCGGCAGCTCTCGCAGACGAAGAGCCGCGCCGCCTTCAGCGCCAGCGCCGTCGCCTTGTCCAGGCGCAGCGCCCTGAGCAGCGCCGGCTGCGAGGGGTGCCCGAGATTCACGTGCGCCCTCTCGATCGCCCTCTTGACGGCCCTCGGCAGCAGCTCCCAGCGTCGCTTCCTCTCCCGCGAGGCGCCCCGCTGCTGCGCAGCAGCCAGCCCCCCAGGCAGGTCGCCACGCTCGTAGCCCGCGAAGTAGAAGACCACGACGTCGTTTTCGAGTAAGTGCCTCGGCAACCAGCGCCGCCGTGCCTGCAGGGACTGCTGCGACCAGTCCTCGAAGCCTTGCCTGAAGAGCTGGTCGCTCTTGAGCACGGTGACCATCCTGAGCGGGGCGTCCGCGGCGCGCAGCTGCGGCTGCACCGTCTGGAGCCGCTGGCCTCCGCGTCTAGCCTTCACCATCTTCAGCGGCTCGCTGATTACTCCTCCCAGCTCCTCCAGGAAGAGGTCCGAGCCCCAGATGATCGTCTCGATATCATCGCCCATCTTCTCCAGCAGCCTCCTGTGCCAGCTCCTGAACGCGTCCAGCTCAGCACGCAGCTCCACCGTCAACAGCTCGAACTCGCCGTGCTGCGTACGCCGTCCACGGCGGAAGCCCGGCGGGCGTCCGCCAGGAGGCACACCGCGCTCGCGGCGAGCAGGCGCTCGGCCGCGCCTGGGCCCAGCGGGCACCTCGGCCGGCGCCTCTGGGGCCTCCGCCGCCGCCTCAGCAGGCGGCGCGTCCTCTCCGAGAGGCGGGCCCTCCTGGTGTTCCTCCTCTGGCGCAGGCTCTCCCCGCGGCGGTCTCCGCGATCGCGAGCGCTCGCGGGGGAAAGCATCCTCCACCGGGAAGGCCGCATCCATGACCAGCGAGCTGCGGTAGTCGATCTGCATATGCTGGAACACGCCGCGACAGAAGGCCTTCGCGAGGCCCACGGGGTAGGCCGCCGCCTGCTGCGCCCAGTAGCCACCCGAGTCCTTCCCGAGCAACTGCTGGTGGGCGCCGGGCGGACATGCACAGCGCTTGCTCAGGTGGTTCGCCACCGCCGCGCTGTTCGTGAGCCACCCCGTCGGCTTCTTGATCGGCGTGCCCGTGTCCTTGTCGCAGGCTCCGCAGGCACATTGATCTCCACGCACAAACACAACACCTTCCAGATCCCACAAACGCATCAAGATGCCATCATACTCCCAAGAAAGTGCTGTCAACGGCTGCTCTATCAAGAAATACCGTCCTCTCGCATGCACACATCAAGATACCCGCCAAACAAGCAAAAGATAACGACGAGCATTCCTGCGGACTTCATCCCAGTCGATGAGCTTGTTCACGTTGGTCATCAGAGACCACGGATGACAGGGGAAAGCCAACACTGTGATGTAATGCCAGTGCAGGTCGAGGATCCGGTAGAGCAAGGCCCGCCCAGGGCCCTTGAGCAGGTCGTGGCCGGGGGAGTGGTCCACATCCGACGGCTGAGACTGCATCCAACCGCACTCCTTCGCACCGTAGCGCGTCAGGATGTGCTCGCCACCGAACGGCTCAAACACCACCGTCGTCTGGAAGTCGGCTGTCACGAAACGCTCCGCCTCGAACCTCGGTCGAAGTAGCTCTCCACGTAGGCGTCGATCCTGTCCACGAAGCTCCCGCCAGGTGGACTCGAGCCTCTTCCGAGTCGCCTTGGAGAGGACCCCTGTCGCATCGGTGGCCAGCACGCCGCGATCCTTCGACAGGAAGGCGTGGCCAACCTCCTCATTGACCTGGATCTCCTCGCCGTCGGACTCCTCGAAGGCCGACTCCTTCAGCGCCTGCGCGAAGAAGAACTCCGAGTCCCGGTTATCCGAGGCCGCCGTCGCTGGCCCCGAACTCGAAGTCACTGCCGATCGGTGACCTTCATCACCCCAATCATCGAGCCGAACTGCCAAGTGACAGCCCACCTTGAGCAGCTCCACGCCCGCCGCGAGCGTCTGCAGCTCCATCCGCATCTCCTTCAGGTGGAGCACGGCACCCAGAGCCTCCTGCGACGCCAGGCTGACCAGGAGCGGGGTGTCGCAGCCCCCCATCCCCACGCTGAAGATCACCCCGTGGCGGCCGCCGAGGGCGACCGGGATCTCGACCACGCGCCCCTTCCTGCCTCTTGCCGAAGGCCGAGGAGAAGCTCCTCCAGCGGTCCGTCATCTTGATATCCAGGCCACGGGGGTGCAAGCACCTCTTCTCGAACAACTCCCGCCAGCGCTTGCCGTGCATGCATCTCGCGCAACCGGCGTCGATGAGCGCCACTGCTACGTCAGACGAGTCACTGTCTTCACTCACCATAAGCACCATCTCCAAAGATCCTTCCCCGGGCACTGGGCGCCCACGGCACCCGTGAGGGGCCCCTCTGGGCCCCGGAGTGGAGGGTGCTCAGGCCGAAGACGGCGGCGGCCGCGCCTCGCGCAGCCGCTGCTCGCCCTCGTTGTAGTTCAGCGTGCCCTTGCAGTCCGGGAACTGCCTGCATCCGAAGAACCAGCCGCCTGTCCGATGGTTCTGACAAGCCACCAGAGCCTTGGAGCACTTCGGGCACGGCAGCACCTCGTCGTCCTTCACCGTCGGAGGGGCCGCGCTGAAGCTGTCGCTGACCACACTCGCGCTGTCGCCGACGACGCTGCCCACGAGCTCGAAGGAGCCGAGGTCGGAGCCACGGTCCGAGCTGACCAGGAAGGCAGAGTCATACTCCACATCGTCCAGCACGAAGAGGGTCGCACCCCTCCGCTTCTTGGCGCTGGTGCTGCTTGGTGGGCGCGGGCTGCTGCCTGAGGCCGATGAGCTGCTCCAGGCCGGGCGCGAGAGCGCCGCTGCCCGCCCGCGAGGGTCTGCTCGGCTCTTCGGCTTCGCTGACGGCTTCGGCTTCTTCGGACCCATGGGGCACTCCGGGCCCCCGGCCCAGTGGCCGAGCTTGCCGCACGCCCCGCAGTGCGCGCGCTGCTTGTCCTTCGCGATATCCGCCTTGCGCCCCTCGAAGGTCAAGGCACCCTAGGCCCTGAAGAAGCCACGCTTCCTCTGGAGGTCCCGGACCTTGGCCCGGGCGGTGTCGTAGGCGGCGCACGCAGCGTTGATCGCCTCGTCCTGGCTCGCGCCCGAGTCGCTGGCGAAGTCGTCCTCCGCGTCGCCGTCCTCGTAGGCCTCGCAGACCTCGTCGTCGTAGTCCTCGTACTGCTCCTCCTCCTCGTCGTCGACGTCGTCCGTCTCGGTGTAGCACGCCCTCGGCTGCCTCTTGGACTTGCCCCTGCCCTTGCCTCCGCCTTTCGGGCGCCCAGCTGGGTGAGGCGGCGGCGGCCGAGGGGACTTCTCCTGCAGGTGGAGGTCGTGGCAGTTCGTCTTCAACGTGTTATCGAAAGCCTTCGTCTCGTACTTGTTGTCTGCCACCATCGTGACCAACCGCTTCTGGTCGTCCGTCAGCATCGCCCCCTCGATGAGGCAGTACACGTAGAGGTCGTCGCTGAGCTTCGTCCCGGCGTCGAGCTCCGTCAGCTCTTTGCACTTGTTGTGGAAGGTCCTCAAGTACTCCACGATCTCTTGGCCGCGCTTGCGGCGTGACTTCTTGAAGAAGTCGTCGAACTTCTGCTGCATGCGCACCACTGCCACTTTGCCCAGACCGTAGAGAGCCTCGATGATCTTCTGGTGCGAGCCTTCCTGTGTGAGCGCCGTCATGTCATCCAGGAGAGACTCCACCGCCTCCCACGCTCGGCCTGTGATGCCTCGCGTCAGGCGCAAGCCCAAGTTCGCTCGCTTCTCCCTGCCGGTGCTCGACTGCGTGCTGGGCTCTATCATCACTCTCATTCGATATTCTCGTAGAAGAGCTATGTTCTCTCCGTCCCAGTGCGGGATGCCCTCTTTGTCGACAAAGAGCTCCTCTGCGCACTCGTCTGTCATTCGTGCCATCCTTGCCGCCGTAGATCGAAAACCTTGCTCCGCGACCAGTCTGGAACCTGATCTGCTCCTCTGCGCTGCCAGGCTGGGCGCAGCTCCCTTTTCTCCTGCCGAGAAGCGCCCAAGTCTGGCGCCGATCCCGGGCGCAGGCCGCCCGGCACAACTGAAACCTGGGGCCCCAGGCTTGGGCCCACAGTGGTTGCGGGGGCACGGGAGAGGGGCAGAGGGAGAGCAGAAAGGAAAGGGATAGGCGGGTTGAGGCGAGCCTGGAAATCTTCACACTCGGACCTCCAAGAATTTACGCTGGCCTTGTTCCGCCTCAAGGCGCAGGAAACGGCCAGGCAGGCCTCGGGCATTTCCGCATTGGGCCGCTTGGTCAGGCCTGGTCGCCGCAGCTAGGCGGAGCCCGTCTTCTGCACGCTCCCGCTGAGCTGCTGCATGCTCACGCTGAGCTCGGCATGAACCTCCATCACAAGCGGACTTAGCGAGGCCTGCTTTGCGGCACGCATTGGTGCCAGGCCCGCCTCTGCCAGGAGGGGGAGGGGCTGGGGCTGTCTGACCTCTGCCAGTGCTGTCGCGGCTCACCTGGCACCTTGCACCTTCGATTTTTCCAGTTCCCAGCGAACCATGCCTGGAGGGCAGACAATCTGGACACCGCGGTGCGCGATGCTGTTGCTCGGGTGTCGTTGGAGGGCGGAAAGGAGTCTGGGGAACGTTTTTGCACGAGATTGTCTGACCCTGCCCACTGCTTTCGGCGACCGCCGCGGCCACCTGGCGCCGAGAGCGCTGGCCGTCGACTGGCCTCACGCTGAACGGCGGGCACGTTTTCACCGAGGGAACGCGCTTCGACGTAAAATTTCTCACCTTGAGGGTGGCTGGCTGGGCAGTGGATGCCTACGACGCCCATGTTCGTATATTGGGCTCGCTGCGCGGGAGGGTGCCCCGAAACCTCTGCCCGTCCCAGTCCGCCAGGGACGAAGAATATTATGATGTGCTGATGGCGTCAAGGCACGCCGCTGGCCGCTGCACGCTGCATTCCGACTGCGCTGCCACCGTCGCCGGCTGGCAAGGCCTGGCGAGCTCCAGCGGGCCAGGCCAGCCCCACGCCCACCTATGCCGCCGGGCGGCTGCCAGCGACGCGCTCGAAGACGTGAACTTCTGCAAGGTCTTCGACCACGCGACGTGGCAAGGCGTCATCGAGGGTTGAATCACGGCCTGGCAGCGCGACGGGAGTCACGCGGCCGACGCCATAGCGAAGGCTGGGGCGGCCGAGGGCCCTTTAGCCGAAAATGACTTTGCATTCATTTTCGGTTGCCTCCATCTTGCGCGGCCCCTCGCGGGCACACCGGGCGCATGGAGGCCATGCTGACTGAAGCCGGCATTCGCGACCATCAGGACCTGGAGGCTCTCCGCACTATTCATCTCGAGGTGGAGGGTTGGTCGAGGTCGGAGGGCGAGGGTGGGGGTGTTCGGGGAGAATCGCACGCCGAGCCTGCGGTCGCGGGTTCGGCCCTAGGGGCGAACGCGAGCGCGGCTGGCCATCTGGGTTCGGAGCCCGAGGCGAGCGCAGACGCCTGGCGCGTGCGCGAGCAAAGCTCCTTGCTGGTCTGATTAGCGAGTGGCGTTGCCCAGTGGGTGGACCCCGGGGCGCATCCTCTTCAATGTTAGTCTGCACGACTTGGTGGAGTCACGCCACGTGCCCTGGTCGGGGCCATGGGCTCTTAGCGCCCTTTCCGCACAAGGATGGTGAGCCACCCCCGAGGGCGAAGAACTCACGCAACCGCGCCAGCTGTGGGATGCACCCCCACTGGGCATGGGATACGGCCATCGACGAGGCATGCAGCCCGTCTAAGGCGGTACGAGCGTCCTGGGCCATCCATTTCGACTTGGAAGGGGCGGAAGGGGTACGTGCTGCCCGCATGGCCGAGCCTCCTCTAGGCCCTCCTGTCCAATGGGCCGCGACGTGCCCAAGAGTGGCACTGTGCGATGCCTTACTGGCATGTGGATCTAGCACGCGCGGCCAGGCTAAGCAGCTTGGCGCGAGGCGCAGCGTCTGACCGCGGAGCGGGCCAGCCGGCTCGCCGCCGCGAGTGCCAACCAGAAGAGGTATAATTGTCGTGGACCTCCCTCTTCTCCTTCTGCTTCTGGAGTTGAGGGAAGAGTACCGTCTCAGCTCCACAAGGGCTGTCTGTGGAGCGCGCTCACGCTCCCGCGGCCTCGGAGCGCCTTCCTCCTCCTCCTCCTCCTCCTCCTCCTCCTCCTCGTCCTCGTCCTCATCCTCCTCCTACTCATCTTCCTCCTCCTCCTCCTCCTCTTCCTCTTCCTCCTCGTTCTCCTCCTCCATCTCTTCCTTACCCGACCACCTTCCTATTCCTCCATTCCTCTTCTTTATGAATAAATCCCACCTGTCGCACCCGGGGGCCTGTCAAAAAGGCGGGCTGGGCAGTTCATCTGAAAATTCCCTACCAACTATGAGCCTCAAGCTTAAGAACGGGCAACAGATTCACAGATGGAGGTCGGGTCGCTTCCAAAATGTGGCTCTCGCCATGGCGCCGCGCACATTCGTTTCAACAACTTGCGAAAGTTCCACGGATTGAAGACAAATCGTGTTCAAAATGCGGCTCTCGCCCTAGCGCCGCGAACATTCACTGTAAAATTGTACAACAAGCTCCACGGATTGAGGGCGGTTCGTTTTCAAATTTTGGCTCTCGCCTTAGCGCCGCGCACATTCGTCTCAACAACTTGCGAAAGTTCCACGGATCGAAGGCGGTTCGTTTTCAACTGTTGGCTCTCGCATTAGCGCCGCAAACATTCGTTTTAAGACTTCGCTAGAGTTTCACGGATTGAAGGCGATTCCTTTTCAACATGAGGCTCTCGTCTTAGCGCCGCGCACATTCATTCTAAAAGTGCATAAAAATTTCACTGGTTCCATGGGAGCCAGAAACGGTGCTTGGGAACGATTCGGGACTGCCAGGGCGCAACAAGTACGTTGATTCACTGTGTTGAATTCCAGGAATGGCGTTCGGGCACGACTCAGGATCTTCCAGGCGCAAAACTCAGGTTCTCTCGTGACATTGAAGGCCTTGGAATGGTCTTTTTGGTACGCTTCAGGATTCTCATACGTTGTCTCCAAACGGAGCACTTCCCTCAGTGGAAAGGAACCCTTGTGAGGCCCTACGAAGAGGGAGCTTGGAGAGAGGGTAGATTCCAACATCGTTGTAGAATCTCGGGTTTACACTTGTCCTCCTCCTCTCTCCTACTTCTCCTGCTCCCCCTCCTCCTCCTCCTCCTCCGCCTCCTCCTCCTTCTCCTCCTCATTCTCATCCTCCTCTTCCTATTCCTCTTCCTCTTCCTCTTCCTCCTCCTCCTCCTCCTGCTCCTCCTCCTCCACCTCCTCCGACTCCTCCTCCTCCTCCTCCTCCTCCTCCTCCTCCTCCTCCTCCTCCTCCTCCTCCTCCTCCTCCTCCTCCTCCTCCTCCTCCCCCCTGCTCCTCCCTCCTCCTCCTCCTCCTCCTCCTCCTCCTCCTCCTTCCTCCTCCTCCTCCTCCTCCTCCTCCCTCTCCTCCTCCTCCTCCTCCTCATCCTCCTCCTCCTCCTCCTCCTCCTCCTCCTCTTCCTCCTCCTCTTCCTCCTCCTCCTCCTCCTCATCATCATCCTCATCCTCATCCTCATCCTCCTCCTCCTCCTCCTCCTCCTCCTCCTCCTCCTCCTCACCCGGACGATCCCCCTTTTAAAGGTGCGGCACGCAGGGCACTGCAGCGGCGCACGGGCGCGGCCCGCGGGCGCCGACGGCGGCCAGGGCAGCGACCTGCCCGCCCTCCCAAGAGGAGAAGGAGCTCGACGAAAGCCCAGGAAGAGCACATACAAACGAGCACGAAGCGAGGAGGGAGAAAATCGGAAGAGGGCAGGAGAGAAGGGAGGGAGGAGATGGATGGATGGGGGGAGAGGAAGGGGAAGGGGACGCGAAGGGCCATGGAGAGGGGGAGCAGCGCGCGTTACGACAGCTGCTCAGGCCATCCGGGCACGATGCCTTGTGGAAAGAACGCCCCTGCAATACACGCGCCGGATGCACGGCAATCTACTGGCCTACAATTATACGTGAGGAACAGAAGGCGTGATGGTGCAATGTTGGTGAACTCCTCGCGTCGATTCAAGCCAACGGACATGCCACAATCGGCGTGAGGCAGCCGAGCACAACAAGGGGCTACGTCCCCCCAAGGCCTGTGAAAGTGGGCCGCCAGCCAAACAAAATTGCAAGACTTATGAGCGGGGTGAAACGAGGAGGAGACCTCACGCAAGGATCTGCACCTGGCTACAGCAGGTTCGTATCGTGACGACGCCGGCGCTGGTTTCTGTTACCGCGCAGATCGCTCAGCCTTGAGCGATCTCGGCCTTCCAATGGCGCAGATCGTTCGATATCGGCAGATGTCAGAGCGCCCGCGCCGGGGTTGCCGCAGCGTCGGCACGGCGCGGACGCTACCACGTACCCCCACCAGCGCGGCCGCAACGGGGCAGGCGGCTCGAGAGCAACGCCCATGCCAAAGACGGCCCCCCATCGGCGGGCGGAGCTAGCGCGTCGGGGACGTGCTGCCAGGAGGGCGGAAGCATCCGCCTCCACCAGAGCCGCCTCCTGTGTGGGGGGGGGGCGGGCGGGGGGCGACTGGGCCGAGAAGCCAGCTCCGCCCAGCGCCTGTTTCCCTCTGGGCAGAGGGGCAAGATTCCCCGGCCGTGCCCGAGTTCAAGATGGCAGCGGAGAGCAGGAGAAGGGAGGAGAGAAACGGGCGCTCCTCCTCCTCCTCCTCCTCCTCCTCCTCCTCCTCCTCCTCCTCCTCCTCCTGCGCCTGCGCCTGCGCCTGCGCCTCCGCCTCCGCCTCCGCCTCCGCCTCCGCCTCCGCCTCCGCCTCCGCCTCCGCCTCCGCCTCCGCCTCCTCCTCCTCCTCCTCCTCCTCCTCCTCCTCCTCTTCCTCCTTCTCCTCCTCCTCCTCCGCCTCCGCCGCCGCGCCGCCGCCGCGCCGCCGCCTCCTCCTCCTCCTCCTCCTCCTCCTCCTCCTCCTCCTCCTCCTCCTCCTCCTCATCCTCCTCCTCCTCCTCCTCCTCCTCCTCCTCCTCGTGTGCGCTGGCCACGAGCACATCGGGAGATGCGGCTCCGTCGCGGCGCAGCCGCTCTCCGCGCGAGGCGGCGCAGACCGGGTGCTCTTAATGGGCAGCGTGCGAGGCGGAGGTGCGGCGATGCGCGGGCCATGCCGCGAGGCTTCTCCCCCTGCCCGCGCAGACTCGGGCCCACAAGTGGCTGGTTATGGCGCTGCTTCGCGCACGCACGTTGGGGCTGAGACCCTCGCAGGCACAGGCAGTTATGCTCGCGGGCACCCCGACCCGAGGCTCCGACGACTCCGCCGAGAGAGCGAGTGAGCCACTACGTAAAATCGGAAGATGCAGGTGCCCGGCGCCGCGTGAGGTGTCACAGCAGAGGGAGGGTGGGAAGAGGAGTCAACAGGGACCAGCCGCTCTTGGGCTGGGGGCGAGGGGCAGGGGGGGAGCATGAGACGGTGGGGGGAGAGGGGGAGGGGGCAGAGGGAGGATGTGGTGAAGGAGGAGGACGTGGTGAAGGAGGAGGGAAGAGGGAGGATGTGGTGAAGGAGGAGGATGTGGTGAAGGAGGAGGGAGGATGTGGTGAAGGAGGAGGGAGGCGGCCTCGCCGCGGCGAGCCCGCGGCTTTGCCGCGGCAAAGCCGTCGGAGTACAGCAGGGAATCGCCTGCGCACAGGCGGCGCCGACGACGGGGCCAGATCGCGCGCGCTGCAGAATGCCTCAACGCACGATTGACAGGCGTTGCTTTATCATTACTGGTGCTGCATTTCGTTACGCTGAATGACATGCCGATGTATATGATGATGATGATGTCCAGCTCTGCTCATGATAACTTACATGATGAGGGTGATGAGAACTCGGGGATGAGGGAGGGAGGAGGGAGGAGGGAGGGAGGAGGAAGGGAGGAGTCCGTAGCCATTTTGGCTCAATCATTTTGGCTCAAGGTATCGCCGTTGTGGGACCCCCACATCCCAAGGGGGCGCCTGGACGCGTTGTCTTTCTCTGGGGAATCGCACACCCCACAGTCCAACCGCACTGCCAGAGTACTGGCCCCACCAGCCCCGTCCGTTCTCTTGAATGCCAGGCAGTGGCCCCAAGTCTCCTCACGCTGTGGTAGGTGGTTCTTGCGGCAACAAGTGGAATTCTCCTTGGGCAAAGGTATGCTACTATTGCGGAAGTGTACTCCCTGCAGGCCTTCAACCCCTCATTCCTCTCCCCTCAACCTGGATCCCGCTCCCACCAGGGAGAGGTCAGGCAGGTGTTTCCGCCCTCAACTTCAACCACCAGACGATCAAGGGCGGGAAGGGTGGAGGGGATGGGGAGTGGCAAGGAGTCCAACGAAAGAATGAAGGATACAAAGGAAAAGGAGGAGGAAAGGGCAGTAGGGGCAAAGGAGGTCGAAGTGGTGGAGTCAGAGGCACTGGAGGAGGAGGTGAAGATCGAGGAGGTGCGGCAGCAGGAGCAGCAGCAGTTCGTAACGAACCACCCTCCACAGTCTTCACCAAGTGATGCAGCAAGCAAGATCCAAACATAACGATTTACCTCAAGAATGTGTGGAGCCGTTGGAAGCGATCTATGCAGCAGCCCAAGCCCGCAAGTGGGACCAAGTCCCTCCAAGCAAACAGCCCAAGCAACAAGAACAAGCTATCGGCAAAAAGGCAATGCAGCTCCAGAAGACCCAAGATGAGTTGGATGAAACAGAACTACTCATGTAGTCCCTATCAACATACAAGTTGGAACTATTAGATAGAGCAAATCAGCTGGAGCAGGACCTCACAGAGCTGCGTGACGAGGCGGCTGCTTGCGTCGCTGACAGGCTCAACTCCTCGGCCGAGCTCAAACACAAGTTGTCATTGCGGGAGGCAGTTATCGAGTCCCACCCCAATAAAGACGAGCTCCTACAGGCGTACGACGCAAAGTTTTCGGCAGCAGCATCCGCATCAGGAGGCATGGATTTGGACAGTGAGGGACACAAGGCAGAGGGACCAGCAGCATCAGCAGCAGCAGTGCGAGTGCCAGTTGACGAAGCAGAATCCAGCGCATGGTATGACAAAGGCCTGGAGGAACTGGATAAGGAGATGGGTGTTTCCTTCCGTCAGAAGCGTACCAGCAGCCAAGTGGACGTTGAAGGCCTCTTGGAAAAGCTTAAGGGCACAAAGGTCTTTGCCAAGGTATGTCCCCACGTATCGGAGATTGTCCACAAGCAGCAGTCGCCAAGATCGCAGGCACACTCAAGAGAGTCAAGGGCAAGAGCGGGGGCCAAGGAGGGTCGTCGTCGTCGTCAGCAAGATCAGGCGGAGACCCACCTCATGTTTAGCATGCCAGTACCACATAAAAGGACCCCAGGAAAAACAAAAAAACATCCCAAGGACCTGGTCATCAGCAGCATGAATGTAAATGCGTGGGCCCCAGGGGCAGATTTGCTCTCACATAACCTCTGATATCACCTTCGCCTAGGAACACAGGCTTCGTACTATCAAGTACAAGCAGGCCGTGGAAAAACTACAACGAGCAGGATACAAAGTATACAGCACACAGGGCCTGGCAGGGCCCAAAGGAGGTGTTTCCAGTGGAGTATTCGTACCAGTACGGGGTCATCACGATTCCTGGACAGGCAATTTTATTCCTGGTCGTGTTTGCAGGTGCTTTCACAGATCGCAGTCGTACGGAGTTATTGCCCTGTACTCTGTCTACCTCCACACAAGGAAAGGTCTAAACGGATACAACATGGAAATCCTCAGACAGATCGGACTTGACATTACCCGACACGGACACCGCCCCCCCCCCCCCTGGTAGGAGGGGACTTTAACATCGACGTGGGCAGGTTTGTCGAAAATGTTGACCTCAGACCACTGGATCTAAAGGTCAAATGTGCATCGGAACCCACCCTTACGGTCGTGCACGACAACGGGGAAATTGTTCGCAAGTCTTACTTGGACTACTTTCTGGTCGGTACACCGCTCACGCACGCAATCGCAGATGTGTCGGTTAACCATCATGTCGAGCTCTCCCCACACAGTATTGTGGACCTTAGGCTGCCAGGGGCAACAAAGGATATCATATTGTTTATGCACGTGAGGCCTACCAGTCATACCCGACCGAAAGAGCGATAGGTCCTATATACCAATCAGCCATACCTGATTATCGAGACATCATCACGGACCTCCAGCACTTCATTGCAGGACGTACCGATGCGGATGGCAGAACATGGGGCATAGCAGGGGACTCTACACAACTACAAGCTGGTTTAAACTTGTTGGATACGATCTATGCCAAATGGGTGCCGAGGGTCATCACAGAAATCAGTATGAAAATGCAAAGCAGCCAGGCGAAGAGTTGGAAACCAAACAAGTACCCCTGCAGCAGTTTCTACAGACTAAACATCACGACAACCCGAGCGTACGCGTTCGTGGTTTCGCAGACGCATGCACGAGCTATACAGCCTACACTACCTTGTACCAGCAGGATACTGCGCCAAGCTGATCAACAAGCTGATCAATCTACCCTAAGCAGGAGGCCCTTTTCGCACGCACTGGAGGGAAGGTGGTAAAATCCGCCGGCCCCCTTGTGGGGCCACCAGGCTGCGAGGCCCGTGATTCGCAGTTTCCTGTACCAGTTGTAGTTTCTAGTTTCCAGTGTTACAGTTCTGCTTCTTGCTGGTTACTGTAACTAGTTGACTTCTTGCTGGTTACTGTAACAAGTTGATTGACCGCGCGAGGGGGGGGGGAGGCCCAAACAAGACTTTTAGCGTCTCCTGGGCGCGTTGTCTGAATTGCTGGGGGGCTCGAAATCGACACCCCTCACGCAGATCCGCGGGGTCAGGGTCCAAAAACACAAGGGATTTGCCACATTTCTGAAATTCGGTGCCACCCCTCACGCAGATCCGCGGGGTCAGGGTCCAAAAACACAAGGGATTTGCCACATTTCTGAAATTCGGTGCCACCCCTCACGCAGATCCGCGGGGTCAGGGTCCAAAAACACATGGATTTGCCACATTTCTGAAATTCGGTGCCACCCCTCACGCAGATCCGCGGGGTCAGGGTCCAAAAACACAGGGGATTTGCCACATTTCTGAAATTCGGTGCCACCCCTCACGCAGATCCGCGGGGTCAGGGTCCAAAAACACAGGGGATTTGCCACATTTCTGAAATTCGGTGCCACCCCTCACGCAGATCCGCGGGGTCAGGGTCCAAAAAACACAGGTGATTTGCCACATTTCTGAAATTCGGTGCCACCCTTCACGCACATCCATCGCAAGGCGTGGTAACCCAAACTGCGAGAACTCCCTCGGCCCTTTAATCGCAAGGTGTGGTAACCAAGCCCGTAAACCATACACGTCTTACCAATCGCCAGGTGTGGTAACCCCTCTTGTGATCAGTTGGTTTTGCTGATTGCGAATCGGCTTCGCATGAAGTTTCGATACTGCTTCACGACAGCGCCAAGGCCTCATGACTTAGCTCTTCCATGGCCCATTCTCCGAGAGAGGGGGCCGGCGGCAGGGGGCGAAGCCCTTACGGATATGTCACCCTTGGATAGCTGAAGTAGCATATGTCTTCTTGATAACCAAGACGCAATCCCTGCAGATATTACTATGGGACTTATGTCGTTTCCCAGATGCACTATATAGGGCAGGACAAGGATCAGATAGGCGCCTCCAGAGGGAAAGTTGGCAGGAATGGGTAGACCAAGCAGTAGAAAGATCAGGATCGGCATTGTACAGGCATCTGAAGGAGAAGGACGCACATGACACGGATGAGTTCATCACGGGGGAAGGACGCTCGTCATCTCTCGCAGGGTTCATGGATCAGCAGCTGGTTACGTGGAGCAAGAAATGGGCAGCATCGAACGGCAAGCTACCCGAGCCAGAATGGCCAAGTAAAAGACGGCCTATACCTATCCAGGAAGCAGCGGGCCCTCGGACCCTTCAGACAGTGGCCAAGAAATTCAGATCAAGAACACGTCAACCAGATGGGTTTCACCCCAGTCACTTCGGTATGATATCACAACTAGGACTATTAGCTATGAGCCTCTGGTTCCAAGTCATGGATATTGTGAAAAATGGCCCACCTGCTATGAGATCCGTCCAGCTCCTCTTGGCCCACAAACACAAAGGTCCAGGGAGGAGATGTGTCGCAGTTGTCCCAGGTATGCTACGTATCAAAGGCAAGTTGGCAGCAACAGAATGCAAAACCTGGGAAAGGCAGTATGGAATGGGAGGGGAATTCTCACCAACACAGGGCAGATCGCCAGAGGATGTAGTGTGGAGACAGGCCGTCCGAGCGGAGCTTCAGTCAGGCAAGGGATGTCGCTACCAAGAGCTCCTGTGGGACACCTCCACATACTACGAGCACCTCGACCACAAGATCATGCATGACCAGGCCAGCTTTACTTTCTAGCCCTTGCATATCATACTAATTACTATTCAAGCGCATCGCTGGCCCCGCAGGCTTCTATTAGACGGTGCGGTATCAGCTAAAGTATATCCACAGCGAGGCATTACAGCAGGAGGATCTGCGGCAACCTACGAGGCCAAGTCATACCTAATGCCGCTCTTGAACCAAGCCATCGATCCGACCGAGAGTGGAGTAGCAGCTTGCATCCACATAGACGGCCTCAGCCTTAGCGCATGGGGCGAATGGACTGGATAGTGGACACCATGGCCCAAATGGCGATCACATTCTCCAAGGGCCTGGCAGGACTGAACTTGAGCCTCTCTATTCCAAAGCTCAACATGGTGGCGAACACCAACAAGCTCCTGGCTAAAGCTCTGAGTGAATGAAAAGAACCAGGAGGCAATGCAGTACCAGCAGCTATCAACCTTGGCTGTGATCTTCTTGCTGGGCAGCATGCACGAGTATCAGGAGCCAGGGCTCAAAGACCCAAAAGATGGAGCAAGCTTAGAGCCAGGATCAAGAAACTACAAGCCCTCCGTCTTAAAGGCAAAACAAGGCTCTGGAAAAGCAGATGTTAACAGTGGGAGGCAGATCATCAATTTCCTGTGGGGCAAGTGCACAAGGTTTCACCCCCACAGAAATCAGGAACATCCGCAAACTAGGAGCGGAAGCCTCAGGACGGTTTACCAAGGCAGCCAACAACGCCCTGCGGTGGACCATCGTGCCCGAGCAGGATCCCATCACCCTGATAACGAAGGTAGCCGAGCGCTACGCACTAGAGTGGTGGAACGCCTCCTCCTCCTCCTCGAGACCTGAGCTGCTGACCACTCATGCCGACCTACTAACAATAAAGGGACTCAGAGCGACATATGTAGCGCTGTCAAGGCGCTACTAGAGACCAAGAATACTAGCTGGTTAGGCAAGGCCAAAGGACCGATTTCTCCAATGCTGCTATGGGTCAGAGAAGTGGGATGGACTCTGCCCACTGGAACCTGCTTTTATGACATAGCAGGTCTAGCGCGGGACATCCTAACTACCTCACCAAGACGCATTGCAAATCACATGGCAGCACAATATAAAGAAAAGCTGGCGCACGAGCACGTATGCTCCAAATGTGCCCCAGGAGCAGCTATAGCAGCAGCAGGCATTTGGCCCCACGAATTTGTCAAAGCAACCAACAGCAAACGCCTCACATACCAAGAGGCGAGCTGTGCTAGACATGTATACTGCGGCACGCTACCCTCAGGAGACAAGTTAGCAGCCTGGGGTTTCAAAGACATGGGACCATGTGAATGTTGCCAAGACCCAGACACAGTGTTTCATCGTATATGGCAGTGCCCTCAGGAAGCACCCAAGCGAGAAGAATACCTGGCCTGTTATATAGAAGCAGCTCTAGCAGCAGGACCAGATGACCTGCTGTACTCACGGCTATGGGCGGCGTAGCCCACGGATCATGTATCACCGGCCAGCACGAGCTGGGATATCAACAGCAATGCGAACGGCTGGGAGGAACGGATGACGGGTCCTTACAGCAATGCGAACAGGAGGACTTTGGGCGTTTTGACCCAAACCCGCCAATATACATTGATGGCTCATGTCTCCACCCTACCCACACCATATTGTCGAGGGCAAGATGCGCAGCAGTTCAAATTGACGGCACAGGCATGCTCGCAAAGGCTATTCGCAGCCCAATCCCGTTTCCTCTCCCTCAAACTTCGGGTCACGCAGAACATGCGGGGCCATTGTCAGGAGCAGAGCACGCGCTCTGGCCCCGCCAAGCCCCCTTTGTTGTAGATTACGCCACCCTAATGAAAGGACAACGTAGCCCACATGCCGCCCTAGAGGGCAAAAACAGTGTTGCTAAATATTGGCGTGGCATAGCATTAACTATCCCGTCAGACGAGTGGCCCCTGCTGGTGAAGACTAAAGGACCACAGGTCAGAAGTGGAAGCAGATGTAGGAGAGGACAAGCTACGCTACCTAGGCAACAAAGCAGCGGACTGGCATGCAGGCCAGGCGGCAGCTGCCCATGCTCTATGTTGGGAGGCAGCAGACTCACTCATAGCAACAGCATAAAGTTACAGAGATCTGGTCACAGGAGTAGGTAAAGTCCTGGTCCAATGGCCTAAGGCCAGAGAGCTCTGGGACAAGTTGTTTGAAGCACCGCCACCAAGACAAGAGAGACCATTTCTTAGGAGCCACACCCCCGTGTGGCACGAGAAGTGCCTTAGGTGTAGTACATGCTTGCGCAAAGTCAGCCCCAAAACCAAATTCCCCTGCAATGGCCTCAACGCAACCATCCAAAGGGTAATCGATGGGCACCACGGCACAAGACACGTGCTCCATGCAGCCACGCTGACTGATTCCCAGCTGCCGATCTTTTTGGTATCAAATGCGGCAGATGTTTAACTTGCAGGTCAACAAAGCTCGAACGGGAAGCTGGCCCCAGGCCCAGCAAGATCCCATCGGAGCTTCGCAAATTGTTGCGCGGCCAGGTGCCAGGGTCAAAATCCACATTTAGTGATGTCTTCCCTATAGCCGATCTTGCTCGAAGCCTCCGGCAGCAGCACCACCACCACCATCGTCCTTAGAGCCCAGCTAAGCACCCAGCCATGTTCGCGGGCATGTCAGGCCATTTCCATGTCTGCGCCCACTACTCCCTGTGCCCCGGAGGCAGAAGGGCGTGGATCTGGGACGCCCCAGGAGGCGACGTGTGCGGGTACGGTGGGGCGCGCTGGAAGGACGAGGTCGAGGAGGAGGTTCAGGACTGGGTGGGACGAGGATGATGAAGCGGCGGCAGCCCCGCAGAGCCACTTCCCACCCGCAACTATGTCACAGCAGCAGGAGCCAGGTGCCAGCTCTGAGCGGGCCCCGCAGCAGCCAGAGCAGCCGCCCCCTGTCCATCTCTTAGTTGCAGCTGTAAAAGCAGCCCCCACGGACAAAGCGAAGCCCACCAAGAAGTTGGAGGCCAAGCCTAAGTCGTCGGGGGTGTCCTTTGTATCAACTATCCCACCAGAGCAGCAGGTGGCAGTATACCAGCTCCAGCGCACGGCTTTACAGAAGGGGTGCGAAGCACTAGAGCAGCAGGTTGCGCCTTTAACAACCCAGCTAGAGGCAGCCAGGGCAGCGCTGACGACCCTAGAGAAGCGTCAGCGTACCTGAGGAGGGAGCAGCAGCAGGAGGCAAAATAGCAGCAGCAGCAGCAGCAGCAGCTGATTAGTAGCAGGGCCCCCTTCCCCCTCCTTTCCTGCCCCGTCGTCATGCCTCCACTTTCCCCGTGGCGTCTCCATCCTCCACCCTCTTCCCTGTGGCTCTCACAATGATCTTAGGTCATAGTTTGAGCACAGGCCCGTCCTCCTGCTCTGTTTCTTCCTTCACCACTTCTCTCGGGACGATCTCGGATCGTGTATTGAGAGTGGCTCCCTTCTCTTCTCCCTCTCCTTGCCAGGGGGATTTGGAAGGCAGACGGGCGGGCCCTCCCCTCTCCTCCCTCGCCCATCGTGCTTCTGGGCCGCGGAGGCGCTCCCAGGCGCTGGGCTGCCCGCCTGTGGCCCCTCGGCCCAGTAGCAGCGGATACGGGAGGGTGGCAGGGGACAGCAGGCAGACAGTGGGGGGGGAGAGAGCACACGAGCGAGAGCGCCCGCTCGTCCTCGCGCTGGGCCACGCCGTCCGCAAGTGCGGCAAGGTCAGCGCCAAGGACTAGGCGCATTGGAGACGGGAGGGTTGTGGGCCCTCCCCATCTCCTCCCTTAGGGGCATGCTGTGCTGGCGCGACATGTCTTATGGAAACAGTGGAAACAGAGGGAGGGAGGAGAACGACGACGACGACGACGAGGACGAAGAGGATAAGCAGTATGAGGGGATCGGTGTGAGCACAACGAGAATGAGGGAAAGGGGGGGCAGCAGCAGCGGCCGCTGCGGTAGGAGCAGAAGCAGGAGCACGAGCAGGAGTGGGAACATGAGCGGGAGCAGGAGGTAGAAGAAGAGGAAGCTGAGGAGAAGGACAGAGAGGGTACTTAGGGGGAGGGGGGGGGGAGGGAGTCTAAACAACCGTCTAGGGAGACTACAAGGGCCCTGGTCACCAGACAGGCCCACAGCATTGAGGTATCGAGGAGGGAGGGAAGGGGAGGAGAGGAATGGGAGAGGGAGGAGAGGAAGGGGAGGGAGGCGGTTGAGGAGGGGTGGCATGAGCCAGAGCACAAAGAGCAGGAGTAAAGCGGAAAAAAGGAGGATGAGGAGGGGGAAGGGGAAGGTGGGAGAGGGAGAGGAGGAGGGAAGGACGGAGACAACGATGACCGCGGCGGCGGCAAGGACACGGAGGAGGAGGAGGAGGACAAGGAGGAGGACGAGGAGCAGGAGGGGGAGGAGGGAAAGGCGAGGGCAAACAAGGGGAGCAACCAGGAGCAGCAGGAGGAAGCAAAGGGGAACGCTGAGTGCGCTTGCGCTGCACCGAGGAAAACGCCGGACGCCAAAGAGGACGCCGACCATACACCAAAAACGATCCTGGCGAGGCCAGCATCGGTATTGGTTATGGCTTCGGAGAATACAATAGGAGCTCGACCACAACAATCCTTCCACAAGAAACCCAACCCTGGAACACCAGGACGTCCAGGGATGTTTGGTGTGGGAACGTCACGCTTTCCATGGCAAAACCATCGAAGCTCAAGAAACCCAAGGCACTCTGGAGGCAAACAGAGTGTTTCTTGGCATGGGTTTCCACTGTAATGCAACACCGATGCCGCCACTCCCCCGAGATCTCCCGGGTGAATTCTCACCAAAATCTCGAGGCGAATGCAGCTATGGTGACGACGGCCCCCTGGAAAGCCCACGAGGGCCAAAACGAGGGAAGGATCGCGGTATCGGTCTCACTGGCTCTGCTTCTCCTGGTTGGACCCAGGTGACGTCATCCGCTGACCGCTCAATGCGATGCACTTCATTCAGGCCCCACTCCAAAGAGACACGCTCTGCCCCGAAAGAACTGCGAAGAGACCCCAGGTAACCATCGGCATCTTTCCCCCCTCTGATGGCTGGAGTCCCCCGACGATGGGCGACGCCCCGCCCCTCCCGCGCACCAGAGCAGCAGCTGCGGCGAGGGCTGGCAGGCCCGAGGCCATGCGCGCCAGCGACGGCTGGCGCAGGCGCCCGCCCGAGAAGGGCCGGCAGCTGGGGGTTCAGTGGGCAGGGGGAGGGAAAGGACCTGCGCGGCTCCGATCGAAGGACCGACCAAGAGGCTGGGAGGCTGCGAAGAGGGACGAGGGAAGAGGGAGGAGGAGGAGGAGGAGGAGAAGGAGGAGGAGAAGGAGGAGGAGGAGAAGGAGGAGAAGGAGGAAGGAGGAATAGGAGGAAAAGGAGGCAGAATCAAAGTGAGGCAAGCCCGCAAGCTTGAAGGCAGCTGGCGCCCACGCCCCAAGATGACAACGACGACGACCGGCGGCGCGCTGAGGGAGACGGGCGAGGGGGACGGCCTTACGAGAAGGCAAGGGTGCTTGTCGGAAGAGGCCGGGCGCTTGAGGCAGGAGAGCTTGCAAAAGGGAACTTGCCTTCTCACTAAGGCCGCCACATCGCACCGCCCCCGTCTGCGCGTCACCGACGGGGAGGGGGGTATTTAGTGAAGGAGCAGGAGAGGCGCTGCTGGGCTCCTGGTCGGTCTCCCTCCCCCGCGTCCAAGAGGGGGGCGTCCAGGAGACGGGGGCGCAGATCATGGCCCGAGGCGCGTGCGCGGCCGGGGAGGGGGGGGGGGGGGCAAGGGGCGCATTGAAATAAGAAGAGGCGCCATGAACTCTGGGGAAACACCATGGCCCTGGCCTGGCCATGATATCCACCCCCCCTTATCACCCCCCCCCAGGCCTCCTCGCGTTGTGAAAAAAATCGTGGCGGGGCCACTCCTCCTCCTCCTCCTCCTGCTCCTCCTCCTCCTCCTCCTCCTCCTCCTCCTCCTCCTCCTCCTCCTCCTCCTCCTCCTCCTCCTCCTCCTCCTGCTTCTCCTCGTCCTCCTCCTCCTCCTCCTCCTCCTCCCCCCCCTCCCCCTTGGCGTTGACCGGTCGGCCGGATCCAGGCACTTTCGCAAGGTGCCCCTCCCCCCCGCCCGACCGAGCGGGTGGGCGGGGGGCAGGGCCGCGGCCCCGAGGCCACAGGGCGCTCTCCTGGCCCAGAAGGGGCAGCCAGGCAGCTTCATGGCTGGGCGGAGGAGCTTGACTTCGGGTTCGAACCGGAGGAGGAGGAGGAGGAGGAGGAGGAGGAGGAGGAGGAGGAGGAGGAGGCGGAGGCGGAGGCGGAGGCGGAGGCGGAGGTGGTGGGATCATCGCGCCGCCTTCGCCGCCTTGGAAGGCCTCGTGCCGCCTGCGCCGTGCCCCGGAGGAGGAGGAGGTGGAGAAGCGCTCGAGGGCGACTGGCGCTCCCGGGACGCCGAGGAGTGGCGGGGGCTCTGGCGCTGCTCGGGGAGATCCAACCGAGCCTCAACACGGCCCCAGGGGTCCCCACGAGGCCCCAAAGAGGCCCCACGCGGCCCCTGGGAGACCCTACAAAGAGGCCCCAAGACGGCCCAAAAGGTCCTCAAGAAAACCCAAAGACGACCCGAGAGAGCCACATCGACCCTGCAAGCCCCCAAGAGGCCCAGAGACCCTACAAGGAGGCCCCTAGACGGCTCAAAAGGTCCTCGCGAAAGTCCGAGGACGACCCGAGAGAGCACTATCGGCCCAGGTACGTTGACCACGCATGGCAGCAGGTCGGCGGTTGCCGAGAGGCGATACCAGCCCAAGGTGCCGACAGCTTTCCGCGTCACTTTGGAAACCCAGGATGCTCTGGAGGCCGTCCCGGCCTGCGTGGAAAACCGTTGGCCACCTTGGGCCGGGGCCACCTCTGGCAACTCCCCAGCTCTGAGGAACCGTGGTACACTCGTGGCGGGGGATGGGTCTCGCCCCGCTCGCGCGCAGCCCGGCGCGAGGATCCTGAAGTTCACAGCCCTGCGCCGCACTGAGGGGCATCAGGACGGCACTCCCGAGGACCCTTCGGTGCCGCTGGGCGCGCGGCGCCAGAGCCATAGGCAGGCCCCGACCCCCCTCCCCTGCAGGGCGGCTTCGCGCCCCGGATCCATAGCGCGCATGGTCCCGGGGCCTGAGAACGGGCCACAGAGGCCGAAATCGAGGAGACCCGGCCGCGGCCGAGTTGCCCCTCGAGTGGACTCAGCGGCCGAGGGCTTCGGCCTCAGGAGGCGGCGGGGGCGGAAGCAGAGACGTCGGGGCGCGCGAATCCGGCGGGGCTGCTCTTCCGGCGTCTCTCGCAGGCTGGGGTCTCTCAGGAGGCCGTCTGCAGGCTCCCGGGCCAAGCCCGACATTGCCCTCAGAAGTGCACCAGCATCCTCACCACCACCACCACTACCACCACATCAATCGTCATCACTGTCGTCCAACACCATCACCACCACCACCCCCATCACCA
>CAUYUJ010006335.1:0-202500 GCA_963575745.1 Prorocentrum cordatum | reverse complement strand
TTGCACGTTATGTACTATACCTATATCCATGAGCTCACGTATCCAACTGATATGTCCAAGCAGAGTCCGTTCTGTAGGTATTTTGAGATCCCTGCTTGATAAAGATTTGTAGACGGACTCGTCGTCTATGGTAAGAGAGACTTTGATAGCAAGGCCTCCAACTTCACGCATGTCTCGTAGTTGTCGTGGAGTCAAAGCCCCTGCCTTAAGCTCGTGGAGAGTAATGAGCGTAGGGTAACACTCATCAAGGTTATGTGCGGCTGCAAGTGCCTCCGCAGCATAACTGGACCTCACCTGTAATCGGTGTGATTTGCATAGTCCGTCACAAAGGTGAACGACGGACTTGCCTTGGGGCGAGTTTCCTCGCCGTAGTACGTTGGCCCCGCGTATGCCGTAGCCCTTGGTCTCGTCATCCTCCTCCCCGGTAAGCTTCCGATACCCCGAATCGCTATGGATGTCAACTTCATTCGTCGGCTTCATCCGAGGGAAGGTGATACGTTTCGGACTGCTGATCAGCTTTCGCGTCACAGCATTCAAACGTCTGACTTGCAAATTGGTGGGCTCTTGAATTTTCTGAAGAGAGACCACATATACCATAAGCCAGATTTGGGCAAGAAGGGCATAGGCGAGGGCTCCTCGCAGGCTGACGAACATGTCGGCAATGAGTTTCGTGGCTTTGGCGTCGGCCGCCGCTCCTGTAAGTTCTGGGTGTGTGATAGGACGTAGTTGTTTGATATACTCGTCCTGGTCCATGATCACATCTCCCTGATCATTCTTAGTGTAGCGAACGGCGCAGTTCGTATATGTGTGCTTGTTAAGCTTGCATGTGCCAAAGACCTTTTCGACACGTTGTACATAGTCGTCTATATGTTTCTCTAGACCTGTCATGTTAATATCATCGACATGTTTTGCCGTCAGGTGGTCTTGGCTGAATTCAAATTCAGGATCGTAGCTGGTCGGTGTAAGTCCTATAGCTCGTGTGGTCGTACGAAGTTTGAGAGAGAACGCTCTTGGAGCGTCCTTAGTACCCGTTCCTGGTTTGAGGCATCTAAGACAGTGTCGACTTTCGTCGTAGGATGAGAAGCCGGGTAAGGTACGAAGTACCTGAGCGCTTCCTGGTGGAAGAGTAAAGCAGACCATGCGAGTTTCCTCGCCGGTGGCATGGGCAAGTTCCTCATAGGTCAAACCTTTTAGGATAGCCTTATCGATATCCATGGATGCTAAGATCAACTCTGGATGACATGCCGCTTCACTTGCCAGGAATCGTTGGGACTGCCTTCGGGCGGTTCCCGAGAATGTTTCCACATCAAAAGCCTCAGTATCCATAAATCCACGAAGGACCAGTCTGAGACGAATGGTTTTAACGTTCTCGGTACCCATCTTTACGAACTTCCACTTGTATACGTATCTGGATGTCATGAGGTTGGAAGCTTTGGATAAATCATACATCTCAAAGCATCGGTTATCAATCCAGATTTTGAGCTCAGTATATAAGGCTTCACTAACCTCCTTTGGATGTGCTGCTATGTCAGCTTTGGTCAGTAGATCACCTTCTTTGACAACCACAGCACGTTTAGCAGCAGAGGATACATACACCCTCATCGTTGCGACCATATCGGTATCGAGCTGTGCAAGTTGAGTCTGATCCAACACTATTTTTGACATTTCTGATGTAAAGCATAGTTCAACGTAAGGACCGTATTCATCACTGTCTAGAGAGTAGCTCTCGTCGGTTGTGTTTGAACAAAGAGATACTAGACAGGACTCACATGATTTCGGCTCGTCTCCGAGCATATCTGATGATGTAATATCATCTTCGTCCACAGATGCTGAAACCAAAACACATTGGTCGGGCAGCATAGTTGTTGGGACGCAATACAGATAATCATCGGTAATCGTCGTAGGATGAAGGTCCATACGTAGCTCGTCGTACCACTCTTCCAGCATCATAGCTTCGATATTGTGTTCCTCATTTTCCTCATAGATTGTCGACAGACGGCCTTCGCTCGGCGATGAAGCGTCTGGTGTGTCTGGAGAAGGCCTGTTTCCAGGCGACTCGTGTTCTCCAGACGTGTTGCTTGGATGCTGATATTTAGCCAAATCGTCGTGGAATCCTAAGGAAGGAACACGTGAAGTCAAGCATTGAATGAGTCTGGAGTGAGTGCTACCAGTGATCTGAGAAATGTTTAAGCCAGTGCCCACACATTCGTAATAGTGAAACGCCGGGCTGATGTCGTTGTCGTAGTGGATCAGCGTAGACCCGGTGGCGTACTTTACTGCAGGTAGACTTGACACACTCTTAGCCAATCGAACTGCTACTACATGTTCTACTCGGAAGTAATTTCGTACGAGATACTGTAGTGCTAAGTGTACGCGCGGGTGAAACTTGCTGTCGTCTGACAGATTAAGGTTTCCCTTGTAATCGGGGATATACCCGAAAACTTTGGCAGGTTTCCCTGCGCTGAGGTGTGCCACATAAGCAAGGACGGTTTGCATGGCCATATTATCCATGCCAAGTTCCCGTGTGAGGAGACATTCGATGTATAGTGTGTGACGAGCATCAGGATACATCACAATTACCTCACGAGATCCTGCCTTGACAACAATATGTCCTCTTTCAGGCACGTTTCGGATCACCGGGAATGGGCCGTTCCAGCCTCCATGGTCGTCCTTGGTGGCAGTAGGTCGGTGATAGTCGACCAAATCCCCTGATGAGTAGAGGCGAGCACCATCAGGAGTCGTCTTAGCCCTAAGAGCCCGATTTGTCTTGGCTACAGCAGTAGCCTGAGTTATAGCTTCGAGGCTGACTTCCCTTACACGACGTTCTCGTTCGTGTCCTGAAGTCTCGGGTCCCTTGGGAAAGTCAAGGGTATCGAGATCAGGAAGGAAGGAGGGCTGACGTCCTGTGTGTGCCTGATATGGCGATACTCCGTTATAAAACGTAAACGCATTAGTAACGAAGATGCCTTCCGCCAATACTCTAGTGAATACAACAGGGATGTTGTGTCTATTCAATTCTTCCTCAATCATGTGGAGGACGCCTCTGAGGATGCCGTTTCGTGACTCAGTTGAAGTCGCGTGTTGGCCTGGTGCACGGGTACGAAGTTCCGTGCCCTTATTGGCCATCATGGTTTTAGCGGCATCGTTATTCAGGGCGCCTTCTCCGTCTGAGTATAAAACTTTGAAGGGTCCGTGATAGGCAATCCAGCAATAGTGGTAGGCGTCGATGATAGCGTCACGTTCTCTGTCGGAAATCTCTAGGCCTGCTGCCAGGCGAATACAACGATCCATAATATGAAATATGGTCCGTTTCTTGTAAAACATGAGGTCCATTTCCCCTTCATCGAGCCAGTTACCAGGGAGGCTTACCGATGGTAATGTTGAGTTTCCTGGACGTTCCCATGCTCTACATTCCCGACAGGTATCGCAGATTTCCTTGATCATGTTCAGTCGAACGTTATCAAGCCCCACCTTTTCGAGGATTAGCCTCATCTTTGGCTCCTTCGCATGATACCATCGCAGATGCAGTTTTCGGAGTTCCTTTTTCACAACATGGGGTTCGTGACTACGGAGACTCTGTAGACTGTGTTGGATGTCAAATCTCGTCCAGTCGGGTAGTCGTGGAGCCCCAGAGCCGGTGGAGGCAAGAGGGTTCCTTGTAGCTCTCCGTAGTTGATCCCCTGTGTTGACTGCGTCTGGAGGTGGTGGTACGCCTTGTAGACGTCCGCGGCGGGCCGCTACCTGTGGCGTGTCGCTAGAAGACGCAGAAGGCGTGTTTCCACGCTCGGGGGCGTCTCGTAGCAGGTCGTAGCTGCTGGTACCAGATGTCGGATCGACGTTACCGAAGGATCGTGGTCGCGGTGGCCTGGCGCGTGCGCCTTGGCGGCCACCTGAAGCTGAAGCTTGGCCCTCACCAGGTTTAGGTAAGGGTTTCCACCAAGCTGGCACGGCTTTGCCTTCGGGGTCGTGGTCGTCTGGTAGTTTATATGGTTCAGCAAAACGACATTTACCAGGTTCGGTATCAAGGTGGTTCTTAACACCCTTGCTTCTCGTAAGATCCCTTTGACATGCTGGACATGGCCAATATACAGAGATGGAGTCATGATATTTGCACTGCGTAGGGTCTCTGTTATGGCTAGGACTGTCCTTTCGGACGTTGTCGATGCATGCCGGGCACGTAGCCACCTTTGGGATGATACGATCACCGATGCGTCTCATACCTTCGCCTGGTTCAGCTTGCTCAGGAAGGTCGGCAGGATAAGCATGTGCAGTACTTATAGGCGCGTTTCCGCGCGTAGTGTCAATGGCTTTCGCCAGATAGACGGCTTCCACGAAGGCAGACTGCAGTCGTCGAGTATATTTTTGTGCCAGTGAAAGCTCGGTGTTGCACGGTTGTGCGTGCACATGCTGACCGTTGCACTTGAGTCGCTCAAAGGGTTTAAGAATTGTCTCGTCGTTGCTGGTGATATTTGTCGGCTTCTTAATATAGTCACCAGTCGTATCTTTAAGTCCCGTAGCGCATTGGTCAATGCGCACGGTTGTAATGTGTGGTCGGCTGGCAAGCTTCGTCCATGGAGAGATATCGTCCACCCATGTTCCTGTAGGTTGTTCGCGTATAAACCACCTCTGAGCGTCATCTTGGGTTACAGCAATTTTACCGCAGTAAATTATGTGTGGTAAGTCTTCTCTGTGGTGCTGTTCCCAAGTGTTATAGTTGACTTTGTAGTTATAGTAAGATGGTGGTCCTGTGGCGCGGCAGCTGGGTTGCAGCATGGCAACTCGCACGTAGCATATCGCAAAGTAATGATCTATAACCTGCTGCACCGAGGGGTCTCCCAGGTCGACATATGTAGTCTTGTCCAAGTTGCCGCCGGAGGAAAGTCCCCTTGAGAAGGCAAGCTCTGAGATGCCACCCTCACCGCCACAAAGCTCCAACATATCCACGCAGTTGTTATGGCCGTAGCATAGTGTAGCAACTATGCTGTATATGTTAGCGTGTGTGTCGGGCATAGATGTGGGGAGGGTAAGGAACAGGTCATCGTCCTCGTCGGAGCTTATCAGCTCAACAGGGACGTCAGCACTCCAGGTTGCCATAAGATCCTGTCCGAGTCCTGACAAGTCGTCGCCGCAATCGTCATTTCCGTCTTCAACGTGCTTTTTAATAGGGCGAGGCTTGATGCCTGCTTCCTTTTCGGCTTTGAGCCTCTCCTTCTGCTTTATGCGCGACTCAGTGGGTAAAGCTTGCTCGTCTTGTCCGTCGGTCTGTGTACTCATTGTCGCGGTTGAATGGGTACATGCGTCAATCGCCAGAGTCGGGAGGGGGAGAGAACAGTCATCTATGATGACGCGTCGATGTTTCTGTGGTGATTGAGTCGGCTCGTTTCCGAGCAAGACCGGTTCCTCGGGTTGCCAATACAACCGAGTACTGATGTTGGCAACCCCTGCAGGTAATGGTGCATGCCAATCATACCCTGTTGGTTGATCGGTAACTGAGATATCTTGAATAACCGCGTTGGTATCCAGGTTGATTGTTACACGTCGGATGACTTCAGACAATTTTGGTCCTCCCTTATGAGTCGTCACATAGTGACGGGTATTATGGTCTGTACGTGTATACGTATTTAAGTATACGGGCACGTTTCCGTGCGTGGTGGTGCTTCCCAGGATTTTGTCGTTCAAGTGACGGATGAGTATAGTACGTGTCTGAGCCCGCCATTCAGCATGTCGTACTGTATGGCCGTACCAATCCAACACATGTTGTGGTATGGCCTGCTTACAGGTACATGTCCACAGCTTCGAGCTGATCGGTATTGATGATGCTACCTGCATATAGGTACCGCTTGGTGTACTGTCTTGCATATTGAACCGAATACCGAAATGACACAGACGCATCCGTATTACTGACAACTTTAGATCTTCCAGGGTATCACGTACTGGAGATAACTTCCAAACATATCCTGGGGGACCAAATATTATAATCTTCATGCGGAGTTTCTTGGCTTTAATCAACAGGTTCTGGATACGTGACCAATGTGGGGCCACTCTCTTTCCTGGAGTTCGTACGTACCAGTCACCCGGAGTACTAATCCATATGAGAGTGTAATCTCCACTGATCACCGCACCTAGGTAGTTTGTGCCCACGCTTGTCATAAGTTCGTTGTGGGAAATACGATCACAAATATAACCTCGTGTGCGGAGGTCGGCACATGCCTCCCTCGTATCTTCGATGACAAAAGCCCTCTTACTAAGGCAGGTTACCCCGCTGTCCTTGTTACCCCCCGGCTTTTCAGCCAACAGGCAAGACGACGAGGGGGCGACGTCGCCCTGCCATCTTCAAGATGAAGAAGATGTGCCTACAATATCTGCCAGCATCTGGGCTTCCCTCAGATGCTGGAGCTCAGCACTGCAGCGCGCCGTGGCCTCAGAGGCGGATTGCTCCGCAAATGCTGTCAGCATCGATGGATTATCCATCAGCTGTTTCAGCACGCCTTTGGACCTAGCGTCGCTGACCGTATGCAATTCACGATTAGTGTATCCCATCACTATTTTACGGCGGGACTGTACAGCGTCCATGGGTACACTACCACCATGCAGGGCCAGTGTCCTGGCAACAAAACAATCGAACGTCTCGAGATCGTCGATGTTGTCGCCTCGCATGGTGGCCTTGGCGAGCGTCTCCATCAACCCCTGGGGCAGGTTTCCCTGCAATTGATTGCGCTCCTGCGCTGGGGTCGGCTCGCCTGTCAGCACTGTCTGGAAGGACGTGCTGCTTGAGCTCGAGGCGGGTTGCCCCGCAGCTCCAAAACAATCACACCTGATCGACAGATGCCCTGACGGCAACTTTGTCGTCGGCATGATTTTGGAGCCTTCTGGGAGCTCCATTTTGACCTGCCCCTTACCAGGGAATATCAGCTTTTCCTGGCCTCGTTCAAGCACGATGATCGTGCGTTTGTCCTGCATACTATCGAGACCTAGGATGGCTGGCAGGTCCCTGCCACAGCCTGACACAATGTTCGTCTTGTATGAGTCGAGTTGGGCCGACCCCTGGTACTCGCAAGCAATACTGAATGTGCCTACGGTATCCGCTGGGGCCGACCCTTCTCCCACTCCGTTGATATTCAAACGAGAGCGGGGCTCGAACGTACAAGTACGGCCATGTGCCTCGGCAGCCTGGACGAACTTACGGCTCGTGTTCTCGCCCATGATGTTGATCTTCGAACCGACGTCGATGAGTATGGAATTTCCACCATCATCCAAGAACGTCTTACTCGGCTGCTTGATGTGCACAGTTTCTGAAGTGTCGGCTGTGTCGGTAGGCGGGTTTCCCCGCGGCACAGTCGTACTCCCTGGCGGGTTACCCCGCATGACACTGGCATGTGACTCGCTCTCGGCCATGCGTGCCAGGTCAATGTACTGGAAGTACGACACGTGCTGGGCGTGATCGCCACGCTCCTCCCGCCAGTTGGCATACTCATCACGTATGCTCATATACTGCTCGCGGGTCGTGCGCCTTATCAACGTTAGGTACGAGTGAAGGGCGATGTCCTGCAGCCCCTCGTTCGTGATGTGATCCCGGTACCGCAGCCACTCCTCGAACTCCTCATTCGTCGCTGAGATGTTGACGGCCCTGGCTGCTGTTGCTGCTGACGCCGCTGAGGATTCTGATAGGTCTAACGACGGACTATCAGTTTCAGGATTATTGGCATCTAGCATAAATGTTGTGTGCGTATTATCCATCTGATTCTGGAAATGTCGTACACGCAACTCGCGCAGCTGATCAGGGTCCAGTGATATCTCAGCCTCGCCTCCACTCTGGGGAGACATCTGAGGAGTATCATGCAGGTTTCCCTGCTGAGGCGCCGTCATCGGGATAAGCTGATCAAAATATCCCGTTTCCATAGGCGGCCTTACCTCTTCAGGCAGGTATCCCTGCTGTTGTGACGGAACTGTCTGCATAGCTAGCATCCTGGACGTCATCTCCTCCACCATGCTCCTCAGCTCCCGCAGCTCTCTCGCTGACTGCTCAGGAGTCTGACTAAAGGAGCCGGTCCATGGGAAGGATGATGCTATAATGCCAGGTGCTCGACAGATAGCACATGGTGGCTGCTGGAGATCTCTCTCACGCTGATTTGCGACGTGGCCCACCACATTAGAATTCCAGCATCCCTCGTGGAATAGGTGATTGCACCTCAGGCGGTAGACGCCATCCCTGGGCTGAAATTCTTCGAGGCATACCGCACAGGTATCTTCCATCCCAGTGAAGACTTCTACGTCTGCTACCCTGGGATATACCCGCCGCTGCCTCTCCAATACCGTCTCGGAGGGCATGAAGGCTGATGGGGGTGTCCCCGTTGGATTCAGCACTTCCTGCACTTCGACATTTGGCATGGAAGTGGTAGGAGTCACGGCGGGCGAGTTTCCTCGCAAAGGTGAACCCCTGTTCCTCACCACATCCAGAGCAGCTGCACGTGACTGATCCCGTACGCTTTGCACCGCCTGCCTCCTCCTGAAACATGCCTGCTGAGTGTGGTGCGTCTGCCTGATGTAGTCAGGCACGCCCCTACTGCCAGACGATATTGAATGGGCAGTGGGCTGAACAACCACCTCTGGTGATGTTGGTGAAGGCATAAAGGCCATGTGCGGGTACATAGAATGGTCGCTGCAGCGCACATAAGTGAGGTTATGCATCTGATCAGCCAATTCACGAACAAATTTGTTCGGAACCCTTGACCCGTCAGGGTATAATGGCGGATTCATCTGCGTTGGTGGTGGCCTTTGGCCCTGAGACATGCTCGGATGGGCGTTGAACGCCGGGATAAAGGCTCGCTGCCGAGCAGGGTCCCGTGGGTTGGGACCCTCAGGTTCCCAGGACCAGGCTGGCCTCCACCTCTGCCCACTTGGGTGAGGCAGATTATGGTTCTGCACCTGCTGCACCGCGGCCGCCACTCTTGAGCGATAGTCGTCAGGTACACCCGCCCTGTGGTGGCTTGGTGTACCAGGAGGGTTTCCCTGCTGACTCGTTGGCGTGCCGGGCGGCATCATGTTGAGGAGGGCTGAGCTATGATCAGCCCTAGCCGCAGCTATCCTCTCCATGAGTGTGCCGTTTGCGGCAGGGCGGACAGGTGTCCCGAATGGGGATTGCGCCGGTGGTGTGCCCAATGGAGTCATGCCCCTTGGAGTGTGCATGCTCTGAGTAGGGCTTCCATGCATTGGTTCAAACCGAGCAGGTCCGCTTGTAGGCAGGTTTCCCTGCATGGCCTGACGATTTCTCGTAGCCATAGCGGACATTGCTCCCTGGCCTGCGGCCCAGGGATCCTGCTGGTATAACCTGTCCGCCAGCTGTTCTACCTGGTCAGGGTTCAGCGCGGCTGCGATCTGATCCAGGTCCGAGGTACTGATGGCCTGCCAAGACACGGCACTAGGCCCTTGGCTTGGGGCACGGCTTGGAGCCGCGCTCCCGGCCTCACTCTCGGTGATCATGAAGATCCGAAAGATCTCAGGCTGGTTTCCCAGCTGGGTAGGGCTGTAGTGGTCCCCAACTTCCCTGTGGGGGTAGACCATGGGGGGGTCGACGCCCTCTTGGTCTTGGGACCACTGGTACTTAACGCTGGAAGTACCAACGTCAGCCCACCTGTCAGGAGCAGACATCGTTGCGACAGAGACTCGCGCATGGCGGCTCCCCAAATACTCTGGATTACGCCATTGCCTTCCTGTGGTCAGATCCTCTACATGAGAGATGTAATACGGTTCAATGATACCGTTATCTCCCTCGGACAAGAGGACTCCGTTATCGGACCAACAGAACTTCATACCATCTTGCATGGCCTGACGCCAATCTACGAAGATGATGATGTCTGAATCTGGGCCCCACCCACTGTTCACGGCACGGCGGCGAACTGTCGGCACGAAGTGAATGTGCGAACGGCCTGTCCCCCTTTTCTTCGTGTTGTGCTCAGGTCTACAGGACAGGCCGTGCCACATAATACCTTCGAAAGCATGCCATCGAGCGCCATGCATGGCGACTTCAGGGTATGGGGCCGGTCTCCTGGCAGGTTGGTCGCACAGTACAATGTAGCTGTACAGCGACCATGGAGCTTTCAATGTCCATGAATGCCCCTGAGAGGCGCGGATGAAGATAGCGGGCTCGCCGGAGTCCCGCATTAACACCTTGAACTGGAGGCGCTGTGTTTTTTCTCCGTCTGGTTCACGGACATGAACAACTGACATCATGATGGCTGCGAGTTGGTCAACCGAACGACCATATAACTGCTCGTTGATGAGTTTGGCCTCGTTATATCTTGGGTTATACCCAGCATGTCTCGATTGACCTGTGTTCCACGGATACTCCCTCACGAGCTCCACGAGGTTAACCCAACCATCATGATCATCGAAAGATTCCAAGCGCCACACAGGATTGTGTTGCTTGTCTGGCGCATGTCTGCATATCCTGCTGAGAGCTTTGCTCGGCTGTTTGAGAATATCGTTGGATGTGGGAAGGAATCCAGCTTTCCTGCATTCCTTCATGAATGTCTCATCCACCGAACGTATCGGTGGGAGCTTCCGAAGTGCAAGTCTATCCCTGATCACATTTGGAGTCCCACTGGTGATGGACGTGTCGCCTGGGCGGTGCAGCTGAACCACTGGCGGGTTACCCCGCATCGGAGCCTCTGTTGCCGAGGAGGCTGCGGCTCCAGAAGAGGAGGAAGCTGCTGCGGCAGCGCCTGGCGGGTTTCCCCGCGGAGATGCGCGACTGGCGCTGCCCCTGATCTTCGGCGCCCAGGTACCCCTCGACATAGCTCCTTCATCGGACCTCCTGGAGCGGGCCGCCACAGGCGAAGCTGGCGCAGGTGCATACCCACTGCGCTCGAAAGCTGCCGCCCTTTTCGCAATGGAATTGCTGCGACTAAGCGGGCGTCTTCGTTCCTCCATAGGGTCCTGAGGTTGCTGCTTGGGCACAGACGCTTGTGGAGGAATTGCGCCAATCGGCGGCTTCGGCGTCGCAGATCGAGGCACCTCCATATGCACGTCTGGCCCAGGGCTCTGAGAGCTCGCCTTCGGTTTCGGCCCCGAAGACGGCATAGGTGTCGGGGGTTCACTCTTAGCCTTCGAAGCTAGTGGGAGTGGGGGTTTCCTAGCCCCCTTCATGTAGATCTTGCTGGAATCCTCCAACATCTTGCGAGTTGCCTCGCGCGTGCGTTCTTCTACTGTCCGAATATGCTCCTCATCCTCCGCCACACGTTGAGCCTTTGTCTCGTCCTTGATTATCGGCTCTGGTTGTTGGGACTGGCTAGAGACGCCAGGCGAGTTTCCTCGCATACCAGGAAGACTAAAGAGCGCGTCTTTCTCTTCCTGGGTCATGGCTACCAGTCCCCTTGGAGCCGGGTTAGGCTTCTCTTCTTCTTTCGGATCCAAGTGGCTCAAGATCCCGAGACGACGATTCACTTCCGCGATCTCGTCCTGCGTCATCGGGATAAGTGGCGGATGGCCCTCTTTAGGAGGGGTTTTGCCCCTGTTGGGGCTCAGGCCTTTGTTGTTGCCAACGGGGCATCCTGGCCTGTGATTCTGGAACGGCTGGGAACAAGGTCCACATGCTGCGTGGGGCCTATACTGCTTGCGCGCCGCGATAATATCTCGCAACTGAGTCCGCACTTCTTGAATTTCAGGGCGGCGGATGTTTGTTGCAAGCTGATAGCCTCCGCGGATGGGCTTGCCATCACTGTCCCTATAGGCAGGGTTGCCCTGGCCGAAGGCCGAGTGTTCCCCTTTTCGGCGTCTTGGGTCGTTGTACGGAAGTAGCTGGCCACCTCTCCTGAGAGCGTGTTCTTTTGGGCCAGCCTGTCTCCACTCACGAGGAAGTCGAGCCTGTGGATGTGGCTCTTCTCTGACGCGCGTATGGGAACGAGATCTTCTGGTGTTCTCATCAGAGGAAGCTGCCGATGCAGCAGGAGCGGCACCCGGTGGAGGTGCCTGAGAGGGCTCCTGTGCGATCCCAGATGGATCATCCGATGGAGGCGGGTCTCCCTGCTGTGTAGAGCTCGGCGCAAGTGGCGCTTGTGCCGATGGTGATGATGATTCAGACTCATCAGGGTCGAAATCAACCTCTTCCTCACCATTCACGTCCATCATGAGGATGGTGACATCATCCTCATCTAACCCGCAGCCATCGCCATCTACTTCTTCTGATGTCGAACTACCAATGATGATGGCCATTGGCGCATCTGGTACAGGCAGGTTTCCCTGCATAGCCGGCGTCTGGGCGTCGCCCGGCTGTCCCGGAGTAGGAGGCACTGTTGTCGGCTCAGGCTCGTCGCCGAGCATAGGCTGCCCAGCAATGTTACGCATGGCCGTATGGTTTGGCCTCATTCCCACCGCCTGGAGACCCCATCCTGGCGGAGGAAGATCATGACCGCGCATAGCCATCGCCATTTCCAGAGCACGACGCCATCTACCACGGGAGCATATCAAGCGTCTCTGCACTTCCTGAGGATACACGCTGTCAATGAGAGTCAGAGCTGCCAAAATTAGCTCTGGACTACCGCAAGCATCATTATCCTGTTCTGTCATGATGTCAGCTTCGATGTGTTCTTGACTCTCAGGATAACCAATTGTAAGTATCTCATGCATCCCCATGAGGGTCTGCAAAAGGGTACGTGGTCCATATTCGCCTGGAGCAAGCGAACCAGGAGGTATGAACGGAATATCTGGTTCGCCTGCAATGAAGGCCTGAACAAACGCCTGAGACTCCATTTCAATTAAGTCTTCAGTGGTCTGGGGATATTCTCCCATCAAAGAAGGCCTGTTTCCAGGCGGGATTTCGGGCGGAGGTTCGAGGTTCCGTTGAACCTCGGAAGGCGAAGCCTCTATAGTGGTGTCCTCGTCGTCGCTCTCGTAGGCCATGATGTTGCCTGGGTTCCCGAACATCCAGTCGAAGAAAGAAAGAGGCTCGTTTCCAAGCGTACCGTGTTCCACGGGAGTGAGTTCGTTACTGCCCGTGACGAACCGGCGGACGTACTCGAGGTAGTACGCGTACAATCCATGACCATACCCCTCGAGCTCGTCGATGTTGTCCACGCCAACAACCCAAGTGAAAAATATCTGTTCCATAGCCTCAAAGTCCTGGAGGCTCAGATATTCAATGGATGGTGCACTTGAGCCAAAATGGACTTCGGACGACATGCCCTTTCCATTTCCCTTCGCTGGACAATCTCGCACAAGATGGTCGGAACTACCACATTCATGGCATTTGAGAACCTGGCCGTCTCTACCTCGCGGGTTTCCCCGCCTACCTTTACCTTTACCTGAGGTCTCTCCACGGCCTTTACCACGGCCTTTTCCCCCAAAGAATATCTCATCATGTTGTTCATCTGAGAGCCTCTGGAGAAATGCCGCGATACCTCGCCCGTTCAACCTCCGACGACCACGCTTGCCTTTACCCTTTCCTTTAAAACTTCTGCGTATCCTCCTTCTAACACGACGCACTGGTTTTCGCGTGAACCTCCTCCACCTTCGTTTAGCCTGTTGTAACAGCCAGAATAAATGCTCAGCACGCTGATTGTCGTTATCCATATTCATGATATCTGACCAATCTAGAGCTTCAACACCATCTGATGATATAGTGTCTGTATCGGTGCCGGAGTCGAAATCTTCGTCTCCTAAATAGGTGGATACACCGTCGGTTAGGGGATTTGATTCCCCCCATAACGAGCGGTGTGGTTGTGGTTCTCTAGAAGGAGGGCTGGTTGCCCAGCTTGGTTGCGATCGATCCCCTGCAAATAAAGCAGTGGATTCTCCTGGGTCATCGGCCCATATGTTTGAGGGCCCGTTTCCAGGCTGGGCTTCAGTAGTCAAGGTAGTGTAGAAATTTCCACTACCAGATCCCCTTCCTCTTCCAAACACGGATCCTATGTTACCAGGAGATCGTTCGGATAGGTGGCCTACCGAACGCATCCTTTCCAGCAACTCATCATACTGTTGTTGTGTTCGAGGCATTTGGTGATTGAGTGGCTGTAAGAGTTGCATGGCTTTCTGGTTGCCGACGCCTAAGGCGCGGAATAGGATAGTGGTTAGCAGTTGGAAGTTAGGAAGGTCGAATCCCACCGACTGTGCCTCAAGTCGGGCCATTTCGAATCGGGTAAGAGTGACATCGATTCGTTCCCCGTGAGGCACATGAAGTCGATGAGTTGTGTGCCGGAAGTGAGCTGTCGCTCATCTTCCAGGCGTTCGAACTTCATGCTGAGGAGGAACATGATGTAAGTTACTGGGTCTGTGTGGACCCCATCAATGTCAGCACCATAGTTTATAATGTCAGGCGGTACCCTCATGGCGAGTGTCCTCGCTAGGCCACCTAGGCCGCGTTGTATTGCGGCCGCTTGGGCCTGTGGCGTCATACGTCCGCTTGTAACGTTGAGCCATGCGTTGACCTCGTAGATGTACTCACGAAAAGGTACATTACCTTGAGGGTCCCAATATGGGCCATGTGTTTGCCCATCGGTGCTGTTATCTCCACGACGCATGTGTCCGATTGCTGCCCCCAGCGCGAACCATATGATAGCGAAAACGATTAGCCCGAGAATGTGTAACGAAGGACGGTTATGATGCGCGTTGTCGCGCTGGGGTAGCGCCTTGTCGAGTCTTCGAGGCGCTCTGTCTGGCGGGTCTCCCCGCCCTTGCTTCAAGTATTGCGCTGTTAGCTCGTTGCCGAGCGGTTGGTAGTAACGCAATGATGAAGCGTATATGGTACCAGTTTGGTCGTCTAGACGTCGTACCTCTCGTGTTGCTTCTTGCTCTTGAATAGATCCTCGTATACGTACTGGGAGTGGTGGCGCAGGGTGGTAGGTGGTCACGAAGATCGTGCCGAAGAATATGAGGCTAAGAAGAGCAATAGCTGACCACACGAGAGCGCGGCCAGCTCCGCTACCAAGTCGAAAGTGAGCCTGGTAACTCAAATAGGGCATATAGCCTGGCAAATTGCATCCATCGCTCTGCTGTGAAGGTACAGTATGAGGGGTGGATGGGTAAGATAGGATAAGATCGATGTAATGATCTTTCCAACACATAGCGAACACTCGCGGCGTCCGGGCAAATAGGGCGCGCGTGCCTTGAGCCCAAAGCAGCGGCGCGCGAGCTATGCTCCCGATACTGTAACATCTCCCAAAGAGCTACCCTTAAAGTCACGGGAAGGGGGGGGACCCATCGCGCGGGGAGAGGCCTGAAAACATCAGCACGACGGGGGGGGGGCGGAAATCCTG
Source organism: Prorocentrum cordatum (assembly GCA_963575745.1). Classification (NCBI taxonomy): domain Eukaryota; class Dinophyceae; order Prorocentrales; family Prorocentraceae; genus Prorocentrum; species Prorocentrum cordatum. Next base: position 187,252 of record CAUYUJ010006335.1, on the reverse strand, counting down.
TCCTTGAGGTGTCGCGGTGCCCACCCCCAACCGGGGGGGTGGGATGGCGGGGCTGGTATGCCATGGTGCAGTTCGGCTACACGCATGAGAGACCCTACGCAAGGGGGCCGCGCAAATCCAACGTCACGCTTGCCAAGGCCGACCATTGAGGATGTGGACCGGTTGGACAACACTGAACTATCCCTTTCCATGCCCCGCCCGTTCCGTTCCGCCCCACCTTCTTTCTGCCGTGGGAACACCTCCACGCGGCGTCAACCCCGCCCACCCCTCCCCCTTCCTCCGCCTCTCCTGGTCCCGAGTCGGTGAGCGCAACATGGTAAGAACACCCGAAGGGGAGGGAATATGAGGAGCAAGGAGGAAAAAGGAGGAGGAGGAGGAGGAAAGGGAGGAACAAAACACGATAAACAACTGTCTCACTTTCCGAGACGAAGACTGGCGCGAGGACGTAAACTCCCTGTGGCTTGCGAGCGCAGCCCCTGACCCAGACCGAAGGGAGAACAAACCTGTGATTGTCGTTCCTGGCCGCCTTCGCGCTGCCAGGGCGGCGGGCGCGCGTCAGACCCGGACGCTGGAAAGAAACGCCAGGCAAACGGGATGCAACCCACAAGCCGACCTGCAACAGGCAAACTCACGGGGTGAACCGTGGCCCGGGAGAAAGCGAGCGTGCGAAAGGCAACGAATCACCCCCCACCCTAGGCCCTAAGCACCGGCCGCAGGCTAGAGGAAACGTGGATAGAGGCACCCCAGATGACGCGGCCACATCGCGAATCGAAAGATCACAGGGAAGACGGGGACATCGCACAAGCCGACCAACACTAGGCAAAATCATGCAGTGAACCGTGTCCTGAACAACGAATCGACAATGCAGTTGCGACATGAGAGAGGGAGGAGGGAAGAGGAGGAGGAGGAGGAGGAGGAGGAAAGGAAGAAGATAAGGTCATGGAAAATATTCGAATGATTTGCGTGAGCATCCCACATGGCCCAACCAGCCACATAAGTAGGTCGCACACAACAGCAAGCAAGCGGGGGATGTACAGTTCACAGCAAATTAAAGGAAATCCAGCTACACTGCTCCGACTTGCATTGGCTGGAAGAGGAAGAGGAGGAGAAGGAGGAAGAGGAGGGGGAAGGACGGAAAGGCGGACGCGGGCAGGGGGGGGCGATCGTCGGGTTGTCGTGCGTCAGGTCGCCGCCGCAGGCGCCGCCGCAGCTGCTGCCGCGGGGGTGCCTGCCCCTGCCGCCGCTGCTGCCGCCGGAGCCGCCGCCGCAGGAAGGGCCGCTGGCGCCGCCGAAGCCACGCCCGCAGCCGCGCCAGAGGTGGCGCCAGGCTCCTCTGGGACGGCCCATGGGTGCCCGCGCCGCTCGGACATGGCCTGGTCCGACGAGGGCTTTGGTTCGGCCGCGTCGTCCTCGCCCATGGCCTGCGGCGCGCACGCTCGCACCATGCGGGCGGCGCGACACCAGACGCTGACGGCGATCCTGCTCTGCGCGCGGCGCAGCTCTACGCGCGCCCCCGCGCCTCGCCGCCGCGCTTGCGCGCGGGCCATCGACTGCAGCACTCGCAAGAACTCATCGTGGAAGTGGCCGAAGGCGCTCACAGCCCGGACCCAATACTCTACTCCGATGTCCTCGAGCTCGCTTCGGAAGCCGTCGGCTCGGCGCTGCTTCCTGCGCGCCATCGTCTCCGCGCAGTCGTCGCCTGCCCCCGCCGACAAAGGCGCGATGATTCCCGCGTCCAATGCCGCCAGGCGCCCAGACGGATCTGGAACGCCAGTCAAATCGTCCGCAGGCCGGAGCATTGGGCGCAAACTCACGAGGCCTACTGGCTCAAGCTCTGCGCTGCCATCAACAGCGTTGGTGAATGCATACACGTCGTCAGGAACTGCAGATGTCCCGCATTCCAGGGGCCTCTGGCGCAAAGCAGCCCGCGGCTGCCAGACGGGCCAACGATGCACCCACCGCGCTTAGCGCACACCACCTCCTCTTCGGGCCCCCCCTGCGCCGAGGCGGACGCGGACGGCGAAGGCGAACTCGCCACTGGTCAGAATCCGCGATTGCGCGGGGGCGCGGCCCACAGCCAGTCGCGGCATTGGTTTGGGTGGCAGAATTCCTGGAGGCGGCGCACTGCGTCGGCGTTTCCGCTCGCTCGCGCTCGAAAGAGGAACCCGGCGGCCACTGCGCGGTCCGCCGCTCTGGCGAGGTCGCGCTGGAGGCTCAGCGCGCCGCAGCCCCGAGAGGCGGCCGGTTGTTCGGGGTCCTCCGCGCCCGCCTCGGCCACGGCCGCCGCGCCGGGCCGGGCCTATGGCTGGCAGCGCGCCCGCCGGCTCCTGGCCCTTCCTCAGTCGCCAGCGCACCAGTTCCGCCAGCGGCGTTCTGCCAGCGCGGATGCCCCCTCGAGGTGGACGCGCACGGCGTCGTGGACGCCGACAGGGAGGACGCCCCGCTACCTCTGCGCCGCCGCGTGCTTGTCGCACTCCCACATGCACCTGGCAGCAGACCCCAACCCACCCTCCTCCACGTGAGCGCACATGGCTGCGACGAGCGGCCGCCAGGCGACCGGACTGGCAATTAAAGCGGGCAGAGCGCAATCGGACGCCTCCCGGAGCCCGAGTCCACTCGCGCCCACAGAAAGAGTGGCCCGAATCCATCCCTCGTCCAAGAGCTTACCGTGGAGGGCGTCTTCTGTGCCGCGCCGAAGCGAATCGTCAAAGGCAGCCAGGAAATCGTCGTTAACCAGGTCCCCGCTGTACCGGAGAATGTAGCCGACCTTGGAGACACCGAAGCAGCGGCGGTGGAGCACGAGTTCGCACTAGGATTGCCCCGGGCCCCCAATCCCGACCCTCTGGGCGACGATCCTATTGCACGTGCGCCGGAAATGGTGGTTGACATATTCGCTGCTTCCCGCCATGGCCCCAGGACTTTGACGCCGTGCTGGCGTTCGGGGACAGCCCTGCCGCCAACCGCCCAGGTGGCCCCGTCGGCCTGGGTGGCACAGAAGTCGCGCGAAGTTTTTGCACTTGGGCCCACTGCCCCTGCTACACCCGATGCTAGCGATCGCTTGGTCATGCGCCGCAGCCACCTCTCCGCGACCTCGACGAAGACAAAGGCCTGCCCGTCGTCGCTGCACCACGTCCACGGCACTTATGCGACCGCCCGCCTGTCCTCGTAGCTTGTCGCGGGCCGCGCCCACGGCGTCGCCGAGCGTGAGAACAGAGGCGGCGGGCCCGGTACGCCCCCCTGACCAGACCCTCTGTCGGCGTGTGCCACGCCAAGTCCAGGTCGAACGCCACCACGAGGGGAAAGTGCCCAGCCACGGCCTCCGCCTCCACCAATGACCGCCAACGCACAAGAGCTTCTCAGCCGCCGGGCATTTCGACGCCCCACTGTCGAGAGGCCGCGAAAGCAGCTCGGAGTTTCGGAGCCGCCGTCTTCTGCAACTTCTTGGCTATTGCTGCTCGCAGGAACTCGCCGCCTCGAACGGCCTCGGCTTGGCGGATCCCATTTTCTTGAGAAAGACCAAGCGAGTTCACGTAAGCCACCGCGCCTCTGCCCCAAGCTTGCCATCACGCGCTGCCTCTTGGAATATCAGCATGGCGCGGGCCAGCCCGTTGGCCAGCGGGCGTTGTTTCATGCCCATACACTCCTCCATGAGAGGGAGCGGGAGGAAAAAGAGGAGGGGGAGGAGGAGGAGGAGGAGGAGGAGGAGGAGGAGGAGGAGGAGGAGGAGGAGGGGGAGGAGGAGGATGAGGGGGGAGGAGGATGAGGAGGAGGAGGAGAAGGAGGAGGAGGAGAAGGAGGAGGAGGAGGAGGAGGAGGAGGAGGAGGAGGAGGACGAGGAGGACGAGGAGGGGGAGCGTGTGCGGGAGGGAGGTGGGGCTGCCACGCTGCGCGGCGGCTCAGGGCCCCAGAAGCCCGCGCGCGCGCGCCTGCAGATTATGACCCTGGCGCCGTAATATCAAGTACGTATCCTGCCTCGGATGCCGCTGAAATGTGAGGCCCCATGGCAATCGATGCCAAAGACATCCTGATCCCCGACTTCGACGACCCAGATCTCGACGCCGACTTTCGTCCACCCGAAAGTCATCGCGGCGCTTCTGTGTCACAACTGTTTCACGCACCTCGAACAACGACTCCTTCCTTTCCTGTGACGGGCAGTCGTGACGTTGAGACACCACGCACACAGAGGACACAACACAAGTCTTCCTCAGGGCACACTTGGGGAGAGCTCGGCCGAAAGGGCCCGGGAGATCCCCCTGCTGCCCGCTCCAGCGGCGACGGCGCCGAGCATCCGTTGCCCGCCCTGCGGGCCGGCGCGATAGACCGCGCGCTGCCGAGCGTTTCCGCACGGCGCGCTTGGAACCAAACGAAGTTCGCTAGGTGGCGCGGGCTGCAGGCGCAAGGCTTCGCGAATGCAGCCCATGCGCACATCAGAATCCCACCTCGGACCCTTCTCGGGTGCGCAGCGAGCCCGGATTCACCGAGGCGAACAGAAATTTTCCGTTCGAACTGTGCGCAACTGCCAACGACGACACAAGCCTCTACTCGACGGGCATTGCTCGTACGGACGGGGTGTCCATGTTAGCTTCACTCCACGACGCCAGCATGGCGTCTACCATGGCGCACACAGCGACCTTGCACAGAAAAACTCCATCGCCGGTTAAGCTTCAAACGCCAGCAAGCTAGAACACGCTCTGGAGATGCCACAGGCAGAGCTGTCCGAGCTCCCCAATGCGGAGTCTGGACCGTCCAAGCAGAGACGGAATTTGGCATCCAGCGCGAGTCCCGTTTCTGCCATTTGTGGGCGGAAATCGGTCGCAAGGTGTCCGGTGCAACCACACTGATGCTGGAGAAGGAAATTCCGCTGCAGACCCGTCGCGGCCACTACCTGAAGGACATCCCAGACCTCGACAGTGACCTCTTGGAGATGAACTTGTCCACCCCGGAGACTTGGCCCTACTTGCGGGGACCCCGCAACCTCACCCGCAAGCCTCCCAACGAGGCACAGAAAGCTCGGAAGCTCTGGTCTCTCTTCTTCTCTGTCCCTCCTCTCTCGTCCAGTGCGTGACCCAGGACTCCACTTGAGAAGCGCCGCGCGCACCTGCCGACACAGCGTGGCAGGGCGGCGTGAGGGAGGGAGGTGGGCTGCCACGCAGCGTGGTGGCTGAAGGTCCCAGAAGGCCCGCGCGCACGCTCCCGCAGGGGGGAGGAGGAGGAGGAGGAGGAGGAGGAGGAGGAGGAGGAGGAGGAGGAGGAGGAGGAGGAGGAGGAGGAGGAGGAGGAGGAGGGAGGAGGAGGAGGGAGAGGGAGGAGGGAGGAGGGAGGAGGGAGGAGGGAGGAGGAGGAGGAGGAGGAGGAGGAGGAGGAGGGGGAGGAGGAGGAGGAGGGGAGGGGGAGGGAGGGGAGGAGGGAGGAGGGAGGAGGGAGGAGGGAGGGGGGAGGGAGGAGGGAGGAGGGAGGAGGAGGAGGAGGAGGAGGAGGAGAGTATGGAGGAGGCAGAACCATCACTGTCTCCCTCCCTTGCCTGATGAAACGACATCCCCTGACGGGCACATCCGCGGCACCTGCAAGGGGGACTGACAACAGCCAGGCCAGTCGTCCGAGGTCCAGGTCGTGACAGGAAGGGCGCGGCTGCTCGGGACGTGGCTGCAGGCTCCCTCCAAAACCGACCCGGAGGTGTGGGTCGGGGTCGGATACCACGCAACGACCTTCTTCCATGTCTGAAATTGTCGCCGCCATTACTTGGGCGCCTCCTGCGTCTGACCTCGTTCGCCCTGCCACTGCGAGACCCACAGAGCACGCCATTCTACGGCAGGCTCGTGTCGTGTCGACGTCGGCTTTGGTTTATGACACAACGTGGATCGTTTAACTTCGAACGATCGCGTTCGACGTCGGCTGATTCTGGGCCACTGGCGGGGTTCAACCCTGAAAGCCCTGCTCGCCGCCGCGTCGACAAGGCACAAGCCTGTCGTAATGTCTTCCCCTCAATCACCCCGCGGCGACATGGGTCGCCCACCCAATAATTTCGACATAGCTCCCTGGCCAACTACGAAACGGACCATGATCCAATCCCTCCCTGCTCCCTGCCTCTCCCTCCTCCCTCACCCTCCTCCCCCTGCTCCCTCCTCCCTCCTCCCCCCCTCCTCACTCATGGCGTTCATTATCCTCATGATCATCCTTCGCCCGTGACTGGGGCCTCACGCGGCCATCGGGTACCACAGCGACGCCCCTGAATGAACCCCAAAGGTCAAGCCATCGGATGCGGAGCGCGTAAGGAGGAAAGGATGTCGACAAGAGGGGAGGAAGAGGCAGCAGAGGGGGCGTAGAAGTTCGCTCCCTCGTTCCATAAAGCCCTCACGACACGCGTCCCCATGTGAAGGTTGAACAAGAGAGCCCCCTTCAAAACATGAGCCGCTCTAGCAAACAAACCCATCACGCTGCCCAGTTCGAATGCCAAGCACGCCTCGTCGTTCTGCCAGCCGCCCTCTTCGAGCGTCTTCAAGTGGCAGTCGAGCACGAATGTGATCTTCTCGTTCTCCTCGCGACAGCAGCAAGGTACCGATCCGACGTTGGGATGTGAACCTGAAAACCACTGAAGTGAGTCACCCCTACTCCCGCGATTTCTGAGAGCCGACCCGTCCCACCGGGGACAAACTGAAGCACTAGAGCCATCGCTGCTGAACGAGCATCGACCCGCGACCCATCGATTCGCACTAGCAATGATGCCACAAAGGAATACTGATCATTTTCTTTAAGTGGATGGCAAAGGGCAAAATCTGAAATGCTGTTTCGATGGATGTCGAGGCTTGAATCTGCCAAAGGTGAGTCACAAGACGGATTGATTTTCGAGGTGCTATAGCCCATATGAAGTTCACCCTGAGCCCTCCATCCTCAGAGAATGCTCAGGAAGAAAATTATGGATTCACGTTGTCCCCGCATCCTACGTGGGGCCGTTGTTCTCTCAACGTATCATCATCCCACTCCTCCTCATCCTCATCCTCTTCTACTCCCGTCTCCCACGTCTCCTCCACCTCCACCTCCTCCTCCTCCTCCTCCTCCTCCTCCTCCTCCTCCTCCTCCCTGACTTTAATAACCCATCCAAACAATGCTGCCGCTTCCGATCCTCTCTGCTCTGGGCTATCCTTACAAACGGGCACCGTAAAAAGTTTGATGGCATCGCCAAGGAGTGAGGCAAAACCTCAACTAGATCGGCCAGAACGCCTACTGCCCATCCACGCCAGCTATACGCACCCCCCAGGCACGCCCGCCCAAAGACCACCCCCCCGCACCCGAAAGGCGTTCACGACCAGCAGTGTGGACGCATTCCCCCTACCCCCGCGGCCACCAGCTACCTCCCGCCAACGTCAAGTTGTGATGGCCTGGATAAAGGTAAGGGCAAAAATATCACCACCAGGAGACAGGTGAGGCCGCGCGCAGGCGGCTGGGCCCGAACAGGCCTGGGCACATTTCCCCCTAGCACTTTGGCCAAGGAGCCCCCAGGGGCCCGACCTACTAATTTACGGCTCGTGCCCCAGACCCCTGGGATGTGAGTGAACACGTTCATGATTTCTACATTCTTGAACCTCTCAGCTGGGATGATTCCGAGCGGGCTCTTTGGAAACCTCGTCAATATGCCTAAATACTCTGACACACATAGGGTTCATTGTATCGACTGTGGTAGCAAACTAACAATCGCGATGGCACCATGAGCCAGTGCATGTTGGCCGTGGCGCCAACATCCGACTATTGGAAAGCGACTTCACAGTCGCTACTGTGAACTGATAGCGCTGAAACAGCACCAAAGGAATTGCAGAGTACGATAGCGGAGGCCGCTGCAAGGTAGCTGGAATCCACCTGCCCCGCTTGCTGCGGGTGTGAAGGCGTGTGAGATGATAGGCTGTCCCCCTACCCTTTTTCACCTCCCCTGGGGCCAAAAATCGCATTTGATGGGGGGGGGCCGGAGGGAGGAGCCCAAGACGGCCCAATGAGCGCCGAGACAATCCGAAATAGCGTCGAGACGGCCCAGGGTAATCCTGTGACGGTCCTAGATGGCGTCAAGACGGCCTACGAAGCCCCGAAGACAGCCCAGAGTGCTCCTAGAAGGCCGTTAGAAGGGCCCCAAGAACCAAAAATCGTGCCACTCCGGCAGGAAAATGCGCATCTTCGACATGCAAGCGTTTTTCGCCTTGACAGCATCCACTACGGCCCAAGGAGCCCCAAAGATCGTACCAAGACGGCCCATGAGGCCCGAGAGGGCCCCAAGACGGCCCAACCCCAAGAGGGCCCCAAGACGGCCCCTGTGGCCCAGAAGACGGCCCTCGAGGGCCCCAAGAAGGGCCCAAGAGGGGCAAAACGGACTGACATCTCAAGTCTTTCCCGCCGCGATGACCCCAAGAGCCCCCCAGCGACCCCCGAGGCGACCCCAAATAGCCCCGAGAGGCTTCCAACAGACTCGCAAGAGGCCCCCAAGAGGCCCCAAAACGCCTACCAGACGCCCCCTAGGAGCCCGCCAGGAGGCCTCTGAGAGGCACTTCAAGAGACTCTCAGATGCATCCCCGAGGACGATAGCCCACAGAACAAGCACGGTGGCACGACTCTTGCCGAAATCACTGTTGTGGGAGCCGTCCTCCAGCGTGTTGTGGACACAATCATGCTCGCGCTCATGCCGCCTAACTACCGCGCGTGGGCGAACCCTCACATGGTTCCGTCTCGCCCGAGCGGCCATGCACAGAGCACCAAGCAAGCCCATGCAGAAAGGGCCGTTTCCTCGGCGCGAAAACACGCCAAGCGCGCCAGCCTACATTACACGGGTGCGCCAGTAGCGCAGGCGGAATCATCCTGCAGTGATTCTTCTTCGAAGAACATGACCCACGCGTCATTCAGCGCCTTTCCCCTCTCTCGACCCCTCCCCCCCTGATTGCCCCCATGTCCTGAGCCCCACTCGCCCATGGCTGCGCCGCGGCCGACGCGCCAAAGCGCGCCAGCAGCTACATTAAACGGATGCGCCACTGGCGCCGACTCGCCACGAGCGCACAAGTCCTTTGGCGCGAGGCCACGGCGCGGACAGGTTGCCTCCCTGGCGCGGCACGCCCGTGAGGCCGAAGCAAGGTGATGGTGCGCGAAAACTCGGGAGTGCACGACATGGCCCCTCTATGAACCAGGCGGCGCGATGCTTCTCGCTGCATCGAAAGACATCACAAGATGTGCATTCTAGACTTTCCATATCATCCACGGAACAGAAAAATAACTCATGAGCTTAGCAGGGGGACGCCCGTAAATGTATACATGCAAAGCAGTATGTGTACATGTACATTTCAATCAAGTCCATGCATTCATGGTTCTCATGACTGTCATGCATCGCGGGGGGGCGCCCCGAAATTACACTAGGAAACATGTTACATTGCACCTCAAGGCCCTCTTTCATATCTGTTCATGCCTGGCCACCGGACGCGCTGCTGGTCCGTGCTGGGTGGCCGGGCCGCATAAGGCGACGGGTGACAGTGCCTCTGGGCGCGGGGGGGGGGTGAGACGCGCCCTTTTCGGATCCTGCTCCTGCTCAGGATTCCAGCCCCGACCAGGCACGTTCAACACAATCCTCGTCTTCAGCTTCGAATGGTGCACCTTGCCGCCCCCAAGCCCGGCTGCGTTTTTCCTTCACCAAGACCTCGTAAGTTTTCAGCGCATAAAATCCAATACCCAGCTTGGAAACGCCGTCAACCAATATGTGCGGGTGCAATGAAGATTATTGCACATGATTTCGGACATAGCCAACGGACCTGTCAGACGAAGAACGCCAGGCTTGCCAACTACACCTTTCCAACCCGTACGGAACTTGTCTGGATAGGCTCGAATACTGTCACGGACACCCTCAATCACTTGCCACATGAGGGGGTGCTCCCTCGCGGCGCATAGGACCCCATTGCATATCTCACCCCGTCTCAGAAGTGGAGAACAATCCAGCCTGCCGTCCCACATGTTTGTTTTGCCACCCCAGGTCGCTAAAACGAGGGGAGGCACTGGTTGCGGCAGCGCCCCCAGCATCTGCGGCCAGCCTCCTGGCAAATTCATAGTGGCATTGTGATCCGCCCAAATGCCGCCGTAGTCCGCCACCTTGTCGTGTTACAAGGAGCTCGATCATACCCCTTACGAACAAGTACTTCAGACGGCTACATGGACGCGTGACATGCCACAGCACAGCACCACACAGCATGGCACACGAGCCAGAGCATAACATGCGTAACATTGCTTCGCGGCACGCCGACGTTCGTCGTCACGCGTCGTCACTCGTCATCGTCCTCATCGTCCTCGTCCTCCCTCGTCTTCCCGCGCCATCCTTCATCGTTTCCCGTCGTCACTCAGCGTCGCTTGTGGAAATCCGCAATCGACGCACACTATGTGTAACATGCATCTTCTCCACCGAACGATTCGCGTTGCACCCGCGTCCAGACACGTCCATGATCAGACACACATCAGAATATATACCGAATTACCCGCTGAATGACGACGATCTACAAATCAATAACCACACGAACGTCCGATGAGCATTGTGGAGGTCTTTGTCCACGCAAGAACGGACACAGCGGACAGCAACCAGATAACACAGAACATGATACCGAAAAAAATCAGCCCTTGCAGCGCCGTAATCAGAAGAAATTATGTAAAACAACTTGCAACTCTGCTCGTCGGCCTCAGTCTCAAAAAATCACACACACACACACACACACACACACACACATCTCGGAATGCGACCAAAACACCAGCTCAAACCCGTCCGAATTACCAAATATACTTAATATATTATTCCTGCAAATCTCACTCATTCCATCCCACGTCCCTGCCATGACTTGCCAAAGCTTGGGGATCTCTGTCGTGGGATGTTTCCCCCACCCCGCTAATGCATCGAGATGGGCAGGAAGTGCACGTGCCACATGTCCGTCCCAATAGGATATGAAACCCATAAGGCAATTCAAATCATAAAAGCTGGGGTTCGGGTGTATTCTTCCATCGGTGCTATGCCTCGCACACCACATGCACCAATGCTCATCGCAAATGGACGATGTCCCCCTTCGCAGAGAATCCGCGTGTAAATACTTTACGAATTCCACGGCAACCATGCGAATAGCGCGCTGCTCGGAAAGGGCGGCATTTGGAGATAGCGGCCCTGGACCCCGCGACTTGGAAGGAAAAGGTGGCGCGCGGTGCATCTTCACACCAACTGGCGACCAGGTCCGAGCAGGAACCGCGCCCTAAATTCTCGAGCACAAACAGCGACATACGGATGCGCAGGGAACGAACGGTCACCTCCACGGCCAAAAAACCAGGGCGGAATGACATCGTCGGAAACATGGAGGACAGCAGTGGGTCCACAGCAACTCCGCGTCAAACACAGTTTTGGTCATGACAGGCAAGGGCCGCTCTTATATAATTCGGCTGGCTTCTCGGGGGTGGGGGCCCGCTTACCATAGATGGGTATTACGGGGGCCCTTCGTTACTTCGTGTAGGCTTCTTTCCTCACCGTGATGTACACGTTTTCGAATTCATCACCAGCAAGCACTGGCACCCTCGGGAATGCCTCGGGAAGGGGCTCATGAGGGCCATTCCTGAATGTGAGAAACGCAGCAACAATTATGGGGCATGCAATTACTCTACGTGTCGGGCCTAGGCAACACACTACGCTGGATATAACAGGCCCAATTCAGTGCAAAGCCCCACAAACCCTGCCCCTTTGGGGCTGGACAAGTCGACACCGTGCTTCTGCACAGTCATTGCATACCACAAGGCTGTGGCAAGTTTTGACGCGCAGCCGCACCGAGATGGCATGCCAGAAAAAAAAAAGCCCGAAACGCGCATGCGTTCACTGCGAGCCTCTTTGTCCAGGTGGTGAACGAACAGCTGCACTTTGAGGATGATCGGGCCAACAACCGTATGCATATGCCAATACATTGCGGGGTCAATGTAGCTGGCTGAGAATACAGGCTCCACAATGTCACCAATCCGCTCGCATTGTCGTGGCGTGTCCATCTGCAGCGGCCACCTGGCGCGCAGCGTTCTCATGCACCACAAGTACGCACGGCACTGCCTATGATGCGGGTTGCCCTTCAGCACGCGCTTAGCAACGAAACCATTCAACAACCACCATAACGCATACACAAAATTCCCAGGGTCAGTATAATACCAAACCAGTTCCTTTTTTGATGGCAACTGCCCCTTGGTAGCTCATTCGCTTCATCTGGACCTTGTTCATGTGGATCAGACTGATGGCGACAAGCCCGCACATGTCTCTGAACGCGCGGGTCCCCACGGAGGACAGCACCATACCGCGTAGCTCCACCAGGTGCTTGGCAGAAGATGCTGTGCGATCGCACAAGTGAACTACTAGGCACCTTTTGGGAGACCACGGCGAGCTTACGTGCACTGCAGACACGATGTTTCGGGTCTCCGCTGCGTCGTCGGCCCAAGCACGGAAGCACACGACGAGTAACACTATGCTATCTGGCTGCACTGGCGGTGCCGTCACCGCCACGGCCACCGCGACGCTGCCCAACCAACAAATTACTTATGCCAAAATGGCTATGCTTAGTCCTCCTCTGCCTCCCCCTTCTTGGGAACATCCGACGCCCGCGTGCGCGCGTGCGTGACGAATTCTGTATAATCCACGCAACCACGTCGCTCTGTCCGTCGGCCTCCTGAAAGGGCCACAAACATTCAACTTCCGCTTTTGAAATTGGAACGCTACAGAACCTTAACGGCCATCACGACTAACTCCTAACTGTGGGCAGTGAAAAGGCAGACTAACGGACGCCAGCTTACAACGGGAGCGTGTTTCCAACGAGATGGGTAACCGAAACCCATCAGGTACATAGAGCAGAGAAGCGTCACCTACGGGGTGGCGGTCAGTCTCACACCCCGCGAACTGCTCGCAGAAAACCTCGCGCGGAGGGATGCAGGCGACAGATACAAGAAAGCGGCAAGGTTCTTTCCAACCGATCCCCAGGGCCAAGCAAGCTAGTTGCAGTTCACGTAGTTGTGTTCATAGCAGTACCAATAGTACTAGAGATGATCGTGGTCGGAGAAAGGGTGGGAGGACAGGCGGATGTAGGTAGATATATATGCAAAAAAATAGATGCATCTTCTTTCCGCGACCACCGACCCCCCTCCACCTCCCCGCACTTCCACCGCGTTCCACAGCCTGCCGCGGGACTTCCACGTTCCTTCCTCCAACTTCCGCCAGCGCGAGTTGGCGCCCCGCGATGTGCCTCACCTACTAAGGCTTCCATTTTGGCATCCCCCTCCAGTTCTGTAGAGACGAGACCCTTTTTCCGAGAGCTGGACAAGCATGACTTGGCTGAAAAAGCGGCCCGTCACACACTCCTGCTCCTTCTGTGAAAACCGTTTCCTCAACTTCCTTCGCCCCATCCGTTGCAGAGCTCCACTGATCGTGATTGCAACACGGCGAGATCCACTCACTCGTGCTTGCACCTGTACACGACTGAACCTCGACGCCGTGCGTCGGTAAAATTCGATGCCCCGCCCGCGCGCGCAAGACGGCTCAGCATCTTCAAAAACATAACACAACGGAGCATGTGTGGGGGCCGCCCTTGTGCACATACACACTTACGTTTATGTTTACCTCTTTCTATGTACGCGACGTACCACATGGTCTCGCAACTATCATGGGCACGGGGGCGGCGCGCCCATATCGCACGGCGCCAACCCGGACCGCAAAAGCGCGAGTCTCCCAGCGCAATCATGGCGTAGATTGCGAAAAGCCGCTGCCATCGACATTAAAACCACAGCGACTGGCTTAAAAATCTGAACGAAATTGGAGAACTCCTTTTTTCGGCGGGGAATCCTGGGCGCCCGAGGGCCCGCTGCTGCACGACGGAACGCGACCATGCTCGCGCCCTGGCGCCGCCCGCATGAAGAAGCACACTCGCCGGCCCAAGCCGCAAGAAATAATTATCCTGACGCGCCCGAGAAGGCGTTCATTTTTTTTGCGATTCTCGACCTGTCCGAGATTCCAACGAGCCTCAGGGGCTGAAGCCCTCCAGAAAGCACCCCCAGTGAGCTGGAAAAAAACCGCGCGCGGTTGTTTTGCGGACTTCGCGGCATCTGAGGGGGACGCCCAAATGCATATATACTTCCACATATATATATATATGGGTGTATGTGTATATATACATACATATATATATATATGCGAGTACAATATATATATATATATATATATATATATATACATATATGTGGAAAAATACATATATCTCTGTATATATATACATGTACATACCTAGTGTATATATACATGCATACAATGAAACCTATACGCTGCATACATAGTTATACATAGATTCCTGCTCTGCGGGGGGGGCGCCCCCATATCAAGTGGGTGTACATATGTACACGCACTACACGCACAAACAGCAGTTCAAGTCTGCTCGTGGCTGGACTACGGACGTTGCTGCTCGCTGCTGGCCAACGATGCTGCACGAGCTGAAGAACGAAAAGAATTCCCACCACTCGATACAGAAAGAATACACATCACAAAATCTGCACCCGTTGTCGAGAGTCAGTTCGCATCACACTTTCTCCGCCCCTCGGCCTCTTCCGCGCGCGAAGAACACGATGTCCTTGGCAGAAGCGTCGCCGCGAGAAGCCGCCAGCGCGATTGACGCCCTTCGGCGCAGTTGAATATTTGCCCCTAGCGCCTCCAGCAACTTGCCCCTGCGCTGTTCAGTGCAATGCATGGCCAACACCCGAATCAATAAGGCGCGTCGGTTCGTCTCGTTAGCCTTGAAGGCCTGGCCCATGGACACATCTGGAAAATCGGATGGCTGGAAGCACCCCGCCCCCCGCGCCAACGCCAACCGAGCGTCGGCCGACTGGGCCAATTCCTCTACTTTGGTCGCTAGCACCGAAGGGGGGCCACTCGTAGCTGCAGCACCACGCGTCAATGGTCGAGCCGCACCGGAAGGCAAAGTGTTGAAGTCTTTCCGCACCTTGCGCGGGGCGCGCTTCTTTGGCGGAGCCACGACGCGATCCAATGGCCCCCACTTCCCCATCCACGAAGAGGCGCGATGCACCACAACGCAAGGGCACTCGACATCCAAACTGCACACCCATAACGGCTATGCTTTCCTGCCTTTCTCTCGGTGGAATCTTTTGGTCAAGGGCAGCGCCTTGACGCCAACGTCTTTGGCCCACTGCTCCCAAGCCTTCGGCCCCGTGGTGAGCATGACCCGATGGGGCGGAAAGTTGCTTGGTTTGTAGATTTGAGCCCGCGTGCTCTGCAGCTTCAACAACTCGAGCAAGCGCGGGTCGCCCGCAGAAGCCCCGAGAAAGTCTGCTTCAACAGGGGCCGCAGGAGGGCCCTCTGCAACGAGCAAGCCAGCACTGAGGAGTTCGTCCAACGGTTTCTCGACCACCGAATCGAGCACATCAAGGTAAACGCCGCCAACGTACCACATCGCTACCACTCGGGCCACATCCGCCTGCTGTATCCAAAGTACTTTGCCCGACGGCTTGCACTGCAGCAAAGGAACCACCATCTCGCGGACATCGTCAGGCAACGTGCGAGCCATGTCCAGGATGTTGCGGGGCCTGTAAATGGCACCGCCCCAACCGGGGCACTTCCGCAACCAGGCCGTAAAATTCGAGACCACCTGGTCGGGTATCTCTGCATCCAAATAACCCCAAACAGCAATGAAAATGAAGGAATCGGCATCCGGAATTTCAGTTTGGGGCTCCGCGGGTGCGCGGTTGTGCACTTGCAGTGCTGGGATCCGCACGTCGCTGGTGCCCGAATAGCTATGGGAGAGAAGATGGGAGGGAGAATAATGATCAACATGACATGGAGTTGGGACAGCGCGCTTTCGGGGATGACGCCTTTCAGAACACCTCCGTTATGCCGAAGAAAAAAGCCGCGCGTGCTTTTTTATTTTCTGTTTTGAAAGCTTCCACCGCCGATCGCCACCACACCCGCACGCTGCCAGATTATTCTCGCGCCCCCCCCCCCCCCCCCCCCAGACCCATGACAGGTAAAAACTCCCCAACACAGGCCGCAAGACACGAGTATCCTGGCGCAACCTGAATGGGATGGGGGGAAGCCGCTGCCGTCGGTATTTTGACCACAACATCACTGGAGCAACCCCGCAACAACAAAAAAGAAGGCTGTTGCGGATGGGCGGGAGAGGGGGGCCTCGCTGCCAGAGGAGCAATCCCAGGGTCAACCGCACGCGAAACCGCACTCGCCAACCCAGACCGCAGTGCACGATTCTGTCGGCGCAACTCTGGAGTGGACTGAGGAGCCGCTGCCATCGAAATTTGGAACCACAGCGGCACTGAGGCACACTCAACGAAATTCGCGAGACGTTCTGTCGGAGGAAGATATGGATGCCAGGGGATCTACCGCCGCACGACAGAACGCGACCATCCTCGCGCCCCCAGCGTCGACCGCATAAAGAAAGCACACTCGCCAACCCAGCCAGCAAAGAACAATCCTGGAACGGCCGTTGAGGGTTCACTTTTTTTGGTTCGATGCTCGACCTGTCCAAGCCTCCCACGCACTCGCGTTGAGTCGGAAAAAACCGCGCGTGTTTTTTTAACTGGCTTCAAAACCTCCACTGCCGGGTGCTGGGGCATCCGTGCGTTGCGAGTTCTGGCTCGCATGGCTTTTGTCAGAGTCCCCCTACAACGTTGCGGCTTGGCCGGGGCAGCGCTCCGCATCACCACCACCCCCCCTTCTCGAACGCCCCCCCCCCCCCCCCCCACCCACCTTCCCCACGCGCGCATCGCGGAACCTCAACTTGCGAGCGAATGGTTCCGTACACGGGTGAGACTCGCCGCCGTGCGTCGGCAATGCGGTGTTCACCTGTGCTTGCAAGACGTCGCACACTTTCTTCCAAAATGATACCACATATCAACATCTGAGGGGGGGGCGCCCCCACGTATATATACATACGTGTGTATATATATATATATACAGATGTGTGTATGTGCGTTTGGAAGATACCGCTATGCATGCATATTCCTACATACATGTATATATGTGTATGTATACAGCTCCACCTCTGCGCTATATATACGCTTCGGACATATTCCTACGTTGCGGAGGGGCGCCCCTGCATCATCTGAGTGCACATATGTCCATGCACTGCACACGCAAAAAAAAAATGAAACCTGCTCGCGGCCAGCAACAGGACGCGCTGCGGCTCGCTGCTCCCCAACCTTCGGCCCCGTTGTGAGCATAACCCGATGGGACGGAAAGTTGCTTGGTTTGCATCTGCGCACCCGCGCGCTCTGCTGCTTCTATAACTCGAGCAAGCGCGGGTCGCTCGCGGAAGGTCCGAGACAATCCGCTTCAAAAAGGCCGCGGGGGGGCCCTCTGTAGCGAACATGGCAACACTGAGCAGTCCGTCCAGCGGTTTGTCGACCACCGAATCGACCACTCAGGGCAGACGCCCGCAACTAACCAAACCCCCACCACTCGGGCCATATCCGCCTGCAGTATCGAAAGAATTTTGCCCGACGGATTACACTTCAACAAAGGAACCACCATGTCGCGGACGCCGTCGGGCAACGCGCGGGCGAAGGATGGCGCTGGGCGCGCAAATGGCACCGGCCCGACGGTGGAGGAGGGGGAGAAGTGGAAGTGGAGGCCCGACGCGCGCACACGGCACCGAGAGAGGTGGAGGAGGGGGAGAAGGCGGAGAAGGCCGTGGAGGCAGGGAGGACGAGGAGGAGGAGAGATGCTGGAACAGGACTTGCACCTCGGGCCAGCCTCACTCCACGCGTTTCGGATCGCCCTCGTCGGATTTCAAGTCCTGCTCGTCGCCTTTGGGACCCTTGCAGGGCGGCGGGGGCTAAAACCCCCCCACGCGCCTCCAGAGATGCAGCCCTCCAGAAGGCATTCGCGCTGGCGGAAGAAATCCGCGCGCGGCTTTTTACTAGAATCAAAAGCTCCGCCGCCGCGTGCTGGGACATCCGCCACTGCGAGCGCAGCCTCGCATGGCTTTTTTCGTCGGTGCCCCCCTACAAAGTTGCGGCCTGGACGAGACAGCGCTCCGCATCACTAACCCCCTCTCCTTGTCTAAATCCCCCATCATCCCCCCCCCCTTCCCCCTACGTGCATCGCAGAACCTCGACTCGCGGGCGCGTGATTCCGTGCACGGGTGAGCCTCGCCACCGTGCGTCGGCGAAATGCGATGTTCACCTGCGCCGGCAAAACGTTGCACAGTATCTTCGAACAAGATGGCACAAACCAACATATGAGGGGACGCACCCACATATATATATACACATATACATAAATATAAATATATACATACGTGTACATGTACATATATACATGTTTATATGCATATATATATATATATACATATATCTATATATATATAAACATATATATATAATCAGGTTATATTGGCATGCACTGCTCGAGGCAAACCTGTATAAAGATGAAGTTCAAGCCAACCGAGCATGGCCTTGCGGCCAACAAAACTACGAATTGCCTCTCATGTAGAACCTGTGGCCCCAAATCCTGTGGCCTTCGATCCCGAAGAAGCTCGTCGTATATGGCGCCCAAAGTGTACTTGGGGCCCAGCCGTGGAATCGATCGTTGTACTGTAAGTCGCGGATGTATACGAACTCGTCATTGTTCTCCGCGATGTACATCCAGCAATTGACGTAGTAGCTCAAGCATCTTGGGCCCCATGGGCTGTCCTCAAGGGTCTGGCGCCACCACGCTGCGCAGTCCGCTGTCGCAAGCGCCCGCTTGGAACGCGGATAGTTCAAAACCTTGCGTTGAATATGATCGGAAGAAACAAACCTTCACAACCATCTCAAGGTACCCCACCCGACATGTTAAGTCCAATACAGCTTTTTTCAGCTCGCGATTCTGCCTCGCGGATTCGCCCATGTCCTTGGTTGCCTGCAACATCTCAAAATTTGAGCGGCTGCGCGCTGTGAACGTGGCCTCCAGCGCTGACTGCAAGCACTCCTCAAAACCATCGCCCGTGCTCTTGTCCTTGTCTTTCCCCTTGCCTGCGCCTTTCTCCGCCTGCAAGTTGTCCTTGCCCGCGCCTTTCTTTACTGGTGGCGAGCGGGATCCGTCGCGGAGACTATCGGGCATCGATACAAATAGTTTCGAGCGCGGCCCTGACATGCGCGCTGAGCGCGCGGAGAGCACTCGAGCCAAATTCGGCCACTCACGAGAGAGCTGCGAATCGTCGTTTTCCTCTTCCTCGCCCTCCCCCCCCCCCTGCCTCCTCCTGCGTCCTCTTCGGCGCGCGCACGCCCCACTCTCGATATCTCTCGCTGCCCGATGCGCACGCGGAATCTGCCGCCGCACGACGGAACGCGACCATCCTCGCGCTCCTAGCGCCAACCGCATAGAGAAAGCACACTCGCTAACCCAGACCGCAAGGCGAAATTATCCTTGCGCGGCCGTTGGATGTGGATTTTGTTCTGCCTCGGTGCCCGCCCGGCCCAAAGCCTCCAACGCGCCCCCGTAGATGAAGCCCACCAGGAGGCACGCCCGTTGGGCCGGAGAAAAAAAAACGCGCGCGGTTTTTTACTGCCTTCAAAACCTCCACCGCCGCACGACGAGACATCCGCACGCTGCGAGTTCACCCTCGCATGGCTTTTGTCGGCGCCTCCTACAATGTGGCGACTTGGATGAGAAAGCGCTCCGCATTACGAATCCCTTATTTTCCCTAAACCCCCCTCGCCCCCCCCCCCCTTCCCCCACGCGCGCATCGCGGCAGCTCGACTGGCCAGCGCACAATTCCGCACACGCGCGGGCCTCGCTGCCGCGCATCGGCGAAGTGCGATGTTGACCTGCGCAGCAAGACGTTGCATTATATGTTCGACAAGGATAACATAAGGAAGCATACGAGGGGGACGCCCATACGTATTCCTGCGATGCGGGGGGACGCCCCTGCATCATCTGGATGTACAAAAGTGACGCTGCACACGCAAAAAAAAAGACTTGAAGTCTGCTTGTGAAGTGGCAACAGCCACAAGCCACTGGCCGAACGCCTGCCACCACTGACGCACTACAAGAACCCCTCACTAATCCGTTTTGCCGTCGCGTTCGGCTCCTCCTGGCGCTCGGGACCGCTCGCAACGCTAGACGTCGAAGCCGCGGCGGCGTCGCTCATCTTGGACAGGTTGCCGGCGATTGGGGCCCTCTCAGACCGCTTCGAATGGCAGGCTACAATGAGCAACATGCAAGATGAAACCGCAGGATCCAATACTGGACATTCTTCACTATTCCGTAATCCCCCTGTTTTGCATCAAGTCCCTGCTGCATTCCTTTAGGTACCTTCTTCCCCCGTAGGACCCCTCCCTCCGTCATGTTTCCTTATTTCTTCTCTTCTGTCTCATCCTTCCTCCGTATTTCCCGTCCTCCTTGCGTCGCCCTTCCTTCTTCCCTCCTTGCTGGCCCTTCTCCTCACTTTCTTTCCCCATCCTTCCATTCTTTCCTCATTGATACGTTCCCCAACCCCTGTTCAACAAAGATGCCCGTCTCCGCCGTCGGGAACGAGCCGATCTCCCGGGCGATCTGGGTCGCCATGGCCTCGAACCCTCCAGGCGGCAAACCTGGAGCTACACCATGCCAGCTCGCCCACTTCTGCCGTTCCTCGCTGGGCTGCAGTTCGCTCAGAGTTCGCTCAGAGTCTGATCAGACAAGTAACCAGCAGAATAAAGAGAGAGATAGAGAGGGAAAGAGGAAACGAGACAACACCTAACACAAAACAAAGACAAGACATATGGAAAATCAGAAAACGAATGAGTTCATAAGCCCTAATCTCCTTCATCACACCAGCGAGGGCGCCACACTTCTTCCCGCTCTCGAATCCAACACTGACGCCGTCCTGGAAGCCCTGCGCGCAGGCGCTGTGCCACACCGCCGAATCGCTGGACGTCCGCGCTTTTGTCACCACTGCCGTTGTTGCACCCGTTGCTGAGCCCGTTGTTGCTGCATCTGCTGGGGCCTCTGCATCTGCGAAGGCTGCCGCCGCCGCTGCATCTGCTGATGCTGCCACCCCCACTGCAACTGAAGCTGAGGCTGCAGTTCGTTTTGGGCGCTTCCTTTCCGGAGGACTGGGAGTCTTTGGGACCCTTGGTAAGCCCTGGGCCTTTTGGTCAGCTGGCGGCGGCGCGGGCCGCGCTGGCAAAGGCACCGACGGCGGCGCCTCTGCTCGCCCGCCACGCTGCCCATTTGGCAGAACCCAAATCGACCTTGGCCGCGCCAGCGCTGAGGGCGGCGGCACTGGGAGCGATGGCGGAAACTGCGGAACTGCCCAGTGCAGCTCACCGCGCGGCTGCCCTAACTGTGGCTGCGGTGGCGGATGCTGCGGAAATGTTGGCTGCAACTCCACAATCAGCCGCGCTGATTTTAGTTCTGGTGGTGGCGGATGCAGCGGGGGCTTCGGCTGCCGCTGATCGCGCGGGCGCGCTTTCTCTGGTCGAGGTGCCTGTTGTCTCCGAGGCGATGGCTCGAGCGATGGTGCCCTGCGGCAAGGCGCTCTCTTTTCTCGCATCGGCTGTCGCTGCGCAGCCACTGACTGTGATTGGGGTGTCTGCTGCTGCGCAAGCGCTAGCTGCGGCTCCGGGTGCGGCTGTGGCGTCGCTGTCTGTGGCTGCGCCGCACGAGTGTTCCCATCCGCTGCAGACAACGTCCACGGGCCCCAGTTCTCATCATCATCGGCAGCAGCAGCATGCGGCGGGAGCGCTTGCACATCGGCAACGGCTGCCGAAGCCGACGCCGACGCGGCGCCCAGCGCCGCCTCATCACCCATGCGTCGCTACTCCCGTGGGGGCCGAAAAAAAGCGCCCCTCGCGGGCTGCGCGCTGGAGCCACAACGGTTTCGGCATCGGGGAGTTTCTGCAGGAGGACCTGCGTCGAGCATGGCATCGCGACACATCAACGCCCGTCGTGCAGAAGACAAAAAATCGCACGTGATTTTTTTTACTGGTCTCACAGAGTCCACCGCCGATCGCTGAGACCTCCGCATGCTGCGAGATCATTCTCGCGCCCCCCCCCCCCCCCCCCCAGGACCCATGGGAGAAGATCACCCCCCAACACAGGCCGCGAGGCGCGATTATCCTGGCGCAACCTTGGAGTGGACTGCGGGGACGACCCTGCCATCGGTATCTGAAGCCACAGCAGAAGTGGAACAATCCTGCAAGAAGCACATGGTTTTCCTGAGGCGCGGGAAAGGGGAGCCTCGTTGCCAAAGGAGCAGCCGCCGCGCGAAACGCGCCCTTCCTCGCGCCCCTGGAACAGCAGCACGCAAAGCACATTGCCAACCCAGACCGCAAGACACGATTTTCTTGGAGCAACTTTGGAGTAGACTGCGGAAAAGCCGCTGTCATCGAAACTTGATGTCACAGCGACACCCGAGCATCCCAACGAAATTCGCATGGACGGTCTTGACGGAGGAAGGCCTAGCTGCCAAAGGATCTTGCGCCGAACGAGCGTGACCATCCTCAAGCCCCTACCACGACCATTGGGTTTGGACTTTTTTTGATTTGGTCTCGATCTGTCCAAAGCCTCCAGCGCGCCTCCGAGGATGACACTTTCCAAGAGGCACCCCCGTTGGACCGGAGGGGGAAAAAAAACGCGCGTGGTGTTTTTAACTGGCTTCAAAACCTCCACCCTGCGCGGTGGGACGTCCGCACGCTGCGAGATCATCCTCGCATGGCTTTTGTCGGAGTCCTCCTACAATGTTGCGGCTACGAAGAGACAGAATCTGCATCACTAATCCCTCCTCCTTTTCTGAACCACCTCATGCCTCCTCCTTTCCCCATACTTGCGTCGCAGCAGCTCAACTCGCCGACGCTTGATTTCGCACACGCGTGGGCCTCGCCGCAATGCGCCGGCGACGTCCGATCTGCACCTGCGCATCAAAGACGTTGCACAATATCTTCGAAAAAAACCCACAAGCCAGCATATAAGGGGGACGCCCCTACGTATGCATACATATATATATATATACATGCGTAGATACATGCACACAAATGTGTACATAAATGTATATATATGTGTATGTGTATATATATATATATATGTATATACTTGCGTTGCGGGGGGACGCCCCTGTATCATCTGGATTACATCTGTACATGCCCGGCACACGCAAAAACTAATTGAGATCTGCTCTTGACTGGCCACAGAACGCGTTGCTGCTCGCTGATGGCGAACCATGCTGCCCGAGGATCACTGCTACCTCTGCCCCTCATCATCCGCTGTCGCTGGCGCCGAATGAACACACCACGAGCCAATTCTTGAGCCCAAAACCAAAAACACGCTGTCGAATGGCACGGCGCAGTGCCACCTCTGTGCACGCATGCCTGCCCATGTTATGTACGCGTGTGTGTACAATATAAGATTGCATGTGTTTCTGTATATATATACACATATGTATATGTATATATACGATCATTAGTACATACACACGTACCAAGTTGCTGAGGGTGGACCTGGTGCGAGGCCGCAGCAACCGGCGGCAATTTGGCGCGGCGACATGGGGGGCCAGTGCACAAGAAAAAACCACGCGCGAGATAGCGAGAGACAGATTGTTAATGCTGCACGGAACCCCCCCCACCCAAGGCCTTACCAGACATCCAAAGGGGTCGGCGGTGTGGCATAAGCCCATGAATCACTGTTGTGGGAGCCGGTGGAATGGCGTAAGCCTCTTGAGTATAGTTGTTGAGCTGTTTCAAGGCATTCACCAAGCATGCAGCGCTTGGCTACACCGTAGCTGTGTCATATCCAGAAGCAGCCCATGAGAAATGCCCACAACGAACCTGGCCAGGAAACCACTGCGGCACTGGCCTGTGCGGTCACATGCGAGGGGCGACAGCAACGCTTGGGGCGAAGTGAAAAGGATCCTGGGTGCGCCACACCAGGGCCCATCGGGGAAGTACTGACCCGGGTCAATCCAAACCCGGCCAGCCAGGCTTTGCAAGATCCTGCAAAATCCTGCAAGATCCTGCACGAAAACCCAGGTCAGTGCAGCCCTGGCTCTGCAGGATCCGGCGCCCTGGCTGACCTCCGTCTGCACTGACCTCCGTCTCTTGAGCCCCGGTCCCTGGCCGAGTGGGGTCCCCGGGCAGCCGGCCGAAGAATGGCACTGGCATGGACCTCCCGCAGCAGTGCGGAAGAGGGCGGCGGGGCACGTGAGAAGCGCGGCGGCGCGTCGGCGGTCAGCGGGGGAGCGAGGCCCAAGGGGCGCACCCCTCTCGGGAGAAGACTGCAGCGGCGGCGAGCGATGGGGGGAAGGCGAGACGGAGCAGGCCTTCTCAGAAGGCGGCGGGACTTCTCAGAAGCCCTGCGGCCTTCTGAGAAGCTGTCCGTGTCCTCGGGGAAGGCTTCGAAAACTTCTGAAGGCCAGGGGGCTTCCGAGCCCTCTGAGAAGGCCTGCCCCTTCTCACTTCCCCCCCTCGCTCGCCGCCGAAAGAATGCAGGGACGGCGTCCCGCAGCTCACCCTGACCCCCTCCACACCGAAACCCCTTCTTATGAAGGGGCCCCAGGACACACACAAATAAATACACACAAATAAAAATATTCACCATATTTTCCTATATTTTCTGGGTTTCTGTCTTCCCCCCAATTCCCATATTTTCCCATATTTTCTGGGGAGTCGACGATTAGTTGTGTCTGTGTGTTTCTTTCCCTCCTGATCTGAGGCTGCCCCTCCAATCTCTCGGCACAACCGAGGACAAGCAGGGGGGGCGGGATCGAGCGGTGCACGGGCCGGCTCCTGCTGGCGGTGGGCGAGGGACTTCTGGATGCTGGCGGTGCTGCGCTCCGTCTGGCGGGGGAGCAGGTCGAGCAGCAGGTGAGCAAGTGGACCGCGCGGCAGCAGGAGGAACGAGCACGTACGAGCAAGGGGGGCACAAGGGGCCACGGACCTCGAGCCACCTCACCGGGCCGTGAGCCCTCCCTGGGCCACGAGCCGCCAGCGGCTACGGGCCACCGAATCACATCTCGAGCCGACCCCACTAGACAAACGCGCTCCACTACTCGTAAAGCAACTACTCGCAAATGGCCGGGAACTGCCGAGAAGGATCTGCGATCCATGACATCAAGGCAGGCGTCTGTTTGGGGGACCTCTTGCGGCTAGGCACTGTGCGAGTGGTGGGACGCGCTCGGTGACCCACGCCCCCTGGACGATACCCCTGCAGAGAAGTTCGGACGATGTGATGATGAGCCTATCGGAGCTTAAACTTTTGGGCGCCTCGAGGGGCCGCAGGAGACCACGGGCCACGAACAATCCGATCGGTCTGTGGGCCTCGCCCTACATACGGGTCACGAATGGGTGGGCCACGTGCCACGCACTGAAGGAACTCCAGTACCTACCTACCACGAGGCCGCACGGGGTTCATGGGCAGCGGGGATTCGAGGCGGCTCTTTAGCCTCACTCCACACGCAAGGGTTAGGTCGGGCGTGTCCTCCCCCAGAAGGATTTTGGAAGAGAAATGAAAAAAACAAAACATACCACCAAAATGGTCAAGAATAATCGAAAAATCCCCGGCTGGGTCCCGGCCGGGTCCCGGGCGATCCCCAGGGGGGAGGCTATTTTTCGCCACCCCTCACGAGGATCGTGGCCTCCGAGGGGGTGGCTGCAATCGACTACCCCCCCTCCCACCCCAAGGGGCCCCCAAGAGCTCCCAAAGAGGCCCCAGGGGAGCCCAAGACGCCGCCAAGGAGCCCCAAGACGCTCCCAAGAAGCCCCCAAGAGACCCCCAAGACCCAAGACGGCCCCAAGAGGCCCCAAATAGCGCTCCAGGGCCGGCGGAATCAGCGAAGCGATAAATAATCGAAAAATCGTCCCCATCTTATTTTTTGACTATTTTTGAATCTTCCCCCTGTAGAGAGACAGGCCCGACTTAACGCAAGGGCCATGAGGGATCAGGGCGTCGCCGGCCACTGGCAGCTTCATCAAGGTCAGAGCAGCCTC
This sequence comes from Prorocentrum cordatum, assembly GCA_963575745.1. Taxonomy (NCBI): domain Eukaryota; class Dinophyceae; order Prorocentrales; family Prorocentraceae; genus Prorocentrum; species Prorocentrum cordatum. The sequence continues at coordinate 161,284 of CAUYUJ010006335.1, read as the reverse complement.
ACCCCACTCTGGGGCCGTAGGGCGGGGGACAGGCCTGGACGGTTTCCCCCGGGGCCGTAGGCGACCCGAGGAGGAGGAGGAGGAGGAGGAGGAGGAGGAGGAGGAGAAGAGGAGGAGGGGAACGAGGAGGAGGAGGAGGAGGAGGAGGAGGAGCGAGGAGGAGGAGGACGGGTCGCCTAAGCCCTTCGGACAAAGCCTCCAGACGGCGGGCACCAGAATCCAACCAGCACTCTGGGCGCAGGCAGCTCCGGGCACGCGCTCTTCCAAAGCGACCCCCCGCTCCCCTGAGAGGAGGGGGGCTCCCCCTCCGCCTAACCCACAAGCTGGGAGCCTACCCTCTCGCCTAGCCACACCACGATGGTGTTGGAATGCCTCGTCGGAACGTCTGGACACTTTTGCAACACCAGTTGGGGTACAGTCGACCCATATCATAAGGACGCACGATAAGGATGCAAGGCCCTTGGACGCCCATTTCGAAGCTTTTCGAGCGGGGCGCGGCCAACGCAAGTGGCCAAGGATAGGCCGAGGAGGGAAGGATGCAAGTGTGTCCGTGGGACCCTCTCAAGGTTTCTCGGAGAGGAGCCCACTGGGGCCGTCTCGGAGCCAGCGTGGCGTCAAGTACGGATGGTGCTGTCAGCTTCGCGAGTGAATACACTCCTGGGGTCCTCTTGGCAGGCCTGATCTGGATCGAATCACGAAATCGGCTCGGATCTGAAACGGATCGGATCGCCAGCAAATCGTCCCGAATCGAATCGAAATCGGATCGCCGCGTTCATTTCAGGCTAGCCCCGGTCGACGCCGGCGAACCGAAACGAATCGCATCGGGTCGGAATCGCAGCCCCGGCCGGCGAATCGAATCGCATCGAATCGGATCGTAGGCGGTCCTGCTTGGGCCCCTCTGGGGGCTCTCTTTGGTGTCCTCTTGAAAGCTGCTGGGGCCGTGTTGGCGCTGTCAGGGGGCCGTCTTGGGCCGTCTTCGGGCCAGCTTTGGTCCGTGTTCGGGCCGTCTTCAGGCCGTCGTGGGGCCGTCTTAGCGCTTGGGGGCCGTCTTGGGCGGAACGAAGACCAAGAAGGCGACCATGGCAAAATCATTGTTTCTTTTGGAAAATGACTCAATAATTTTGACATTGACCGCTTGGGAGTCTCTTGGAAGTCCGCCAAAGGCCGGTCTGAGGCCTCTTACCGGCCTCTGGGCCCGTCTTGGAGCCCTATTGGGGCATCTTGGAGCCATGTTGGTCCGATATTTTGTCTGGTTATGTCTCGTCTTGTCTCGTCCTGTCTTGTCTTGTCTCGTCATGCCTTGTCTCGTCTCGTCTTGCTTTGCTTTGCCTGGTCTAGTCAGGTCTCGTTTGGGCCGTCTTGGAGGCGAAAGTATGCCAGTCCCGTCGCGGCGCGTCGACCAGAGGGGCCCACCCGCCTTGTTACGTAGCGAAGTCCAGCACACAACATGTCGCAACACCTCGTCGCAACGCTTCCCCCTGGCAACCGCGGACTGGAGGACGAGGCACAGATGAAAATCCTTCTTGGGCGGAGCCTCGGGCTTGCAGGTTGGGAGAGACTCCTTGCGACTCCTTTGAGGCCCTTTTCTGGCCATGTTGGGGCTCTGTTCGGGCCATTTGTGAGCTCACTTGGGTCCCAGGCTCTAGACAAGCGCGTTCCACTCCTCGCAAGGGAATTTCTCGCGCATGGCCTGGATCCGCGGCGAGTGGCTTACGATACATCATATCGAGGCAAGCATGAGCTTCTCTGACGCTTGCGAGCAGGCACCTTGCGAGTAGGGGGACGCGCTCGGCGAGGCTCGCCGCCCCGTCAGCGTGCTGCGACCCAGGCCCGATCGCCCCACCTTGCCACGCACACACCGACGGCCCTGCGCACCTGGCCTCTCGGCAGCAGGGCGAGCGCTGAGACCACGGCAGCTCCACATCGGCCCCCGGGACGTGGTCGTGGCCGTGGTTGTGGCCGTCGTCGTCGTCGTCATCGTCGTCGTCGCCGTCGTTGTCGTCGACGTCGCCGCCGCCGCCGTCGTCGTCGTCGTCGTCGGCGGCACCATCCGTACGGCCTTCGCAATCGGTCCCCGGACACCCCCCCTGAGATCCAGATGCACCAAATTCCCAAGCTGCGTCCAGCCACGGCGAGAGAGGGGCCCCCCGAAGGCCAGCTAGCGTTGCCTCAACTCGCCCTCCTCCCTTCGAGAGACAGAGCGGAGCGGAGCAGAGCCGAGCGGCGGCCAAAACATCCGTTCATCAGGACGGCTCCATAGCGCGCGAAACGCACGGAGTGGCCCGAAATGCATCAGACATTGACTCAGTGAAACAGTAAAACATCATGCGGCTGGCACTCTTTCGAGAAACAGAGAACGACATACATAAACATAAACTTTGGGAGGTCCGCGCAGAGTTGTTGGATCGAGGCTGGATCCCCCTCCCTGGCGGGCTGGGGCTCCAGCGCCCATCCAAGAAATCCGCGCGGACCTCGCGTCCCGTGCTCTCGACTGTACGCATGAGCGACCCCAGGCGGGAGTGACCCCCGGCGCGCAACTTTTGGGGCCGCATGGAGGCCCCACCCGAGCGCGCAAGCCGCCGCCATCGCACCGTGTTAGGTCATCTGGGGACCCCAGTGTGCCCGCACCAAAAAGTCCCTCCGACGAAAGGTCACTCCTGCGCGTAACCGACACGACACGCTCCGATTCTTTCGATGCGTGGGTCCCGGGTGGTCTGGACGACTCACCTGGGACCTGCTTTTCGTCCAGAGCCGTTCCGTTGACGGTCCTGGAGCCCGCTGAGGGTCCCTGGGGCCGAAAATTGCCAAAAAACAGCCGCTCCGATCTTTTCAGAGCCTCAGATCTCTGGGCTGGCAAAAGACGAAGCCAGGACGAGAGGATAAAATCGGGTGAAGATACATCGAGAATATCTCAGATCTGGCGGCTCTGGAACGGACTTGTCCTCGTCCCAGCCCCGTCCGATGGTATCCTTTTCGGTGCGCTCTGCTAATCATGCTGCCGCGTCCAGCCCCGCGCGGGGGCGTCGTGGCCGCCCCGGGAGGGAGGAAGTGAGGGCAGGGAGGCGCACGGCCTGTGGGCAGCTCGCGAGATCCGCCACCGTGCCTGCACGATGCGGGCGTGCCATGAGACAACGATTCAGGGCCATCGAACCCGATCATCGACGAGCGCGCTCCACTGCTCGCAAAGTAGCTACTCGCAAATGGCCTGGATCCGCCGCGGGATTTACGATCCAGAGCATCGAAGCAATGGTGTGTATTTCGGTCGTTTGCGAGTAGGCACGCTGCCCGTTGTGGAACGCGCTTGGTGAGATTAAGAGGACGTTGGAGCCTGAGAAGGCCAGGGTCCGGATGAAGCGGAATTACGCTGGAATGGGCGGGATTAAGCAAGACTACTGTTTTTGTAGAGAAAACGCCGGGTCGAAGAGTGCTGGGGCACAAGGGGGCCTGTGCCGAGCAGGCCTGGGCCAGCAGCAGCCCGAGCCCCGGGGGCAAGCACCAGGGCCCCGCAGCAGGCGCGCACGGTGCCCCGCACGAGGCCTCCGCACAAAGACTCGCGCGAGCACAAGGCCTCCGCACAAAAGGGCCTCCGCACAAAGGGCCTCCGCACGAGGCCTCCGCACAAGACCCCGCACAAGGCCTCCGCGCAAATCCGCCGGCCCATTTGCGGGGCCGCCAGGCTCCGCGGACTCGGCCTGCCGCCTCCCTGCTCCAGTTCCAGTTTCAAGTCTCCCGTGTTGTGATCCTGCTGTCTTCTTCCTGCTGTGACATGTTGAAGTCCGCGCGAGGGAGGGGCCCACAAGGATCCAACTTGCCACGCCCCCCAGGGGTTCTCAGAATTTCTGGGGAGGCCTGGGACACGTAAAAATGTATCAGATTCGCGCCCCCGGGACCTGAACCCCTGCTAAATTACACGATGCTTGCGTCCCCAGGACCACAGTACCCTGCAATGTCCTCAAGATTCGCGTCCCCGAGACCACGATCTCTCGTAAATTACATCATGTTTGCATCCTCGAGGCTACGATCCCTTGTAAATTATGCCCTTGTTGCGTCCTCGAAGCAGCGACCATGTTTTAATTGAACAGTGTTCGCGTCCTCGAGGCCGCAAACCTCCATAATGTATGCAAAAGTTGCGTCACCGAGGCCACGATCCTCCGTAACTTACACAATACTCGCGTCCCCAAAACCACGGCCCCTCGCGCATTACATCAGAATCGCGTCCCCGAGGCCACGATCCCCTGTAAATTACGCGAGATCTGCGTCCTCGAAGCCATAATCCCTTCTAAGGTATGCCACAGGCCGCGGCATCTCGCAAATTACGCTGTCCCCCAGGCCACAATCCCCTGCAAAATTGCACAATTGTCGGGCCCCCGAGGCCACGATCCTTCACACATTAGCCGAGATTTGCGCCCTCGAAATCATAATCCCCCGTAGTTTACCAAATATTCGCGTCCTCGACGCCATAAACCTTGCAAATCATTCAGTAGTTACGTCCCCCAGGCCGCGATCCACTGTAAATTGCATCATATTCGCGTGCCCGAGGCCACGATCCCTTACAAATTACCCGGCACTTGCGTCCTCGAAACCATCATCTCCTGTAGTGTACCCAATAGTCGCGTCCTCGAGGCCATAAACCATCGCAAATTATTCAGTCGTTGCGTCACCGAGGCCACGATCCCTAGAAAATGACTCGTATTCGCGTCCCCGAGGCCACGATCTCTTCGCAAATTACACTACGTTCGCAGCCCCGAGGCCACGATCCCTGGCAATTGACTCCATGTTCGCGTCCCGAAGCCAAAATCCGTTGTAGATTAAACAATATCCGCGCCCCCGAGGCCAAGATCACTGGCAAATTACAAAATATTCGCGCACAAGTGGCCCCCCTAAGAGGCCCAAGACGAAACCAAGAATTTGCCCAAGAGGCCCTCAGGAAGCTCAAAGGGAGCACACAGGTCCCCTAGAGCCCCCAGGAGGCCGCAAGAGGTTCCCCATGAAGCCTTCTCGTCCTCGTCTGTACATTATCCCTCATATCCTCCTCTTCCTCCTCCTCCTCCTCCTCCTCCTCCTCCTCCTCCACCTCCTCCGCCTCCTTCTCCTCCTCCTCCTCCTCCTCCTCCTCCTCCTCCTCCTTCTCCTCCCCATGGCCCAAAATGCTCAATAAACTCTCCAAACGCAAGCGGCCCCCAAGACGGCCCAGGAGGGCTCCAAGAGGCCCACCAGGAGAGCCTGCGGAAGCCAATAAAAATAAATGTTTAAATCACGCCTGCTTGGATTTCCGACCGCCCAAAAAGACGAGTATCGCTCTATCCCAGCTCATCGTTTGCGATCACGAGTGTCATCAAGTTCGCAATGCGAACTGTCAGAATTCGAGAGATGGTTCACAATTTTGCGGTGCAAGCCGTAACGTACGATATTGGCCCTCGCGTGAAGTTCCGACATTGCTTCACGGCGGCACCCTTGCATCCCAACTTAGCGAATGCCCCATTCTGAGAGAGAGGACGCCGGCGGCAGTGGGCGAAGGCTTACGGATAGTGAACGGTATTGTGCCGGATTAAATCAGTTTTCGATCAGGGATAAACCAGCGCCGATTCAGAATGTGACCTCCCAGGAACTGCATCCTAGTACAATACCAGGTGCTGCTCTGCAGGGTTTCTGCATTCTCACACAAGGGACTCCCGAGGCCACGATCCCTCGGCCACGATCCCTCGGGGAAAGGGATGGATCCGCGTCCCGAGCTTCCAAGACGACCCATGCAAGCTGCCTCAAAGACGGGCCAAGATGGCCGCAAGGCGGCCAAATATGGCCTCGTGACGGCTCAAGATACATCCTGGAGGGCCCAGAAGGGCTCCAAGAGGACCTCCAACAGAACCCCAAAGCCAAAAGCATGGACTTCCCTGCAATATTTGAATGATTGTCTCATTCTCGCCTTTCCAGGCTTCCGTCAACTGCAGACGGCCCAAGAAGCCTCCACGATGGCCCCAAGACGGCCCAAGAGGCCCCCCCGAGGATCCAAAGATGGCCAAAGAGGACCCCGCAAGGGCCCAAGAGGCATCCAAGACGTCCCCAAGACGGATCAAGAGGGCCTCCCGTGGGTTCAAAGACAGCCAAAGAGGACCCTTCAACTGCCCAAGACGGCACCAAGACAGCCCCACGACGGCCCCCAGGCACCCGCCTTACGGCCAAGAGGGCCTCAAGAGGGCCCAAGAGAGCCCCAAGACGGCCTAAGAGGGCCCCAAAACAGCCTCGAGGGACCCCCAAGACTGCCTCACAGGAGCCCCAGACAGCCACAAGACGGCCCAAACGAGTTCCATGAGAGCTCCTCAGATCCGCCACTGCGCCTTCAGCACGAAGTGGCGTGCCCCAAAGATCAAGCAGCCCTGAGAGGTAAAAGGCTTCTATAGTTTTTAAACGTCCCAGACCCTCGGTTTCCCAGACGCTTCTGGACACTGCTGGGCGCTCCCTGGATGTTTTTGCGGGGGGCTCCAGGACGGCAACCCCGCCCAATGCCCCCGAACGGGCCAAGAGGGCCCCAAGAGGCCCCCAAAACGGTCCAAGCGGGCCCCAAGTCGCACCAAGATCCCTCCTGTCGCCCAAGAAGGCCCACAGACGGCGCAAGAGGCCCCCAAAACGCACCAAGAGGTCTCCAAGAGGCCCCCCAAGAGGGCCCCGAGATGAAATTCAAGCATTGTACTCGGGTTGTCTTAATGATCTTAATGTTCTCGTCTTGTTTGGCTTTCGATGCTCCAAGACAGCCCAAGAGGCCCCAGCGAGGCCCCACAGATCGCTCCAAGACGCCCTATGAGGGCCCAAGAGCGCCCCCACACGGCCCAAGATGCCCCCGGGGTCGGCCCAAGAGGCTCCCAACACAGCGAATTAGGGCCACAAGAGGGGCCCGAGAGAGGCCGCAGAGGGGGAACACGAACCGACAGTTCGAGCCCTTCGCCCCAAGATGGCCCCTGAGACCGCCAGCAGGCTCCCAAGATGCCCCCCGCAAGCTCCAGGAGGCCCGCAAGGTGCCCAAATCAGGCCCCAAGAGGCCCCCGAGAGACCCCCGAGAGGCCCCGAACACTCACCAAAACCGAATCCAAGAAACTTCCGAGAGGCCTCCCAAGAAATCCCCACAGGCATCCCAGAGGCCTCTGACCTTCAATCCAGGCACGGTGGCGGGATAGACCGAGGGTCACGAGATGGCGAGGACGAGATGTCACATATGACGGCCTTCCTCAATTTCCTCCTCCATCCTCCTCCTCCTCCTCCTCCTCCTCCTCCTCCTCCTCCTCCTCCTCCTCCTCCTCGTAATAATCATCATCATCATCATCATCATCATCATCATCATCATCATCATCATCATCATCATCATCATCATCAGCATCATCAGCATCATCAGCATCATCAGCATCATCAGCATCATCAGCATCATCATCATCATCATCATCATCATCAGCATCATCAGCATCATCAGCAGCAGCATCGTCATCATCATCATCAGCAGCAGCAGCATCAGCATCAGCATCAGCAGCAGCATCATCATCAGCATCATCATCATCATCATCATCATCATCATCATCATCATCATCATCATAACCATCATCATCATCATCATCACCACCACCATCATGATCATGGCTCACCCAAGCCTGGAAACACGAGGTGTCACACGTGACGGCCTCACGTACCCCCTCGAACAGTCGCCACTCAGAATGCTGGGCTGGCACGGTGGCGGGACTTGCCGCAAGCAGCTGGAGATCCCTCCGACACCCCCCGTACCGACCTCGCTCCCGGCTTCCCACTTGTAGCAGACCCCGGACGCTCTGCAGCCCACGCCGCAAGATCACTCGGAGTACAGCAGCAGCCCCGCGATAAGGATCACCACAATCGCGAGGAACTCGAGGAAGCCCATTCCGATCAGGGTGTAGGTGAACAAGTCCTCCTTCATGGACGGGTTGCGCGCCATGCCGACCACCAGCGCCGCGAAGAGCTGACCAATGCCCTGAGCGCAGCCACCCACGGCCACCATCGCGATCGCGCAGCCAAGCACAGAGACACCCGCGTGGCGCTTGGTGAGGGGCTCGCCGAGGCCGACTGCCGTGATGTTCGCGCCGGAGTTCTTCTGCTGGGGCACCGTGGTGAACGACCGGCAAGCAGCGGGAGCCACGACGCTGGGTGCTGCTGCTGCACGCTGCACCGCCTGGGGCAAGACGCGAGCCGCGCGGATCGTGCGGAACACGGTCAATGACATGTTCGGGGCAGAGGACTGCTCCTCAGAGTGCCGGCCTCGGGGGAGGCAACAGGCTGTGCGGGCTGCTGAGACGGCTTGAGCCAAAATGACTATGGCATGACATGCGGTAGCACATCCGCGGCCTCGCGGGCCGGGCCCCTGGGCCGCGAACCTGGCTCCAGGATGCACTGCACGGGACGTATTCGTGCGACCGCGTCGCGAGATTGCGCCCCAAAGTCCAGACCTGTAAGGCACGGATACGGATATGTTCGCCGCTCGTGACGCACCGCACGTTCAGTTTATTAGACCTTGCCTATCTTGCCTCGACTTCCCGCACACTGCCTGCGCTTGTCGCAGCACAAGTGTCGGCATTCACGCTGCATTGCCCGAAGTGCATGATCGTACTTTACGCTACGCTACCTCATCTTACCATCAGGTCGGGCATTTCCTCCTACAGGCGGGTTTTGGAGGAAAAATAAAAAAGAGTCAGAAAAGATGCAAATATACTCCAAAATAGTCGAAAAGTCGCCCCCAGATTCTTGACTAGTTTTGCATATTCCTCCTGTCGGGGGACATGCCTGACACAAACCGGACCAAGCTTCACTGCCCTGCATTGCCTTGCCTCGCCATGCCTGGCCCGGCCTGGCCCTGCCTCGCCCTGCCTCGACTCACACGGTGCGCCTCCTCGGGCTACAGTCAACCAGCATTCTGGGTGCAGGTAGCTCCGGGCACGTGCTCTTCCAAAGCGACCCCCCGCTCCCTTGAGAGGAGGGGGTTCCCCCTCCACCTAACCCACACGCTGGAAGACTACCCTGGCGCCTAGCCACACGATGAGGATGTTGGAATGCATCTTCGGAACGTCTGGACACTCTCGCAACACTAGTTGGGGTACAGTCGACCCGTCTCATAAGGACGCACGATAAGGATGTTAGGACCTTGGAGAGCCATCTCGAGGCTTCTCGAGCGGGGCGCGGCCAGCGAAAGTGGCCAAGGACGGACCGAGGAGGGAAGGATGTGAGGGGACCCTTAGGAAGGTTGCCCATCCTTACTATGCGGGTGGACTGTGTTCCTTCTTCAGCCCCCCCTTCTGGACTGCGTTCTGGAGCCAGCCGCGCTCCAAGTTTAGCCTCCAATTTGCCAAAGCTTGTGGCAAGCACGCGCTGTCGCCAATTACCATAGTTGTTCCTCCCACGCCCATGCCAGGCAGGAGACCCAAGAAGAGACACCAAGAGAAACGACAAGGAGGGAAAGAAGGGCGGGACTAACGGCGCAAGCACCAACAGAGCCCCACGGCTCTCAAGACACATCTGCTGAGTACTTCGGCGCAGGCTCGGAACGTTTCTGCGAGCATCCTGGAGCACAGCTCGCGTGTCCTCTGCCTGGCTGCCACGGGGCTCACTGCTCAGGTGTTGCCAAAGGCCTCCCTGACCCAAGGTGTCCCCAGGATTTTGTCGGGAGGTCCAGACGGCCTCCAGGACACCTCTTCCCAGAACCCAAGTCCAAAATGGCGCAAAGCTGAAAACATTTTGGGCCAGGACCGCGTCCAGCACAACTCGGAGGCGAGTCCGGGGGGAAATCCCCAGGCGACTGGGAGCCAACCCAGGTCCATGCGGGCACCCTCCCACCATCTCTTTCTGTAAAAAACCATACGAAACACATTTTGCCTCCAAATTCGGAGCATGCGCAGCGAACCCGATGCGGTTTCCCCCCACCATCCCTGTCAAAAGACAATACAGAATACACCTGGCGGCGGCGGCAGTTGTGGCGCATGCGGCGGGGGGGCTGCGGCGGCTGCGGCGGTGGCGGCAACGGTGGCGGCGGTGGCGGTGGGGGCGGCGGCGGCGGCGGCGGCGGCGGCGGCGGTGGCGGTGGCGGCGGCGGCGGCAACGGTGGCTGCGGCGATTCGGCAGCGGGGGCGTCGGCGGCGGCGGCGGTGGCGGCGGCGGCGGCGGCGGCGGCGAGCGGCGCGGTGGCGGCAGCGGCGGCGGACAGCGGCGGCGGCGGCGGCGCGGCGGCGGCGAGCGGCGGCGGAGAAAGCGGCGGCGGCGGCGGCGGCGGAAGCGGCGGCGGCGGCGGCGGATTGGCCCCCAGTAGCTGTCCATTCAAAGACGACTGCTGTATATGCTGCGGCTCGGGCCAGGCTCGGGTGTTACCTCTGTGTTGGGAGGGCGGGTGGGATTGAGCGAGACGGCTTGCGGGCGGGGAGGGCGTCTTGATCACTGCTCCCTGTTAATATACACCCCCTCCCCCTGGCGACTGGGAGCCAACCCACGTGCATGCGGGCTCTCCCCCCCCCCACCATCCCTTGTATTAAACAATACTATCCGGGCGCGAAGGACCCAACCATATCCAGTTGTGAATACCGCAATTGTGAATATCTTCTTCAGTGGTGCCCACGAGCCGTACGAGGGGCGTGCCGAAATATGGCGGGGTACACCACATGAAGGAGAACGATTGGTCTAAATACGACAGGCTGGGCGCTGGCGACTCTGAGCGCGAATGAATCCAAGTGTGAATGAATCTGCGTGCGAGCGAATATATTTGCACGAATGCGATCATGGCTACGCCTCGTGGAAATGCATATGAATGTGAATGGTTCGGGTATGCCTGTCTGTGCACTCGTGACACTGAACTTGGCCGCCGCAGAAAGCTTCCGCAAGGAGCAAGGGCCGTGCTGGGTGGTGGCGGACGCATGCGGGCGGTGCCACTGGGACCTTCCGTTGAGCTCCCTATGGGGCCACGAAACGCTGTACTGGGTGTGTGAAACGCAGGGAGCAAAGGCTGTGCTGGGTGGTGGCGGACGCACGCGGGCGGTGCCATTGTGACCTTCCGTGGGGCCCCCTTATGGGGCCACGAAACCCTGTACTGGGTAGGTGAAACACAGGGAGCAAGGGCCGTGCTGGGTGGTGGCGGACGCATGCGGGCGGCGCCACTTGGACCTTCGGTGGGACCCCCTTTATGGGGCCACGAAACGCTGTACTGGGTGGGCGAAACGAAGGGAGCAATGGCTGTACTGGGTGGTGGCGAACGCATGCCGGCGGTGCCACTGGGACATTCGGTGGAGCCCCCGATGGGGCCACGAAACGCTGCACTGGGCGGGCGAAACGCAGGGAGCAAGGGCTGTGTCGGTTGGTGGCGGACGCATGCGGGCGGCGCCACTAGGACCGTCGGTGGGGCCCCCTTTTATGGGGCCAGGAAACCCTGCACTGGGTGGGTGAAACGCAGGGAGCAAGGGCTGTGCTGGGAGTGAGTCTGGGTGGTGGCGGACGCATGCGGGCGGCGCCACTGGGACCTTCGGTGGGGCCCCCTATGGGGCCACGAAACGCTGTCCGACTCTAAAGCGAGCTGAGGGACGCAAGGAGTGGAAGCGAGCGTGCGCCCGCGGCCGCGTCGACCCAAGCGGCCAGCCGCCCAAATTCGACCGTGCCTCACTGCGAGGCACACAATCGCTATCGAGACCAAGAGGATATTCCTATTGCTTGAGATGGCATCTCCTCTCATACTGGGACTATCGCCACTACGGTACAACAGAGTTGGAGCTTGGCTTCGCCCGAGGCGAAGCTGCTGGCTGGGCCCCCCAGCCCCCTTTCAAATTCACGCAAAGATCGCCCAAGTGCACCCAGAGATCGCCCAATAAGGCCCGAAAGGGTCAAAATGGCCTCCAGGCGGCCAAGATGACTCTCAAGATGCCCGCGTTCCCCGAAGGCTCCCCAAACCGATTCGGGGAACACATGGTCCGATAGCTCGGCAGGTCTGGCCTCAACGTTCGGCCACCGAGGCGCTTCTAAAAAGGCAAGGGGCGGCGGTGATTCGCCGTAGGCGTCTTCCATCCGCCGCCCCGTGTCGATTCGTCGCAGGGGTGCCTGGCGTTCTGAATCCTTTTGGTTTTGGTCTTGTGGCTTCGGCGCTTTCCGCCGGGGTCCCGGAAGGCCGCGCAAACCACCTCAGCGCCCACACAAAATCCGCCAAGACGGCTCAAAATGGCCTCCAAGATGGCCACTCTGGCCCAAGATGGCCTCCAAGATGAAACAAGATGGGCTCCAAGTTCGCCCAAGATGGTCCAAGACGGCCTCCAAGACGGCCCAAGAGAGTCCAAGACACCTCCAAGTTCGCCCAAGAAGCCTCCTAGACGGCCCAACACGACCCAAGAGGCCTCCAAGAGGTCCTCCAGGAGGACCCGAAGAATCCAAAATCATGGATTATCCTAAGATGTTTGAAAGATTTGGGCGTTTGCCTCTTCTCAGCATTCCGACGGCTCAAGACGGCCCAAGAGGCCGCCAAGATCGCCCCAAGATCGCCCACGAGGCTTCCAAGACGGCCCCATGACGGCCCACTACGCACCCAAGACAGCCCCGAGAGGGCCAAAGACGGCCCAAGAGGCCTCCAAGACGCCCAAGACAGCCTCCAAGACGGACCCCAAGTCGGCCCAGAGAGGACCCCCAAACGGCCCCCGACGGCGTCAGACGGGCCAGGGGCCCACCAAGATGGCCGAAGTTGGCTCGAAGCTGGCCCAAGACGCCCAAGAGGCATCCAAGAGGGCCTCCAGGACGGCCAGAAAAATGCCAAAAGCACGACTTCTCATTCTTCTTCCAGAAGAATGCTGAGGCGACGGCGACGCGTCGAGTGGGCCATAGTCCCACACAACGAAACAGAGAAACGCAGCAATTGCAAAGGCTTTGGGCCGGCGAGGGCAGAAGCGATGGCGACCGAGAAACTCAAGCGGACATGTGAAATGAACAATACTGTGAACTACTATGTTCATGCTTTCTTCCAGAAGAGTGCTGAGGCAACGGCGACGCGTCGAGTGGGACATAGTCCCACGCAACCCACCTTCACGAGGAAAACCGCCTCCAGGCAATGCGCTGGTCCACCGTATTAAATTCCAAAGTCGCTTGGCCCGAAGAGAAAGGCAACTGTTCGAGAATTCTCGAGCGAGCGCCGAACAGAGGCGCGGCGGGTAGGCAGCCTTGAGACGGGTAAGGAAGCCAGTTTTAGACGCACCAGTCAAAACGATGTGAGGCTTGCCAGAAGACGCACAGATTCCTCGACCTTTGCACTGCCAGACGCACAGTTCATGCGGCACTGCAATGTTGGCTAACAACATGCGGGTGCGGGCGCGAAAAGGGCGCCCTGCACCGCAGTAGTCAAAGACGATCTCATTGACACATGCGCGAGCACAGAAGCGCCGTCGGCGGGCAAGAGCCAGAGGGGGCCAGAGGCTGGATTCTCTTCCCCCGCAGGGAGCTGCCACGAAAGGGCGATCCGCAACAAGAAAGCTATCCTGTCAGCGAGCTTGTCGGAGTCAACGAATGCTCGATAGTCGGCGCCCTCTAAACCAGGAAGGCCCCGCAGGTGCTCTTCGGCACGAAGACGGCGGGGCACGACACTACGCGGCGGCGCACGGCGTGCTTGAGTCCATTTCTCGCAGGGGCAACCCGAGAAAATGCCCCAAATGATGCCTGGCTCTAGCCAGCCTCGCAAGGTGCGAAACACGTCGTCCTGTAGCAGGTCGCACTCGGGGCCAAGCAACAGATCAATTGATACTACAGCGTGACCTCTTTTCTTGAGCTCCGCGGCGAGCCCGCTGGCCCCCGAGGAGAGGTCGAGAAACGCCCGTCGTTCTCCGAGCCTACCTGCACGGAGGGCAGCACGAAGGCGTTGCCGAAGAGCCTCGGGGCGGCTGTTGCCCAGTGCTCGCACTCGTCCTTTTGCGCGCTGCTGAGGCTCCGCAGCACCAGCGCCCGCCGCCCGGTCTTGTCGCATCTCCTGACCGACGCGGCGGCGGGACGTGGCGCCTTTGGACCTCTAATAGCGATCGGCAGTTTTCTGCGCGATCGTGCGTCGCGCCCCCGCGCCTCTGACAGCGAGGCGCGAAGCCCAAAGCGACGAGATTGAGGCGCTGAGAGGCATCGTGGAAGTCGGCAAGGGATTGCGAGTAGCTGGGGCGAACCGATGGTCCGTCCTCGCGCAGGGGAGACTGCAGGCGTAGAACAGCTCGTCCAATCCAGCGCTGCCGGGGTAGATCGAAGCACTCGAACATGACCAGGACGCACAGACCGGAGTCTGGCTTTCCCAGCGAGGCCAGCACCGCCGCGAACGCCAGCTCCAGCAACCGAGGCAGCGGCGGGCGCGAGCGCCCTGGTTGGAGCCGAGCCCGGTCGGCCTGCGACGAGCGCGCTGAGGGATAGAGGCGCCGCGCGGGGCCCCCCAGCACAGGCTCTCCCCAGGCCACAGCACAAAGGGTGCGTGAGAACGCCCCCCTGCCCACGCCGCGGTCGAAGGCCCCCTCGGCGTAGTCGGCCAGGGCGAGGCCCTGCTGCAGGGGCGCCCACTCCGGGAGCGCCTTCAGCCTGAGCCAGCCAAAGAACATGGTCAGCGCCCACAGGTAGGTGCGCTCCGTGGCGGGAAGCACGCGGTTGGCGGCAAGCCGCAAGAGCCGCGGACACAGCTGCGCCCGCCGCGCGCCGCGCCAGGCGGGCATGGCGCCCACAGGCGCCCGGGATGTCCAGCCCTGGCGGGAGCCCGAAGGGCCGGGCGGCCAGCGCCCGCCTCCCGATCCTGAGGCGCGCCGGGTGATCCGCATCGGCTGGGGCTCCACGACATCGCGGGCGCGCTGGTCGAAGGCGGGGCTGACCCAGAAGACCCGAGGTGGCATTGACGTCGTCGTTCGAGCCGATGTTTACGGAGGGCGTGCATCCTCTGTGGTTGCCGTGCTGTGTGATGATGTAGCGCTGCACCCGCCATGAACCTCCGTGAAGGAGCGCCCCCCGGATTGAGCCCGGAGGGGATCCACCGGGACCTGAACTGGATTCCCGTCGCAATCGCAAGCGCGCAATTCTCACGGCAGACCCCGCTGAGTGCAAAGCGAGCGGCCCTTCCTTTTTCACGCGCACATACCACCCCGAAGTTGCCCCCCAGGACGAGGTGCCGAAGTCCATGCAACTGAGCATTCCGAACTAGGCGGCGAACGGACCACCGCGCCCACTCAGCCTCCAGGACGTGGATGGCGGCGGCGCGGCGCCATCGCCGCGCAGCTACCACCGCCCAGGGCTCGGCCAAGAGTCGCCCCGCGGGGACCTCCTCGAAGTGCGCGCGGGCGCCCTCCGCCACCGCGTCCGCCGAGGAGGCGCGCAGGAGCTGCTGTTCGCCCAGCGTGTCCCGGGGGGCGTAGTCCGCCGTAAGGGCCCCTCGAAAGCGGCTGCGCTCCGACAGGCCGCCAACTCGTCGCACGACCCCGACGGGCCACGATTGCTCGACGACGCCGACCCCCCCGGCGAGGCGTCAGTAGCCGTGACTCGGTCGCACCAAGTGCGACTCAACAGGGCCGTCACGCACGGAAGGAGAGCCCTGAGCCAAGCGAGCTCACGCTTGACTGATGTCCATAGGGGCTGCCGCCTGTCACGCGAGCGCCGGCAGAACTCGTAGATGGCGTGGAACAAAGAGAGCATTGGCCGCTGCAGCATCACGGTCAAGGTAATGTGACCCATGAGCCTCTCAAACTCGCGCCCCGTCACAAGACGTCTGGGCGCGAGCACAAAATCGAGGCTGACTTCAGTCGCCAGAACTTGCTCCGCGACAGCCGCCAAGTGGCGGAGGGCTTGTGCAGCACATAGCCGAGCAGGGTGTGGAGGTCGCCGTCGTCGCTGTCGAAGGAGGCCTGGATCCCCCGCTCGCCCAAGGCGGCCAGCACATGCTCCACCTCCAGCACGGGGTCGCCACTGCCCGATGTGAAAACAGCAACGTTGTCGGTGCACCGCATCTTGGCAGCGGGGCAGTCCGCGCCGAGTGCCCGGGTGGGCACCTTGTCGGCAATCCACGGCGACTCCAGCCTGACACCACCCAAGATGTGGGCGTGGGCCTCCTGGATGAGGCGCACAGCCCGCGACCAGCCCATCGGGGCCACCCTGGCAACGAAGCCCAGGAGCTGGCGAGCCACTGGCTAGAGAAAGCGCGCCTGCACGGCAGGTAGTCCGAAAAAGTGGCGCGTCCAAGGTGGCAGCTCGTACTGGTGGAAACAGCAGTCCACGTCAGCGAAGACCACCGCGACTCCCTTGGGGGCGTCCACCTCCAGGTGCGCCAAAGTGTGCACGGCGGCTCCTGGCGCGTTCGACCTCCTAGGTGTCGAAAATCAACCGCAACGAGGAGTCCTTCTTCGGAACGAAGAAGATGCCAGCGCGCTCGATGATGCTGCCCTCGCCCACGCGCTCGATGATGCCCGCGGAGAGCAGCTCGGAAAGGCACTCGCCGTAGTGGTAGCCGTGCCTCTGCAGCACAGGGCCCATAGCACTGACCCGCGGGGCCGTGCCCAAAGCAAAATTGCGAGCCTCAGGCTCTCGTAACATCTGTGGAGAATCTGACAGGATAGTCTGCAGGTGCGTCGGCAGCACGTCACTGAGCCGCACACGCCCGGCCGCAGCCCGCGGGGGCGCCATGGCCCCCCTCCTGTAGGTCGTCCAAGCGCCGTCAGCCATGATATCTGCATAGCCGTTCCGCGAAGCCTGGAGCGTCTGCCACGCCCCCATGGGGGTCATGTCGGCTGGCGGCTGCTCCACTCTGCCATACAGCCGTGCGAGGTGCCGCACCGCCGCAGCCTGACAGGCGGCTGGGGGCCCAGCCGGAACGTCAGCGCCGCGACCGCCCAGGTCGTTGAGGGCGGCGATGCCCTCGCGCAGCCAAGCCTCCTGCTGCTGCCGAAGCCGCCCACGCCGTCCGCCGCCGCGCGGCAGCAGGCGGGCCGCCGCGCCTAGCAGCAGCTCGTCGAGCGACTGGTCCGACGGGAGGGGCAGAACGTCGCGCGCCAGCGTCGCGCCCATGACCCCTTGCGCCGAGGCCGCCATCACCACCACAGTGGCAGCCCTCCCCTGAAGTAGCGCCCGCTGCCCGGGGGCCTGCAGCGGCCGCGCGCCAACCGAAAGAAGGTGGCGGGCTAGCCCCGCCCACGGCCGCGGGCGCCACGCCCTCGGCCTGTGGGGCCTGCACCGCCGCCCGAGCCGCCGCCGCCTCCGCCTGGGTCGCCGAGGTCGGCGTCGGCCGCGCTGCTGCTCTCGCCACGCGCCATGCGGCGCTCCTCCCTCCCTTTGCGCCGCCCCTTGAGGATGGCGCTCTCCTCCTGCATCTTCGCCGCCACGTGGCGCTCCACAGTCGGCGCCACCAGGGCGCGCCAGTTCGCGCGTGCCCCTCCTGAAAGATGCGGCGCTCGTCCAGCCAGCCATCGGCGTCAGCTGCAGCACCGGCGGTGCCTGAGACTTCTGCCGGCCGCAGCGCCTCGGAGCACACCTCCTCCCAGAGCTGGAAGCGCCGGGCCGCGAGCTCAAACGTCTCGCACCCCGGCAGGTTGAGCTGGTCGGCCGCGGCGGCGGTCTCCAGGAGCTGGCACAAGAACAAATGTTCGTCCACTCGGGGGTCAGCGGCTGCCAACCCCAAAATCTGTCTCCACCAGTAGCGGCGCTGGACGGGCCCGCCGCCCTGCTCCAGGCGTGCCTGAAGCAACCAGCCGACGGTGGCGGGCCCCTCAATGCGCCACTCCTTGGTGTCCAGCGCCTCCTGCTGCTCAGCGACCACCTCAGCGAAGGCCCTGCGCCGCTGTCCCGTGCCACTCCGTCGGTACTGCAGGATGCGCTCGTCCAGCACTGCATGAGGTTCCGGTCGAGGTGGGTCCAACACGTCCTCAAGTGCGCCGACGCGCGCGAGCGCGATGACACCATCGGGGAAGGATGCCAGGGCGCGGTCGCCGCTGGCGTGGACCGCGGCGAGGGCCACGTCCACCGGAGCGCCCCGCTTGAAGCCCAGCCGCGTCTCCAGCGCCACCCAGCCGTCGTCGAGCCGCACTGGCGGTAGGGGCGCCCCGCCCGGGCCCGCGCGCGGCGGGGGCGCACGCGCTGGGGGCGGGAGCGACAGGCCCGCCGGGCGGTCGCGCCGCTCGGCGTCGGAGCCGACGAGCGTCGGCGTGCCTTCGTCGAGGACGATCGGCGTCTCGGGCGACACTGCGGGGGCGGCCTGCTTGCCTCGGAGGCGGCGGCCCGCGGGAAGGGCGGCACGCTCCCGCTCGGCCAGCTGCGCACCCTCCGCCATCAGGGCGGCCAGCGCGTCCTTGCCCAGGTCGGACCTGTAGGGGAGCTTCTTGCGCAGCTGTGGCGGCGGGCCGCCGCGCGGGCCACCGAGGTGCACCTCCGCGCGGTCCGCGTCGGAGAAGTCTTCGACGAAGACGTCCCCGTCAGGCGTCGCCACCGCCCAGAGTGAGCTTGCCACGTGCCCGCATAGCAGGCGCTCGTGATACAGTTTCTCCCCCAGGCTGTACAGGCAGTACACTCGGTCCCCAGGCCGCGCCGCCTTCATCATGTCCGTCAGGCCGTGCGGGATCACGGCCATGGAGCCGACCCACCAAGTACCCGCAGGCAAAGGCGGCCAGGGACGCCAGGAAGACGATCACGGTCACCTCTCAGAAGAAGGAGGGGCAGCGCGGAGGTGGGGCGTGTCGAAGCTGTTCAGGCCCGCACCTGTCCAGCTGCCGTTGCAGAAGCTGGACCAGATCTTTGTCGTGCTCCCCGCTGAAGGTGCACGTGCAGTGACACTCGCGCTGCCAGCTGCTCCAGAGATTGGCGGCGTACGGTCCTGTGGCGGCCCAGTCCCGAACTTGGTGGAGACCAGGGGCGAAGAGGGCCATAACACAGCGCAGCTCGAACAGAAGCGATGGCTACCGAGCAACTCAAGCGAACATGTGAAATGAACAATACCGTGAACTACTATTTGCCTTAGGTTTTTGAACGATTGTGACACTTGCTTCCTTTCGGCCTTCCGACGGACCGAGACGGCTCAAGAGCCCCCCCACAGATGCCCAAAGATCGCCCAAGATGCCTCCAAGATGGCCCCAGAACGGCCCAAGAGGCCCCCAAGACGGCCCCAAGAGGCCCCCAAGACGGCCCAGGAGGCTTTTAAGACACCCAAGATGGCCTCCAGGACAGCCCTGGAGCATTCCAACAGGGCCCCAAGTCGACTCAGAGAGGCCCCCCAAACGGCTTCCGACGGCGTCGGACGGGCCAGGGGCCCACCAAGACGACCGAAGATGGCACTAAGATGGCCCAAGATGGCCCAAGAGGCCTCCAAGAGGGCCTCCAGGAAAGCCGAAAAGGCCAAAGTCATTGATTTTTCATGAGTTGTTGGAGGATTGTGGCATTTGCTTTTTTTCGGCCTTCCGACGGCCCGAGACGGCCCAAGTGCCCCCAAAGATCGCCCAAGAGGCCCAAGACTGCCCCAAGAGGTCCCCAAGACGGCCCAAGAGGCCTCCAAGACGCTCAAGATGGCCTCTAAGACGGCCCAAGAGCAGACGTCCTCCAAGAAGGCCCGAAAGGGTCAAAATGGCCTCCAGGCGGCCAAGATGACTCTCAAGATGCCCACGTGTTCCCCGAAGGCTCTCCAAACCGATTCGGGGAACACATGATCCGATAGCTTGGCAGGTCTGGCCTCAACGTTCGGCCACCTAGGCGTTTCTCGAAAGGCAGGGGGCGGCGGTGATTCGCCGTAGGCGTCTTCCATCCGCCGCCCCCTGTGGTCTTGCCAGAACGCCAACGAATCAATATGCGCTGATGATTCCCATCCGCCCCCGCATGATGTTCCCGGATGCGCCAAGGCAGCGCCGAGACGCACCAACGCGACTCTCATATATCCCATTATGATAGAGGGGGGGGCTGGCGGCAGGGGGCGAAGCCCTTACAGATGAATAGACACAAGTCCCAGGATTCCCCATATACAAGCAGATGTTCTGGGCTTTCGTCTTCCCCGTCCACTTCTGATGCTTTCCCATACTTTCCCATACAGTGGAGGCCAGTCCACAAGAAACTTTCCACAAGAAACCCAACCCTGAAACACCAGGACGTCCATGGATTTTTGGTGTGGGAACGTCACGCTTTCCATCGCAAAACCATCGAAACCAAAGAAACCCAGGGCACCCTGAAGGCAAGCAGGGTGTTTCTTGGCATGGGCCTCCACTTTATGTTCTTCCTGGGGATCGACGATTGTTCGTGTCTGTGTGAGTTTGTTTCATGTCTTTGCAGATGTTCTGGGCTTTCGTCTTCCCCTTACACTTCGGATGCTTTCACATACTTTCCCATATGTTCCTGGGGATCGACGACTATTCGTGTCTGTGTGTTGTTTGCCTCCTTAACGTTGTGCATGGATCCGAAGAGGGCCGCGCCCCAAGCTCGGTATAAACTGCAGCATCCCGTGCGTCCGACCGCCCACTCGGAAAAGCGGGTATCGGGTGCCTGGCTCGTCTGGAGTCGGTCGGGGTCCGGCATGCGAGGGAGAGGAGGCGCAGGAGGAGGAGGAGGAGGCGGAGGAGAGGGAGGAGAAGGAGGAGGACGAGAAGGAGGAGGAGGAGCAGGAGGAGGAGGAAGAGGCGCAGGAGGGGGACCGCCGGAGCGACGTGGGTAGGAGGGGAGGAGTAGGCGCAGGAGGAGGAGGAGGAGGAGGAGGAGGAGGAGGAGGCGCAGGGGGAGCAGGAGGAGGAGGAGGAAGAGGAGGAGAAGAAGGGAACCGCCGGAGCGACGTGGGCATGAAGGACGCAGGGGCGGGGAGAGGCGAGAGGGAGACGGCGAAAGAGGCGGGCGGGGACGAGAATGGCGGGAGTGAGTGGATGCGGAGAGCGCGGGGATCGGGGAGGGAGGAGCGGGGAGGGCGGGGAGGGTCTAGGTCTGACTGGTGCGCGGCTTTGGCAGCTGGCCTGCTTATGCTCGCGCTCTTCCCTCTGCACCTTGTGCCTCGACTGCTCCAGGAGCTCCTCCTGAAGACCGCCGCCGCCTCCACCTCCGCCTCCTCCTCCTCCTCCTCCGCCTCCTCCGCCTCCTCGTCCTACTTCCTCCTCCTCCTCCTCCTCCTCCTCCTCCTCCTTATCCTCCTCCTCCTGCTCCTCCTCCTCCGCCTCAACATACCTATGCGGCCACCCTTCGGGTGATAAGGAGGTTGGGGCGTGGGGGGAAAGAACCGACTGCTGGCAAATGCGATGGGTGTGATGATGACGATGCTGGTGACGCGCCCTCAAGTGAGCGACGACGCGTGATGACGATGTTGCGCTGCGATACAATGTCACTATCGTTCTCACTATCGATCTCGCCTTCGATCTCACTATCGATCTCACTACCGATCTCACAACCAATGTCATAATCAGCCTCACTGTCGATCTCACCTTCAATCTCTCTCTATCCATCCCATTCTGGCGATGTCATTATCGATCTCTCACTATCGACTTCTCTACCGATACCAAGGCGGGACACCCCCAGCCACCGCCCACCCACCGCAGACGAAACACCGACGGGACACCAACGGGACACCACAGAACACCACGGCGGGACATCCTGGGCCACCGCGCGCCCACCAGGGGCGGAAGGGCGGTCCTCTGCATCCGAGTCGCCCTGGCGACGGCAGGGTCATTCCTCTCGCGCGCCCACGCAGCTTCGCCTCGCCCACACGCACGACACGAAACCGAAACCGATTTCCCGGTGGGGGGCTCGCCATTCCGCTGCGATCTCAGCCCCCAACCTCTGATTTCGGCACGTACGCTTTGGTTGTGGTATCCCAGTGAGCCGCAGCATGAACGAGTCCCGCATCCAGCTCGCTGGAGCAGGGGGTCCTACCCTAACACCCCAACCCAGCACGGTGTCTGCCAGGTCTCAAGACACGACCCTGCGATGTGCAGAGCGGCTACCATATGGAGAACTAGCACATCACTTGATAGCGTCCAGATCGAAAACTGGAGGTCATGCCATGCCCTCTGTCATTTCGACATGGTTATCTCCTCCTCATCCTCCTCCTCCTCCTCCTCCCCTTTCCTCCTCCTCCTCCTCCATTCCTTCTCCTTGTAAATAACTTCTCCCTGTCGCACCCCGAGGCCAGTTTTTAGGGCGGGCCGGGCATTTCGCCTGAGACGTTCTCACCATGTATGACTCTTAACAAGTGACAACAGTTTCACAGATGGGGGGCGGGTGGTTTTCAAAATGTGGCTCTCGCCTACGCGCCGCGCACATTCGTTTTTTCAAAACTTGCAAGCGTTTCACGGATTGAGGGCGGGTGGTTTTCGAATTGTGACTCTCGCCTCAGCGCCGCGCACATTCGTTGTAAAAAATCGCAAGAGTTTCACGGATTGAGGGCGGGTGGTTTTCAAAACGTGGCTCACGCCTTAGCGCCGCGCACATTCGTTTTCAAAATTTGAAACGGATTCTCATGATCAACGTACCAGAAATGATGTTCTGGAAGGGTTCAGGATTATGCTGGTGCAACAGTTATGTTGATACGCGGTGCTGAAGTCTCAAAATGGCGTTGTAGCACGATTCCGGATCGTCAAGACGCAGCAGCCAGGTTGATAGGTGGCGTTGGAATACCGAGAATAATGTTTCGGCATGCTTCAGGATCTCCAAGCGGTTGTCTTCCAACGAGGCAGTTCCCTCAATGTAATTTAACCGTTGTAGGGGTCTATGCAGAGGGAACTTGGAGGGAGGGTAAATTCCAACATCGTTGATGACTCTTGGGTTTACACTGGTCCTCCTCCTCCTCCTCCTCTTCCTGTTCGTCTGCTCGTCCACATCATCGCTCCTCCTGGCGACTGCGCTGGTGGATCCTCAAGTGTGCGCTGTCACTCTCCACCTTCACACTTGCAGCGGTGCCACTGATGTCAGGCAAGACACTGCGATATCGGCATGATGAGCAAGAAGCGGCATCAAGCATACGCTTAAGCACGGAGAGGAGGAGCGGAAGGAGGCGGCGGGAAGGCAGGACAGCGGCGAGAAGGCGAAGGAGAAGACAGGAGCAGAGAAAAGGAAGGGGAGGGAGACATCAGAAGGAGCAGGAGGAGGTGCAACGCGTCAGCGGGTCCTTCTCAGTCGCCACCCTGGTGGCCGCCTCGGCGGAGGCGGTGGCCTCTTTGAGGGCTGCCTCGCATAGGGGCGCTTCAGAGCGAGGGGAGCCAAGCCAAAGGGTCTTGCACTGTTCTTAGGTGGGTGACTGAAGTGGGGTTCCGCGGTGCGGATTAGTGCTGCTGCCCTTGTTTTGTACTCGTCATCCCGCGACCCCATCCCACGACCCGCCCCGCGACCCGCCCCCACGACCCGAATGCGACCCGCCCCAAGACCAGCCTCACGACCCGCTTTGCGATCCGCCCACACTGCCTTGAAAAAGAAATCGGCACCCGCGGCTTTGTCTTGCAAAGGCTATGTACCCCGCCCGCGCGGACTGCAAACCGCCATGCCACCCGCACACACGAGTTTGAACAGATCGGCGCCAGCAACGGACTGTTTTGCATTGAGAATGCAAGGAGCACGCATGCTAAGGATCAACACAAAATACGGACGCAGGCCAACCAAGCATCGTGAGGGCCCCTGGCCCAAAGGAGAGAGAGCTACACGGGCTTGCGCGGTCGAAAGCCACAACCCAGGGAAGGAAAAAACAAAGTCTGGAATTCCCAACCTTGGAATTGCCCAGCTGAGATCGGGAAACCTTCGGGCTGAAGCCCTGAAAAAGAAAAGGCCGCCTCCCAGAAAAAAATCAGCCTCGGTTCGGAAGTCTAAGACTCAGGACACCATCCAGGACACATCGAGGACACCCCCCAGGACACGTCCAGGACACGTTACAGGACACTCGCAGAACACGCTTTAGGGCGCGCAACAGGACGCCCTCCAGGACACCTTTAGGACACCTTCCAGGACGCTCTCCATGACACCCTCCAGGACACCTCCAGGGCGCCATCAAGGTCGCAGGATCATGCCAGGGCGCCATCCAAGGCACTTCCAGAACATCCTCCAGGGCACCTCCAGGGCACCTCCAGGGCACCCTCCAGGACACCTCCAGAAGACCCTCCGAGACTCCTCCAGGACAGTCTCCCGGACACATCCAAGACACCATCCAAAACACTTCCCGGATCCCCGCCAGGACACTCCCATGATAGCGATACGCTCCAGGACATTGGGGGGCACGGAAGCGAAGCGAAGCAAAGCGAACGCCGGAGTCGTGCGTGCTCCTCTGTGGAGCCCGCCCGTGCATGGCGTGGAGGCCGTGGCCTCGACAGGGAAGAGCCCCCATTCAGGCCTGGGAAACGTATGCCCGCTCATATGATGCCTCCTCCTCCTCCTCCTCCTCCTCCTCCTCCTCCTCCTCCTCCTCCTCCTCCTCCTCCTCTCCTCCTCCTCCTCCTCCTCCTCCTCCTCCTCCTCCTCCTCCTCTCCTCCTCCTCTCTCCTCCTCTCCTCCTCCTCCTCCTCCTCCTCCTCCTCCTCCTCCTCCTCCCCCACCTCCTCCTCCTCCTCCTCCTCCTCCTCCTCCTGCTCGTCCTCCTCTGGGGTGGACGGGGAAGGAGAGAAAGGCACGGTCCACGGTCGGAGTATCGGACTGTGGCGGGGGGAGGGCTGGCGAGCCAGGGGAGGGTGCGGCAGGGGGGGCGCTCGTGGGCGGGAGGGGGTGCGGTCCACGGCCAGCATACCCGCCCTGGGGGGAGGGCAAGCTGGGGTGGGGGGCACCCAGCATGACCCCAAGGGGCCTCCCAGAAGCCCCTAGAATGCCTAAAGACGTCGCCAGGGGCCTCGAGAAAGCGCCAAGAGGCCGCCCCCTGGGCCTCCAAGAGGCCCCCAAGAAGCCCCGCAACAGAGACGGAGGGAGAGGAGGACGAATTAGCAACAACTGCACGCAGACCGCAAGACGAGAAGTCGCAAACCACGCGCACGAAACCAGAAGCCGTTCATGTTTTCCCTCCTGGGGGGGGGCCAGAAGACTGGCGCAAGCCTCTTGAATAACGGACCGGGGGCGAGCAGGTTGGGGTGGGGCGGGGGATGGAGGGGCACGGTCAACGGCCGAAATCATGCAGTGCGAGATCACACTGGCGGGTGCGACAATGATGGAACATCAGGCGCCTGCACCCGCGCCACCTGCCTGAGCCTGCGACCCGCCCCACGACCCGCTGGCGACCCGTCGACTGCGGCCCGCCCCGGGCCCGCCGACCGCTGGCCCGTCCGCGGCCCCAGCCCGCGGCGACCCACCCTCGCCGCGAGCCGCGCCCGCTCGTCCCCAACTGCGGGGTCCCGCACAGCCCCTGCCCCGCGTGAGGGGCGGCGGGCGGGGCGGACGAGATCTCCTCGTGCTGCGCCACGCTTCGAGCAGACGGGCCTCCTCCACAAGGCGGGGCGCAACATCCACTCCAGCGCGTCCCGTGAGTGTTCCTCGCGACTGCGGTGCCACGTCGCAAGCGGAGGAGCAGGACCGAGGGAAGGGGGGGGTCGGACGGGCGCGCCACGGGGGCCAGCGGGCGGGGGCGAGCGCGGACGCGGGAGAAGGAGAGGGGGCGGCGGCAGGGGCCAGAGGGAGGCAGGGGGGAGGCAGGGCGGGGGGGCAGCGAGGCAGGGCGAGGGCGAGGGGGGGCGAGGACGGGGGCGAGAGTTATGTTGCATCCTCGGGGGACCTTGGCTGCCCCATCGCTGCCCTATTTGCATCGAATCCGTGTCGAATCCATGTCGACCTCGTCGAATCCGTGTCGATTATGTGACGAATCTGCGTCGAATCCACGCCAACTTCGCGTCGAGTCCGCATCGAGCCAGCGTCGGGCACAAGAAAAGACACCAATTTGGGGAACACGCGAGGCCCCCCGCAGATACAACGTAACGAACGAGGAAAGGGGTGGGGGGACCCCGTCTCGGAACTATCTGGCTGCTCCCCTCAAGCCCCGCAGGGCCTCCCGTTCTGCCCCCGCACCCTCCCTCCCGCGACCCCCCACATGGTGGAAAGCTAAGATCGAGAGGGAGGCGAGGAGGAGCACAGGGGGCAGCAGGCAAGGATGAGGGCGGAAGGGAATACCGAACGAAGCCGCGCCCGCACGGCACGCTGGCAAAGAGGAGAAGCTCATGCGCATTGAAAGAAAGTACTGCCGCAGCGCCTCGGAATTTCCACGCCAGCTGCTTTGATCCAGCGTGGTACGAGGGATGACTGCGCAACTACCACGGCACCCCGTTGCAATGAAGGGCCTGGGAGGAGGAGGAGGGAGACAATACTCTATTAACTGTTGTGCACAATACCGCTCTACAACTTCATGCCACATTGACAGATTCTGCAAGAATGCTTGTCATGCATCCGGGCCGTTGTCTGCCACCCCGAGTGCCTCTGCGCGCGCATAGCTTGCAGACGAAGGCGCCCTCGAGACCGTGACGACTTCCGGTTTCGAGGTAGAACCTCATGATCTTGACCACTCTCGAACACCATAGCTCTCGGGAGGGAGTGCCGGCGCGAAGGGGATAGGGGGACAACAGAGGGACGGGGGCGAACCAGCGGCATGCAGCCGGTGTTCCTGGCGCCTCCCAGCGAGGAATGCATCGAGGAATGCGCCCAGCGGAGGCGCTGAACCCAGCTGCATGTGGCAGTTTTCGCAAACCCCCTTTCCCAATACGCCCCCCGTGTCGTCCGACCCGAAACGAAGGAGGGGGGACGCGCAGAGACGGGGGGAGCTCGAGGGGTCGGAGCGGCCTCAGCAAGGTGTGGGGCCCCTGAGGTGCCCTGCCCCACAGGAGGCAGCAATGCTCAACGTACTACAGATCGAGCGAAGACGCGATAGGACAAGGCAAGATCACCGAACAAGTGTCGACCACGAATGCCGCCTCTGGGTGCTTTCCACTCTGTGGAGCTCACTCTCGAGGCGCTGTGGCAGAGTACTGGCGCGTAAGTCCAAAGTTGCCTACGGCCGCTGGGCACATCAAGAATAGGCCCATCCCGATACTCCCGATGCACCGAAAAGATCGTGATCGCTATGTAGTGTCTGAGCCTTCCCTTAGCAAGTGTGGCTGACGCTGAGCCGTGAGATGAGGACACGTGGTTGCCCTCGCAGCTCTTCCATGTGTAGCGTACACTCCCCGAGATACCGACTTCATAAAATGTCACATAATATAGCTTGGCTCTACGCGCAAATGAAGGACAATACTTCTGGACATCGCAGGCGGAAATGCCGCTGGGTCGACTGGCCCCGCCTGCTTCGCCTCGACAGCTGGGTCTGTCGGCGCGCCACCCTTGCAGACGTGCTGCAGCGGATTTTTGCGTGGACTTCTGTCCATGCAAAACCCCGAAACGGCGAGTGAAAAACGAAATATATTTCGCGTGGATTTTTAGTCTTCATTCCTGGCCAAAAAAATCCACACGAGATTCACCTCGAAATCCGGAACGAAATTCTCCAGAACACTCCGGGCCCATCCTATCGTTTTCCAAACGAAGTCCGCTCTGCAATGTGGGCGCCATGCGGTCTGCTCGCAAGTGAGCAGAGAAGGCTGGGTCGGCTGGCCCCGCCTGTTTCGCCTCGACAGCGGCGTGCTCTTCCCCGACGCGCCGGCCGTGTTCGGCCTCCACCGGCCGGCCGAAGAGTCGCATGGAAAGCGGAGGGGGGTGAAAGTGATGTATTCCTCTCCTCGATCCCACTGCTCCTCCCTCCTCCCCACTCCTCATCGGTTCTCCTCTTCACTCCTTCTCCTCCGCCTCCTCCTCCTCCTCCTCCTTCTCCTCATCCTCCTCCTCCTCCTCCTCCATCTCATCCTCCTCCTCCTCCTCCTCCTCCTCCTCCTCCTCCTCCTTCTACTCCTCCATCTCCGTTCTCCTCCTCCTCCTTCTCCTCCTCTTCCTCCTCCTCCTTCTCCTCCGTATCCCTTCTTCTCCACTCCTTCTCTCTCCCCTGCTCGTGCGCACCTCCTAAACTGTAATCCGAACCGTCCTCCCTCCTTCTCCTATTCCACCCATCGTCATCACAACCACCACCATCATCATCATCATCATCATCATCAACATCAGCATCATCATCATCATCATCATAATCATCATCACCATCACCATCATCATCATCATCATCATCATCATCATCATCATCATGATCATGATCAACAGCAGCAGCATCATAACATCAGCATCACCATCGTCAGCATCAGCAGCAATATCATCGTCATCAACAATAGCATCATCAGCAGCAACATCATCATCAGCATCATCATCAGCAGCAGCATCAGCATCATCAGCATCATGTTCAGCATCGTCATCATCACCGTCATCACCAGCAGCATCATCAGTATCATGTGCACCGTCATCACCGTCATCACCGTCATCATGTGCAGCATCAACATCAGTATCATCATCAGCATCATCATCACCATCACCATCACCATCCTAATCATCAGCAGCAGCAGCATCAACATCATCAGCAGCAGCAGCATCATCATCATCATCATCATCATCATCATCATCACCATCATCATGATCAACAGCAGCAGCAGCATCATAACATCAGCATCACCATCGTCATCATCATCATCAGCAGCATCATCACAATCATCATCTGCATCTTCATCGTCACCATCAGCAGCATCAACATCTGTATCATCATCAGCATCATCATCACCATCACCATCACCATCCTAATCATCAGCAGCAGCATCATCATAATCATAATCATCCTCAGCATCAGCAGCAATATCATCGTCATCAACAATAGCATCATCAGCAGCAACATCATCATCAGCATCATCATCAGCAGCAGCATCAGCATCATCAGCATCATGTTCAGCATCGTCATCATCACCGTCATCACCAGCAGCAGCATCATCATCAGCAGCAGCATCAACATCATCAGCAGCATCATCCTCATCGTCATCATCATCATCACCACCATCAGCATCAGCAGCAGCATCATCATCAGCATCCTCAGCATCATCATCAGCAGCAGCAACACCATCATCAGTAGCATCAACATCATCAGCAGCATCATCCTCATCGTCATCATCATCACCACCATCATCATCAGCATCATCATCAGCATCCTCAGCATCATCATCAACAGCAGCAGCAACACCATCATCAGCGTCAGCATCATCAGCAGCAGCAGCAACAGCATCATCAATACATCTATGTATGAATTATGATCATTATCATCAGCATCAGCAGCAGTAGCAGCATCCCAAGACAGCCCAAGGGGCCCCCAAGGGGAGCCAAGACGGTCCAAGAGGGCCCCAATATAGCCCTGGAGGCCGCCCAAGACGACCCCGAGAGGCCCCCAAGAAGGCCTCAAGAGGGTGAATCCGAACGGACCCTTCTAGTCCTCCACCCCAAGTTGACCCCAAGAGCCCCCAAGATGCCCCCGAGGCGCCCCCAAGGGGCCCCCAGAGGCCCTCGAGAGGTCCCCAAGAGGCCCCCAAGAGGACCCCGAGAGGTCCCCAAGAGGCCCCCAAGAGGACCCCGAGAGGCCCCCAAGAGGCCCCAAAGGCCCCCAAGAAGCCCCAAAAACCAAGAGGCCCCAAGAGGCGCTCACTCGCGTGCTGCCAGACCAGAGGTGCACGGCCTCACTTGGTATTGCTCGGAAGCGACAGCGATGAACGATGAACCTTCCACCCGTCGCCGTCACCAGTCGTCGGTCGTCGGCCGTCGGCAGCCGTTCGCCGTCAGTCGTCGTCGTCGTCGTCGTCGTCGTCGTCGTCGTCGTCGTCGTCGTCGTCGTCGTCGTCGTCGTCGTCGTCGTCGTCGTCGTCGTCGTCGTCGTCGTCGTCGTCGTCGTCGTCGTCGTCGTCGTCGTCGTCGTCGTCGTCGTCGTCGTCGTCGTCGTCGTCGTCGTCGTCGTCGTCGTCGTCGTCGTCGTCGTCGTCGTCGTCGTCGTCGTCGTCGTCGTCGTCGTCGTCGTCGGTTCGTCGTCATTAACTCCTTCGTCGGTCGTCGTCGTAATTATCCCACTCGTCGACCGTTGGTCGTCCGTTGTCGTCGTCATCGTCCATTTCAACAACAATAGCATCAGGAGCGCCCTGGATCGGCGGCACTGGTCGGAGGCCACTACAATATGAATTATCATCATTATCATCAGCATCAGCAGCAGTAGCAGCATCATCAACATCACCGTCATCAGCATCATCATGATCATCAGCAGCATCAACAACGTCAGCTGCAGCAGTATCACCCTCAGAAGCCGCATCATCAAGCATTATCATAGCATCAGATCACCACCATCCTCACCACCACCACTATCATCATCAGCAGCAACAACAACATCATCATCATCATCACCCTCCTCCTACTCCTCGTCGTCGTGCTCCCCCTCCTCCTCCTCCTCCACCACCTCCTCCTCCTCCTCCTTCTCCTCCTCGTCCTCCTCCTCCTCCTCCCCTTCCTCCTCCTGCTGCTACTCCGCACCTTCATATTCATCGACGAGGGCCTCAAGGGAGGCTACGAAATGGCCGCGAGGCGGCCCCTGGCTCCCGTGCAAGGCAGGCGGCAGGCAGGGCGTCGTCCAGACGGGACCGAAGAAAGAAGGGAGGATGGGGAGCGGGAGAGGGGGAAGGGTAGGGAGTAGACAAGCGCGTTCCACTGCTCGCACAATAACGACTCGCAGACGGCCTGGATCTGGCGCGGGGGATTTACGACCCATGACGTCGAGGCAAACCTGTTTTTTTGACGCTTGCGAGTAGGCGCTTTGCGAGTAGCGGAACGCGCTGGATGAGGGAGGGGGGGAGAGGGAGGAGGGAGAGACGCATGAAGAGGAGGAGGGGGCGAGGGGGAAGAGGACGGAAGAGGAGGAGAAGGGTGCAAAAGAGGGGGCCTGGCTGAGAGGAGAAGCCCTCTAGGCGAGCCTGCATTCGCGGGGGGGGGGGGGCATCTCGAAGACTGCACGCCGAGCGAGAGTAAGAATTGCCTCGGGACGTTGAAGCTGATGTGCCCTAGATCAGGAACTGCACAGATAGACAAAGTGGCACGCATGCCCTGGCTCTTGCGCGAGGGAGCGGCGAGGGAAAGGAGAAGCGTGGGGGACAGGTGCATGGACGTCAGGGACGCCCGAGATCGATGACGAATCTAAAGGAATCCGAAGCGCTGGAGGGGAAGGGGGGCGGGGAGGCCATGGGGAAGCCAGTGAGGCCGAGGGAGTGGGGCCATGGGATGCCGCGATAATACGACGACACGGCACGACAACACGACGACACGACACGACAGGACGACGCCGGAAAAAAAAAAGTAATCCGAAGCCCTTGGGGGGGTGAGGCCAGGCAGTCCAGGGAGGCCAGGAGGCCAGGGCTACCCAGGACTCGGCGGGAATAAAGAGATCCGAGCTCAAGAAGACAACTGCGCAGGATAGTCCAACAATCAATCAGCTTTGGGCCCCATCTCCCCGCCTTCCTGCCTCTGCCCAGCAGGAGAAAATCGTGGCCTGTTGCTCCAAAGCAGCGCGCTCCGCGCCCCGCAGGGCATCGCGAACCAGGTCGAGGAACTGCCCCTGGCAGAAGGTGCAGAAAGGAATGTCTCTAGCTCTCCCTCTCCCTCTCTCTCTCTCTCTCTCTCCTCTACCCTAACGCTTCGCAATGCTCTGGTATTGACCAGAAACGAGACGTACTCCAACACCGACTACGTCTGCTTCGACGAACCCCACCACGTTACACCCCCTGGGGATATTACGAAGACAGATACAAGCTCTACCACAATAATACCCAGGGCGATAACATCTGAATATGACATATACGTGGGCGGTGTAATATCTGTATATAGAGGCAGGGTAATATAATCGTAGGCCACCGTAATATCTGTCTTCGAAATATCTGTCAATGGCACGAGGGCCTTTGCTAGAACGAATAGTGTTGCAACCAGCCAGGGCCATGTGAAGATCAAAACTTCGAGACTACCACAAGTGTGCTCATAAGAAGTATTGCATGTTAAGATGGCACTGACAGTGCAACTCTATCAACGAAAAAAGAAAAGCACCGCTGGTTGCCACACGGGGGGGGCACCCGAACCCTGGCACCTTACCCCAAACAACATAGTCCGACCGAACCCTAATACCCTGACCCGTGACACCCTAACACCATAAACATACTACCCGAACCCTAACACCCTAAAACCCTGACCGAATACACCCTAACAGTCTAACATAAATATGCTAGCCCTACCACACGAACACCCAGACCCCAGCAATCAAACCCTACCCCTAAACACAAACCCCTAAATCCTGACACGCAAACATATTCACCCTGACACCCTAACCCTAACACATTAAGACACTAACCCCAGCACCCTACCCTTGACCGTGAGGCCCCTAACCCTAACACCGTAACCCTAACATCCAAACCCTGACAGTCGAAAACCCTCCCTCACCCCCCGACACCCTCACCCTAAGCCGCCTTACCCTTCCAACCCAATACCGTAGCAACCTAACCCGCCCACCATAGACATGACATCCTGACCATAAACGTGAACACCTAAAACGTAGCAACATGTTCACCGCACCCTAACCCCAGAACCCTAACCACAACTCGAACGCCCGAACCCTGACATCCTTCCCCAACCGTCATTCCGCGGCCTAACCCGAACACCGCAACACCTTGATCCTAACCCGATCACCCGATCCCTAACCCTAGGAACCCTACCCATAACAAACTGAGCCTATGACCAAAACCGTAAAACCGTAACCCTCACATGATAGCCACCCTGATCCAAACACCCTAACGCCCTAACGTTCTAGCACCCCGACCCTAACACCCTAACCCTGGTAAGCTCACATGCTAACCCTAGCACGCTACCCTAACCGTAAGCCCCCTAACCCTAACACTTTAGATCTAACATCCTAGCCCTAATTCCAAACACCCTAAGCGTAACACCAACACCCTAACGGTCGTGCAGCTGGCAGCCCCCAGGAAGGCGAGGTCTAGGTGTGGCTCCCTGTAGCCCCGCACACCGCTGGATCTCCCAGGAGCCAGCGAACGCTACGACAGTTGCGCAGTTAGCGGCTGCCCTCAGGGAGGCGAGGTCCAGTTGTGGTCCATTTCGCCCCGCACTCCGCTGGACCTCCCAGGAGCTCACGAAACTGGCAACATCTGAGATGCCAGTATTTCCCAGAGAGGCGAGGTAGTAGGCATCGAAGAGACAGGCTGGAGATAGGAGGCATGAAGGAGGTAGGAAAAAAAGGAAGAAGGAAAGTGAGGAAACTGGAGAAGGGAAAGAAGAGAGAGAGGAAAGAATGAGAAAAGGAGGGATAGAGGAGAAGGAGGATGCGGCAACGGTGCTCTTGTCAGACAAGAACCCAAGACAGGGTGGTTTGGGTAGAAACCACGATCGGGGACGCCTGTCCTAGGGCAGCTGATACGTGCGTAAACCGACGTACACCCGCAGGGGTACAAAACTTTCCAGCCGCCCTGGGATAGGCGTTCCCAAAGGCGGAGCAGCTTACTGTATAATGCTCTTCACACGATACAGAAATCCACAAATCTCTCATAGGAAGGCCCGACCCAGGAGGGCCCAGAAGGCCGAAGAAACTCCACATGAATGCTCCAGCGGGCGGCAAGGAGTCAGAAACCCCCAGGTCCACTTTGCGGTCCTCTGGAGCATGGTGAAATCAATTGACACAGCGGCGGGGGGAGCACCGAGGGGGGGGGGGGGGCAGTGCCGAGCCAGAGCTGCACTGGGCTGCACTGAGCTGAAGCTGGGGGGAGGCAGCAGGGAGCTGCAGCTGGTGGTGGAGAACACAACGAAGGGAGCCCGACCCAGCGAACCGAGAACAGTCCAGGGTTGCACCAGTGCGCCGAGACCAGCGGGCCTACGACGCGCGTGCGGGGAGGTGGAAGCCTTCCGCACCGCAAATAGGAACCGCGCGGCACTGAGCGGCACAGAGCAGAAGCGGGAACAGGCAGCCCGCGGAAGGGCGGCGGTAGGGAAGCACGACGAGCGACGCAGAGTCTCGACTCGAGCCGACGGGAGAGCACCCCGACGTCAGCAACGGTGGGGAGCGCCGACACCAGGAGGACCGACGAGGCCCAGGCGCGGAAGAGCGGGACAGCCAGGGCAGGGAAGGAGCAGGGCCACGCCAATTGGGGGAGCGGCACGCCCAGGGCACAGGCAGGACAAAAAAAAGGGCGACGGCACGAGGCGGCGAACGCCAGCCGGAGGCGAGGACCGCGGGAAGGCCACGCCCACTGGAAGAGCGGCGGGCCAGGTGGGGCGAACAAGGTGGGCCCCGAGGCAACGAGCCAACTGGGCAATGACCGATAGCGGCGAGGCGCCATGGAAACAACAGCGGCCAAACACTGGTAGCCGCTGCTGGAGAAGAGGCCAGAAAACCAGGCAGCCAGTGGGGGGGGCACCGGCAAGTAGCGACTGTCGCCCGGCCAGCGAAGCACGGCAAGGGCCATCAGCAGCGCCTGGACAGAACCTGCAGAAGACCGGCACCCCAAGAGGCGGGGGGCGGCGGCGGGGCAGGGCCACCCAGGTAGGCAGACAGGAGGAGCCCGGATACGCCACGAGCAGGCAACAAAACCCGCCCGCTGCGACAGGGCCCACCCAAATTAGGGCGGCGTCGGTGGGCACCGGCCGAACGCCGGCAGCCAACGAGACCTCACGCGCGGGCGCGAGAATGCGACCCGGCGCGGTGGCGACGCGGGCGGCTGCGGGAGGAGGCAGACCCCGACACACACACACACACACACACACACACTCACTTCCTCATGGTACCATCACGATCGCACGCACTCCCCAGCCAACGATGGTACCTAAAAGATGCACCAAGCAAGCCCAGAGCCATGAGATGAACTTCCAACAAAGGCGAGCCCGCACGCAAAGCCTCGGCTCGTGAACTCACCCCACACACCATGCGCGCCAGGGCAGAGGCAAAAATAGCGGTTGCGGCGGAACCTGTGGATTACCCTACACGATCAACGCCAACATCAAAGGCCTCAAATAAAGTGGCCGGTCGGGTAGACGTCACCACATTCAGGGGGGAGGAGGAGGACGAGGAACAGGAGGACGAGAAAGGAGGAAGAGAAAGAAGAGGGAGAGGCTGATACGAAAATGCCCAGATTCGTATCATCTAGTTCCGCGCAGTGCACGGCGGAGAGAAGGAAACGCACCCAACTGAGCGACGTTCAGGCCAACCTGCGATAGGCGAGCCGTCGCGCGCACTGGCAACATTATGGAACTATCTGAACCCGAGCCCCGTGAATGACAACGTAAACTTAAAACAGGAGAAGAACACGAGGAAGGAGACGGGGAAGGAGGGAGGGGGAGGAGAAAAGGGAGAGTACATGTTGCCTGGAAGTCGGAGCGTTCCTATACCCGTGTGGACGCACACGCCCTAGCAGGGACATCCCGCCTGCGGCAAGCACAAGTTTCTACATGCATGCGTGCATAAACGACTCCTCCCAAGAGCCCCGCCGTAGCGGGACGCGAAGGGGACTCCCGTCAGCCTAAACGTTCGCCTCGGCGCTGGCCTGCACGGAGGTATTCGGCAAACGCCTCTTTGAAGTCCGAAGCCTCCAAGTGACCGTGCCGCCTGCCGTTGTAGGTCCG
Organism: Prorocentrum cordatum; assembly: GCA_963575745.1. Classification (NCBI taxonomy): domain Eukaryota; class Dinophyceae; order Prorocentrales; family Prorocentraceae; genus Prorocentrum; species Prorocentrum cordatum. The sequence continues at coordinate 125,770 of CAUYUJ010006335.1, read as the reverse complement.
GTACAGAGCGTACACAGCTAGAGCCCTACGCTGGACCTCTTCCGGTGGCCGACACTGGTCCCCCAAACCCAGGAAGGCCTCCAGCTCGAAGCCTGGATCGGGTGGTTGGACGCCGCGCGCCTGCTGAACAGACGTCGGACAACGGGGCAACCGGCGAGGTGCCGAACGCTGTCCTCTGGGCAACCGCAGCCCATCCGGACTCGCCACGAGCCCCGAATCGTGATCGCGTGTACCACCCATTGCAGAAGAGTCTGAAGGTAGCAGACCTAATCCTTGGTTGACAAGTGCTGCTTACAACCTGCAAGACATGGCGGGTCCGATGTGATCCACGACCACGAAGCAGGAGAATACACCACTCGTCCATTTTTTCCTGAAGATGTCCTAAGGCGAGGCCTGCGAATTTCCGTATACGTGCTTCGCCACCCGCCTCTGCCAACCGAGCCGGTCTTCCCAGAGACGGTCATCAGGACATCGACGACGAATCGCGTCCACCCGGCACGCGGCCCGATGCAGGTTGAGAATGAAGCTGTTGTCGCGCCAACCGCAAAACCAACCGAAGCGACCCAGCGCAGAAGCCGAAGTACAAGACAAAGCCTGCAGCCTTGCTGCCCGTCTCCCGATATGGAGGGCCCCGTGGGCCTCAAAGATCACGACTCTGGCCTTCGCCGCGACGATTGTCGAAGGAAGGTCGGCGAGCTCCTCCGAGAAGCGCAGGGACTTGAACTCCCGGGCGCAATCCGCCGTCATCCAGTCCTTGGGGCCTGGGAGAAGCTTCCAGCAGGCCGTGACCTCCGAGAACCGGAACGCGGGTGGTAACTCCTCTAACTGCCCCACGAACAATTAAACAAATGCCACGAAAATACGGTATGCTTTCATGGTCATGAGGAAACCGGCGCCGATGCTACCCCATTGCTGAGCACCTTCGGCACATTTGCGGAGCGGGGCTTCCCAAGAGAGAAACCCCCTGCAAGGGCCGACATATAGTCCAAAAAAATGTGCCGCTGCTGAAATTGCCCAGTCCTCCCCATCCAGGCGCGCCCGCCGCCACCGCGGTGCGAACCTCGTGCTCGTCGTACGGATCCACCGGCATCACCAACGTCTTCGGGATGTTCAAACCAAGTCCTGAGACCCGTTCGAACTCATCGAACAACGCCTGCAGAGCACCGAGTTGCCGCCGACCGCCTCTCTGATTCGCAAGAATGTGACGACTGAAAGAGAGAGAGAGAGAGAGAGAGGGAAAGAGAAAGCGAGAGAGAGAAGCAGGGAGAGAAAGAGAGACACAGAGAGAGACACTTGAAGATGCAAGAGAACAATCGAAGAGCAGAGGGCGACAGATTGGGGAGTGGGGGAGAGAGGATACGGAGGGCAAAGAGGGGCGGAGAAGGGACGAACGTGCAAGAAGGACTGGAGACTGTAGGGTGAGGGGGAACGAGAAGAGAGGGCAGAACCATGGAAACCTGAAGAGGAGGACGGCAGCAGCGGGGAGACCGAAGGGAGCCTGACACTCATGCCTTCCGGCACCACCGACGAGAGCGTGAGGCAGACCATTTGCCATCATCTGGCACGATAAGTGCGGATACCTCGGGGCAGGAAGGAGAGCTGCAGAGGGACGCAGGGCCGAGGGCAGGGGCAGGGGCAGGGGCGAAGTCGGAGGGCAGAGAACAGAGGACAGAGGGCAAGGTCGGAGGCATTGAACATGCAGGTAGCAGGTCCTGAGGCAAAAGGATCCTTGGAATTGTTCGCCGCATTTGCCCCCCCCCCCCCCCCGGGGCCCTCCACGGCCCTCGGAACCGTCAGAAAACTATTCGGGATGAAGAGCTGGTCCTGGGGAAAGCCCCGGGATCCAGGACCCGTTTCCCTCAGGACCTCTTCTAGACGAGCGCGCTCCACTACTCGCAACGTAACTACTCCCAAATGGCCTGGATCCCCCGCGGGAGATCTACGATAAAGTACATAAAAGCAGACATGTGCTTTTCGCACGTTTGCGAGTAGGCACGTTGCGAGTAGTGGAACGCGCTCGGTGATCTTTACCCCATGGCGACGGATACGGGCCGAGGCGGGGCGGGGGGCAAGGGCATGAGCGGTGGCAGGGGCAGGGGCACAAGCAGGTGCCGAGGCAAAAAGCTGAGGCAAGGTATGCAATGCACTGTCGCGAAATGCCGAAAAGCCCGACACCAACAGCAGCGAAAAACCAAACTCAGCCTGAACACCACTCTGGAAAAGCAGGTGTCACTGCTTTCCAACTGCGACGGTATTGTGCCTCCTCGAGCCGATCGCCCCCCCTTCAACAAAAAAAGGCAAACGGATTGCTCGCAATCCCCAGCGCGAGTAATTTAACCTGGTCAGAAGCCCTTGCAATCAAAGCGCGCCCCAGGAACGCGGCGGCGGATTTGAATAGCAGGCCCATGCCACGTCAACTACAGAGGTGCAGGCAGACGAGGGGAGGCGAAGGGCAGAGGCAAGGACGGAAGAACATAAACTAGACATGAATCGTGGCAATATCCATGCTTAATAAACGCCTGTGAGGATCTCTCGGTCGTTGCGTGAAACAGATGGGCAACGTAATGAATCCCCCCTCTGGCCCCAGCAGTTACGTACCTGCGGAGAACCATTTGCTCGGCTGCAGAATCCCCCGGAGTCCAACGCGGCACGTGCGCTGCAGTCTCATACGATGGGTCCGCGAGTCTAGAGCCATGATCTCAAGTCGAAGCCGACAGATAACCGTTCCCAAAGCCATGATATTGAAAGCCAAAGGCAAATATGGGTCCTTGGCCCCTGGGCCACGATCCTTCATAACGTAACACGGAACCCCACTACCGGGACCACGAGATGCTGGGGAGGGCGCGGCACCAGTAGAGCAGAAAAGTGGCAAGTCCGCGGGCTGGAAGGGTGGGAGCACGAGGAGAAAGACTGGGATTAGGACGACGCCACGAGAAAACGAGGACCACGATGAGCACGAAGATGAAGACGAGGAGGGGACACGAAGACGACAAGCGAAGACAGACATGTACAAAAAGATGGTTTCTACGATCGGCCCCGCACACACACACACACAGTTTATCCGACACACACACACAACACACACACACACACACACACACTCAACACACAACACCCATACACACACTCTTTGAAGTCGGCGGCGCAAACGGTCCTCAAGCGCGAGCAGCAGATGGAAGTGCGAATTGCGATCGAACATCGTCGATGGCACAATGTACGAAACATCGCACACGGACGAGTGCAGGATGGGTGGTGTGAAAGAGGAGCTGTACATGCATGCGAACGTGCAGCGGCCACAAAAGCGAGGAGGCAACTCAACTCGAAGTGAACTGAAGCGCGAGCTGTCTAGTGCGAACTGGCGGCCACTGAATCACCGAAGGACGATGTCAGGCAATGAAGCGCAAAACTGTAACGACTGCCAGACCAGCTGGCATTTTGGGAAGAAACGCTGACCCCGCACGGTCCAGCAACAAATTGATGGAGTGTAGGCCAACAAAACCAGCATTGGGTACGAGAGCCGTGACAATGGCCAGAATGTGGGCCAGCTTGCAGCGACACCATGACGGCGTAAAAAACGGAAAGAAAACGCGTCGAGATACGAGGCGCTATGCTCCTTCCAACGGCATACAGTCGGGGCGTTGACCTAAGGAACCCTAAATAAAGAACGAGGCCTCTTTTTCCCATAAGTGAACCTTCGATTTCCCATCGAAACCCTAAGCAAACCAAAGGCGAAATGCAAAACAACGAAGGGACCCCGAGCCCCTCCCCAATGAAAAGGGTTCCTTCCTCAGTGCCCCGACTGTAAGCATGCTGACAAGACAAGACAACATGCAGACCAGACTGAAGGTCCAAGTCTGCTGTCACGCAACAGGACTGAACAGTCAGACAAACTGTGAGGTGACCAAAGACCTGTCCACCGTCGCCGTGTCAGCCACCCAGCCAACACCCGCCAGCACTGACAAGCGAGAAGCCGACCCGCTCAAGGGTGAAACGCGTGCAACCCATACATACACACACACACACACTGGCCGCGCACGCACCGTGCTTCTTGCCCAGCTTCACCTGCCTCATCCCCAAGCTCTTCGGAGCGGTGGCGGGGCGCCCATCCAGCTCGAGGAGCACCTGGGTGACGGTCTCCAGGGAAGCCTCCCCAGATAGAGAACAAGGAAAGCGAAGAATGCTGACATCCAGCCAGGAAGGCGCTGGGACAGGGACGCAGCTGTCCCACCGACGCACGGAAGGCCCACGGGGCCTGGGAATGATCAAGACCCGCGCACTCGGCCGCAACTCGACCGCCGCCCACCACGGCGAGGGCGGCAGGCAGGTTTTCCCGGCTGCGCCGCTGGTCTGGCGGGCCGGCTGCTGGCAAGCACGAGCAGGCCGCAACCGGGAGCACTTGGGTGAATCAACTTGCGGAGTTCCGCTCGGAAAGCAAAACGCATACGGTGCGATAATTATCCAACCTTCCAGTGCGCAGTCCTTCCCACATAAATCAAGCGCGGCCCTCAAACGACACCATAAAGGATTACGTTCCGAGAGCCAACCCCTGCCCCGATCAGAATCAAAGTAATGTCGTGGCATCCCCTGCCCCCGGTTTCCCCCCCGCCCCTGACAGGATGAGACGAAAGAAGGTGATGGAGGGACAAAAGCACGGTGGGGGATAGCAGCAGGGGGTAGCCGCAAAACGTCTCCATGACCCGGGTGGCAACCCCTTCACTAATGCTCCCTTGTTGCCCTTCCCCGTGAACTCCTTTCTTTCCTGTCCCGTGCATACCAGCACTCCTCCCACTTTACCTCTGCTCCGCCACCTCTACCATGGAGGAAAGAACAACTTGCCAAGGAAGCATCCCTGGACAAGGATAAGGACAAAGCGAAAAGAAAATGGGAAGGGCTGGTTGCGCGGTGGGGAAGAGAACACAGATGGCCCACCACGTGACTGGACGTGTTGTCCCACCATCGGTCGCCGACCCAAGACCCCCAGTGTTCCAAAGCGACCCATTTGAATTTGAGCGGTTTCAAGTGCACGCCTTCCGAATGCTTCTGCTAGATTACCCCTCCCCACCTCCCCACGAAATTCTGCACCACTGCCAACTGATACCAGGGAACCCCCTCCTGCAACCGCAGCGGTCTCTACATAAACTATTATAGTAAACGTGAAGCAAATCGTGGACCCAAAACAAACATTTGTTGCACTGTGGACGTACACGACATGTGGTGCAAGCTATGCGGCGCAGTCCATTTTGCAGAACTACAAATCGTCAGTTACATTGCTCGCTCAACCATCCCACACCCCCACCCGCAAATCACGTTGCACAACCCATGCGGCCACGATTGCGGTGACTACCCCGGACCAGCTGGCGCATCTACGCCGCGGCGCTAGCGAAGGGAGCCTCGCGCGCAGAGCGGCCAACGAGTTTGGCACAACAAATGCGGCCACGATGGCGCTCACCAGTGGGATGTTCACAACGCCTATCCAAAACCGTGCTGGCGCGCGGGCACTTCAATGCGGGTCGGTGGCTCGGACGGGCGCGGTATCATGATGACGCCGAAAATGGCAGCAACGATGATGAGACTAGCGATGGTGAAACGGTGATGACGATGACGAAAGCAAACACAATGACGAAGCCGATACTGGTGACGACGATGACAATGATGCGGTCCATGTGTCGGTGATGAAGGCGATTGGCTGATGCGGGCGACGGCCGACGACGATACAAGTAGGGCTGCGGTAGCGCTGGTGAAGAATCATGGTGAGGAAATGCGCGCGCGGAAATGTCAGAAACCTGGCATATGCGCAATGAAAACATGATTCCCAGAATGCTTGAAAAGCTCTCTCACAGAAGACATCGGAAACCTATCGTGTTGGAAGGATTTTGACGTGCGCGTGTGGCGGCGCGCGCGTGGCCCGCATGATATTACTCGATACGTTTTCGTCCAGTGGGCGCATGCTGGACCCACGCGGATGCACCACGCGGTGAAATGAGAAATGTGGCTCTGGACGAAGTTGTTGAATCATGTGGATACCATACGAGAGCAGCAACTGCGCGCGAGACAGAAAATCTGCAAAAGAAATGCTTGCACAGCTAATGTGATTGGTCTGCTTTCGTTGTCGTGTGCGCGTTTGTGGCCCTTTTTTTGCGCCATGCGTTCCAAGGGATTATTCAAGAAACTGCGTTTGAAAGAAACCCTGCCGAACTGGAAATTGTCGATTCCGCTTCTCGCACAATCATCCCTCCCACCCGCCCGCAACTTGCAAAACCCATGCAGAGACGATTGCGATGACTGCTCGGCGCTGGCTGGCGCATCGCCGCGGCCGCGCTAACGCGCATTCTCGCGCGCAAAGCCGCCAGCTAGTTTGGCGCGACAAGACGCAGCCGCGGTGACGCTGACCGCAGGAGACTTCCTAGCTGGCAAGTCGGTGACTTGGGCGGGCGCGGTACCATGGCAACGTCGACAACGGTAGACGCGATGATGAGGATGACGATGATCATCACGATGATCTTGATGATGAAGATGATAATCACGGATCAACAAAGAAACGATCAGCTGACTAGAGAAGCTCGGCGCGGGCGCGGCGCGCGGCGCACGCGGCACTGCGGCGCACCGTGGACAAACGACCACCACGGTTGCAGTGGTCCTTCATGGTGTGGAAGAGTTTGTTGGCCGTTGCCGCGCGCAGCAAGCCGGACTGCGAAGTCACACCAAGGCGCCCCCGTACGGAAGAAGGAGACGATCCCGGCCAGTCCTCGGCAAACCCCCAAAACCTGTCACAGTTGAAATAATGCCGTTGGTCTGCATTCGGGAACCCGCACATGTAGCAAGCATGGCGGACAGGCTCATGCATCCGACGAATTGTAAACCAGCCGTCCTCAAGATCAGGGTACGTTGCGGTCCAGTAACAGACCGGAGGCTCGCAATACCGGCAGCAGCATCAGCGCTCGACAGCGTGTCATCGTTCGCGAAGCTCTGCCAGCACTGCAAAATGAGGGCCGGCCAATCCGATGCCCACCACTCCTGGAGGCGAGGCGAGGCGAGGCGCGCCTGAGTCCGCCCGGGGGCGGGGCCTGAAACGCCGGCGCGGGCGGGCCGGGGCCCCCAATTGCAGATGTGAGACTTGCGGTCAGTGCTGTGTGTGTGGCGTAGGAATGCTTATTCAAGATTGTTCCATTGAGCGCTGTCTTGTGCTATCGTAAACCATCGTCCGCTGCCTGGTTGGAGAAGCATGAACGCTGACGTTGAAGCATGAAACCACCACTCCTGGAGAAAACGCTGAAGACGCTGACGCGGTAGCATCCCGGACCGCCAATCGCGGCAGACGGCTGCAATATGTCCAACACCGTGGCGCTGCCACGAAGGATGTTAAATCCGCAGCACGCTCGAGATTCAGAGCAAGCAGCGGGGACTTCCACCATACGCGCGTGAAGGAACCAATGACGTGAGCGAAACCCATGTCGTTCTCAGCCGGGGCCCACGTGGTGGCAAGCGCAGCCCGCCAAGAGGTGCACGTAGTCCGGGCGAAGCGCGACATGATGGACAAGCCGAAGCACTCGATGGACTTCGGAAAACCGAGCTGGTCGATGAAGAAGCCGGCCCAGGAAGGAACAGCCTCTCTCGGAAAGCGAAAGAGCTTGGCAATGATTGAGTCCTGTCGGTTAACGAACACTGCGGGCGGATCCACAAATTGCAACTTGTAGCTCAACACTGTCTGCACGCGGACTTTGTAAACCAGGATGTTTTGCGTCATGGGCTCGTGCGAAGGTCCAATCAACGATAGACGATGCAAGAACTTGGCGGTGGGTTTGGCCCATTGTTGAGCCCCCGCGTCCTGTCCCGAGAACATGCCCATATATTCGAAGAAAGGCGCAATGCGCATCGTTGCCCATTTCGGCACGTGGAGATTCAGCCAGTCCCGGATTAAGTCGACCAGGGAGGGTTTGAAGCGAGCTCCGGTCGGCGACAGCACGCACTTCTTGAGTTTCTCAGCCAGGCCCGTCGCACGCCTGACCAAAATATACACATCGTGGATGGGAACCATAGCTCGGATATCCCGGAAAGAAATACCCACGTCATCCGCGCACATACTGAAAATGCCCTTGTCGGAGACAGCTGCGCGGAGGCCGAAGACCAGGGGATCAATGCAGAGAACGAAAAATATCGAGCTGAGTGGGTCGCCCTGCAGGACACTGGCATAGACGATGAAGCTCCCAAACGCCGTCGATCAAGATGACCGTGCCATGGCTGCAAAGTCGCACATGGAGTGGTACAGACCGATGACGAAGTCGGGCCAGCCCTGAAACTTCAATATCTTCAGAAGCCAGCTGTGGGCAATGGAAACAAAGGCTGTGCCATAATCCAACGCCAGGCTGGCAGGAAGGAAAGTACCCGGTGGCCGGTACGACGCCTGCACCACGTGGGCGTCCAGCTCGACAATGTTGTCCGTGAACTGGCGGCGCTTCACGAAGTCCCGCTGCTCGCTCGGAGCCTGGTTGGTGACGTACGGGTTCATCATGAGTGCCAGGCCCCCCGCAATCGTTTTTGCGTCGGCACTCCGGCCACTGAGGGGACGAAGGTTTTCAGGAGACCGAACAATTTCAACCGCATCATGCTCATGGTGGCCTTTGGGCGAGAGGGCGAGCGAGTAGGCCATGGCACGGTACGGCAGAATACCGCGATAGCATAATTCGGCCACTTCGGCAATAGCCTCAATGACAGGGGAATCCCACCAGCCCTTTGGGCGTGAGTGGTTTAGAGCGCCCGCTCTGTTCTCAACCCCCTTCTTCCCCTTCGGGGAGGGGTTTACCCCTCCCCCTACCCCCTCCCCCTGGACCTGGAGAGGTCCTTTCGCGGGTGGTTGGAGGGGTCTTTTTCGACTCCTGGGAGAGCTAAAGAACGACACCCCTCACGAGGATTCTGGCCCCGACGGGGGGGGGAGAAAAAACCCGCCCCTCTTCTTTGAAGCCAAAATCATTGATCTTACTACGGTTTTGGCCCCATTTTGGCCTTCTGAAGGGGGCAGCGCTAATGAAAGCTCCCCTCTTCTTTCAAGCCAAAATCATTGATGTTACAAAGGTTTTGGCCCCATGTTGGCCTTCTGAAGGGGCAGCGCTAATTAAAGCTCCCCTCTTCTTTGATCGATTTCCTCCAAGATGGCCCCAAGAAGCGCCCAGGAGGCACCAAGAGGCCCCAAGATGGCCCCAAGAGGCCCCCAGGAGGCCCCCAAGAGGATCCCAAACGGCCCAAAGAGGCCCCCCCGAGGCACCCAAGACGCCGAAAAGCCCATCAGGACGACCCTCTACTCGCCTGGGCGTCGTTTCTGGACGGGCAGGAGGAGGGGCCCGAACGACTCACACCAGGACGAGGGGCCCGAACAACTCACACCACGAGAAGCCCGAACGACTCACACCAGGACGAAGAGCCCGAACGACTCACACCACGAAGAGCCCGAACGACTCACACCAGGAAGAAGGGCCCGAACGACTCACACCAGGACGAGAAACCCCGAACGACTCAAACCACGAGGAGCGCTTTCTCTCCCTCCTCCTCCGCCTCGTCCTTCTCCCGCTCCCACCACAAGGAGGATGTACAAGGAGGCGGGAGGAAGGAGGAACAGGGGAGATATGCGGGGGCAGGCGGAAACACGCCTGAAAAGCACGACTGACGGCATGCTTCGCTAGAGTTGCTGTTTTGAGATGGGCTGGTGGGGATACGCGAAGCGTGAAGAATTCAGAAGAGTAGGGTACGGGATGCCATCGGGGCCCGGAGCGGAGCGGCCGCGGCGCTTCAGGTAGGCGCAATAGATCGAGGTGTCGGGAGGACGTAGCCCACTTACATCCCATCGGCGCCCATAATGATGTAGAAGCTGTTGCTGGGCCTCCCGGGAAACCTCCTGAGCCAGGAACTGCTTCGCCCAATAATTGTGGATGAGCTCCTGTTGCTTCCTGGGGCCACGCTCGATGCTGGAGTCGCCATCGCCGTGGGTGACCTGCACGCCGGCGAGGTGGACGAATTTGACCGATGAGGACCACAGATTGCGGTAGCGTGCGTTGCGGCTCTTCCGCGTACGGGAAGAGGACAGACGTGACGACGGCATGGCTGACGTAGGACGACCAAGCTCATCAAGCTCCTCGGTTTCCTCCCTCGCGAGTTGCTTGTTTTTGGCCGCAACCACGGCAACCTCGAACATGATGGGATCTCGAAGGCGGACACGACCTTGAACTCCCCATATGGCGTAAAGCATCTGGCTGGTGAAGCGCGAGCTTTTCGTATAAATGGATGTCCTTCCTCCAAACACATCGAGATATAGTAGTAAGAAGCATCAGCTTGGTCCAAGACTGGCCCCCTTCTCGGACCAGCGCGCTGCGAGTCTTGACGGAGGCGGCCTCAAGAACGGCCTTAGCCGCAATCAACGATAGTGGTGAAGATCATGACAACGACGACGGCACGGCCAGTGGCGGCGCCAACTTTGATCACGCCGACGACGATGACGGCATCCCCGCGTCGGCGATGAGAGCTTGGGAACGAACGAGTCCGACACGCGAGCGCGGCCGACGCCCGAGAGTGGCCCGCAGGGTAACTATTGGACACGGATCGTGTCCCCCCCCAGCACGCGCGCGAGGGCGCTCGAAAGATTTTGACAAGCGAGGCTGGAGGCCCGTTTGGCAGAATTGAAAGGACATGCTTAAAAATCGATGGCTTTCTGGAGAATTCGCAGGGCCGAGAGCGCAGGCTTTTCTGTTGAAGACTGATGTTGCAAAACAATATGTTCTTGTATGCTTTCGGGCCCCTCGATCTTGAAATCCTTACGAAAGCCCAGGTTTTTGAGGGTTTCTGGCATGCGCGCGCGACGACGTGCGCGCGAGTGCACGTCGTCCCGGCTTTTGAAAAGGATTCATGCGACAGCACACGCGCAAGAGCGTTCTTGCGGTTCCGACATGCCCGCGCGAAAGGCCCGTTTGGTAGCAAGTAGTGAAGATGTTGAAAACCGCCGGTTTCCTTCAGAATCTGCAAAAGCCCGAGCTCAAGCTAATGCTGAAAATCCGTGTTGCGAAACGATGTGATTTGACATGTTTTCGAAGCAGTCGTTTTTGAAATCCTTGCGTGACCAAGGTTATTGACGGATTTCGGCACGCGCGCAAGACAACGCGCGCGCGTACACTCCGTCCCCTTTTTTGCAAAATGATTTTTGGAACCCAATAAACTGTGATAAACGAGAGTGCGCGCATAGTACTTTTGAAGAGGAAGCCTGGGATGGCGATACCAGCCTGCCTGGGATGGTACGAATGACGTCATCGATGGGGTAGAATCATCTGCATATTGAAATACGACAGAGGGTACCGCTAAGTCCGGGGGCGGGTGAGACCTATTATTATCAACCCTTCTATGGTTGGGTACGCGTTTTGAATAGAGCAGTGTGGTTGCCCCGTCCTCCTCCTCCTCCTCCCCCCTCCTCCCCTCCTCCTCTCCCGTTTCCTGTGTTCCCATCTCCTCTTCTCTCGTGCCGTCGGGCTGCGATCTGCGCAACTGTCGCCACTTTCGTGGGCTCATGGGAGGCCCAGCGGAGGTGGGTTCCACGCGGATTACCTCGAGACCTCGCGGTGCTCTGGGGGGCTGCGATCTGCGTAACTGTCGCCACTTTCGTGGGCTCCTGGGAGGCCCAGCGGAAGTACGTCCCACGCGGACCACCTCGAGACCTCGCGGCGCCTTGAGGGGCTGCGATCTGCGCAACTGTCGCCACTTCGGTGGGCTCCTGGGAGGCCCAGCGGAGGTACGTCCCACGCGGACCATCTCGAGAACTCGCGGCGGCCTGTGGGGCTGCGATCTGCGCAACTCTCGCCGCTTTCGTGAGCTCCTGGGAGGTCCGGCGGAGGTGAGTTCCACGCGGACAACCTCGAGACTTCGCGGCGCCCTGGGAGGCTGCGATCTGCGCAACTGTCGCCACTTTCGTCGGCTCCTGGGAGGCCCAGCGGAGGTACGTCCCACGCGGACCACCTCGAGACCTCGCGGTGCCCTGGGGTCTGCGATCTGCGAAACTGTCGCCACTTTCGTGGGCTCCTGGGAAGCCCAGCAGAGGCACGTCTTACGCATTGCCGCTGCTCTTCTTGCTGCGCTCCTCTGAATTCACTGATGGGTGCTCTTCTTCCGCACTGCGGGTTTTTCGGCATGCCCGTCAGCATTGAGTGGTCCCGATTGTACCCACCACATGTATAGAAAGGGTTGGGTACGTCGCAGGGTAATTATCTTAGAAACGATAAGTAAACACATGGTCGCGCGTGGTATCATTAGACAAGAATGAGGGGGTGGGGGGAGGGCGGTACCTGGTTGGGTTGAGCTGGGATGGTGTGAAGTCCGATCGTAAAAGAAAAATGAGGCAGAACCACATGCAATCCCACCAGCCCTCTGGGCATAAGTCCTTTAGAGAGCTTCCTCTTCCAATCCCCTTGTTCCCCTTCGGCGAGGGGCACATCTCTGTTCCTGGTCAGTACAGACCCCCCCAACCCAACCGGCGACAAACCCCAGACCATGCAGGCACCCCCCCCTCACCATCCCTCGCAAAATAGAAAAGCGAAGTGCACTTTGCGCAAAAATCTGGATCATGCGCGGACGCCCCGCGATCGCTTTGCGTTTGCTTGTGACAGGGATGGTGGGGCGTCTGCTGTGTGCAATGCTAACACGCCAGCGCAATCCGTTGGAACAAAAAATCCTGGCGAAGGAACCAACCGTATGCAGCTGTGAGTATCGTCGTTGTGGGTATCGCCGTCGGTGGGCCCCCTTATAGGGCCACAAAGCGCGTGAAGAGTGTGCCGAAATGGAGCGAGGCCGTCATGCGGGCACTGTCACTGAGTCCGAAGGTAGAAACCCGACGGCGCCGCTAAACGTGCGAGGGGGGTGCACAATAGGGGGGGCGCCATGCGAACGTCGCTTTTGAGGCCTCCAGATGGGGCCACGAAACTTGTGAGGGGGATGCCGAAACGAGCGTGACGCCCACTTGCGAACGTCGCGACTGGGGCCTTATGTGGGGGGCCCATATGGGGCCACGAAACGTGTGAGGGGTATGCCGAAACGGACGTGACGCCCACATGCGAACGACGCCATTGGGGCCTTAGGTAAAGCTCCCGGTGGGGCCATGAAACGTGTGAGAGGTGTGCGGAAATGGAAGGGGCAGCAAAATGCGAACATTGCCACTAGGGCCTTGGGCGAAGCTCCCCATGAGGCCACGAAACGTGGGAGAGATGTGCCGAAATGGGCGGGGCGCCCACATGCGAACATGGCCACTGGGGTCTTCGGTGGAGCATCCTTTGGGGCCATGAAAAGTGCGAGGGGTGTGCCGAAATTGGTGGAGCGGCCACATGCGAGCATGGCCACTGGGCCTTCGGTGGAGCTTCCTATGGGGCCATGAAACCTGTGACGGGTGTGCCAACATGGGCAGGGCGGCCACCTGCGAACATGGCCACTGGGGCCGTAGCTGGAGCCCTCTATGGGGCCACGGAACGTTTCAGGGGTGTGCCGCAATGGGTGGATCGGCCACATGCGAACATGGCAACTGGGGCCCCATTATGGAGCTCCATGTGAGGCCACTAAAAGCGTGAGGGGTGTGCCCAAATGGGCGGGGTGGCCTAATGTGAACATGGCCCTGGGGGCCTTGGGTGGAACTCTCTCTGGGGACAAGCAGCATGTGAGGGATGTGCCGAAACGAGAATGACGCCCACATGCGAACATGGCAACGGGGGCCCTAGGAGGGGCGCTCGTGTGGAACCACGAAACGTGTGAGAGGTGTGCCGAAACAGATGTGACGCCCACATGCAAACGCCGCCAGTAGAGCTTTAGGTGGAGCCCCCGTATGGGGCCGCGAAACGCGCGAGGGGTGTGGGCGGCCACGTGCAAACATGGCAACTGGAGCGTTAGGCGGAGCTTCCAGGGTGACCATGAAACGTGTGATGGGTATGCCGAAAGGGGCGGAGCGGCCACATGCGAGCATGGCCACTGAGGCCTCAAGTGGCGCTCACGCGTGAGAGGTGTGCCAGAAGGTGTGGGGCAGCCACATGCAAACATGGTCACTGGGGCTTGAGGTGAACTCCCACATGGGACCACGAAACGTGTGAGGAGTGCGCCGAAATAGGTGGGGCGGCCACATGCGAACATGACCACTGGGGCCGTAGGTGGAGTTTCCTATGGGGCCATGAAACGTATGATGGGTGTGCCTACATGGGTGGGGTGGCCACATGCGCACTTAGCAAATGAGGTGGACTTCCCGATGGGGCCACGAAACGTGTGAGAGGTGTGCCCACATGGGTGGGGCGGCCACATGCGAACGTGGCCACTGGGGCCTTCGGTGGAGCTCCCTATGGGGTCACGAGCCGTGTGAGGGATGCGCCGAAATGGTCGACTGATGCGGAGGGCAGAGGTAAGGAGGAGGAGAAGAGACGAGAGGAGAAGAGAGGAGAGGAGAAAAGGGAAAGGAGAAGAGAGGAGCGGAAAGGAGAGCCGAGAGGGGAGAGGATAGGAGAGGAGAGGAGAGGAGAGGAGAGGAGAGGAGAGGAGAGGAGAGGAGAGGAGAGGAGAGGAGAGGAGAGGAGAAGACAGGAAAGGAGAGGAGGAGACGCGGACGCTACCCCTTTGAAAAAGAGGATCTGACACCAAAGGATGGTTGGGAACAACACAAAAGGCAATGTGACCAAAATCCAGATTGTGCGCGGACGACCCACGATCACTTCGCAGTGGCTGTCGAGAGGGACCGCGGGGACGGCGGAATGTGGCCGGCTGTGTGCAGTGCCAGAACCCCTCCGATGTCTCCTGCAAAAAAACTATACAAATACAGCAGGTTCGTGTCGTGCCGACCCCAGCGTTGGCTTTTGACACCGCAGGGATCGTTCAACCTTGAACGATCGGCCGCTGCCGAAACGTCCGATCGTTCAACATCGATCGATTCTGGGTCACCAGCGGCGTTCAACCTTGAACGCCCGCGCTGGGGTCGCCGCTGGTCGACACGACGCAAACCTACCGTACACAGTGCACCAAGCTCCAGATCATGCGCGGACGCCCCGAGACCGCCTCGCACCTGGCTTTTCACGGGGACGGCGGGGGGGCGGGCACACCGCCCGCCGTGTGCAGGCACACCACCACCCCTTTCACAATGATTGCAAGGTTCACTCTGCCAGGGACGGCGGGGGGGGGCAACAGCCTTGCAGTACCGGTCTCTTTCGGACCGCGCACGACTTTAGTCATACAGCAACGTCGTCGCAGAACTTAGCACATACTACGCACCATTCTCTGATACTCTATCGACTAGTCGTTCAAAAAGGCTTGACGGGCTAATTGCACTAGAAAATCGAGCTATAAGCAGTGGTATATCATGTAATCGAGCTATAAGGGACAACAAAAAACTGCGCGGAGTCCCTCTAATCCCCGACCGGTCAAGGTTGCCCCGCTCTGCTCGTCAGGACGCCACCGCGCGGCCAGGACGGCCAAAGAGGCCTCGAGACCGGCCCCAGACGGCTCCAACGAGGCCTTCAAGAGCCCAAGACGGCCGACGACGCTCCCAAGATGCCTCCCGGATTGCCCGGAAGGGCTGCAAGACGTCACCGAGAGGGCCCCAAAAAAGGTAAATAACAGCGCTTACAGTGTGCTTTGACTGTCCCGCCTTTCGCTCCCAAGCTTCCCGAAGATCGCTTCAAGATAGACCCTGGAGCCCCTGGGCCCAAGTCGGGCCCAGAATTGCCTAAAAGGCCCCGAGACGCTGCCCAAATCGCCGAGGAAGGCCCAACAAGGTCTCCAGATGGCCCCAAGACGCACTCAAGTTAGGCCCTAGAGGCCTCAAGATGGCCCCAAGATGGGCCCTGAGATCCTGAGATGACCCCGAGTGACCCCATGATGGTACCAAAACTGTTCCAATGTAGCCTCAGGTCGGCTCAGCCTTGAGAGCCAGCGGCAGAGTGTGCAGCCATTGGGAGAAAGGCAGCGTCCTACCACGGTACTCAACACATATGCACAGCCAAGTCACGCACCAAAATGGCGCCCTGCGGAACACGAATGTATACGCAACGCGGTCCTATCATTCATATTACGATGACGATATGGATGGCTGTAGGCATGCACCCAAGGTCCTGGCAGGCCAGCTTCGAGGGAAAGGAAAGCGGGAAGGTTAGCGAAGGAAGGAAGAGAAAGGGGGCGGGGGGGAAGGGAGGATAAAAAAGGATGAAGCGAAGATTACGGAGGTGGGCCAGGCCTCTTGGAAGCAGTCTGAAAAATATGGCATACATTATTGTGCTGAATTTGTGTTTGCATGTGCAATGACGATGCAGGGCGCAATACATGACAATCCGTTCAACAGGCAACCCGCTCCCCATGAACGCCGCGGTCATCTTTCAGGCTGCGATAACCGTCGTGGCCAATCCGATTACGCCGTGCGACTTGAGCAAGACGGCAACAGGAAGATACAAGCAGTGCAAAGACGTTGGCCGTTCCAGAGCATCAGACGTTGGCCGTTCCCCCTGCAACAAACAAATGCGCCAAATGGCCTGAGTACCAACACATGCAGGTGCCTGATAGAAATACCTCACTCGAGTGACGGCTTTGGCCTCGACCACGAACTCCCCCTCTCCTATGCCGCATTCTCAACCCACCCTCATTATCATCTTGCTTTCTCGTTCTTCCCCTTCGGACTCGATTTCAACTCTTCGACCTCTGGCCGATGGAACCGCACCGCTTAATGGCCCATCGCAGAGACGGCGAGGAGGAGGGCATGGAAAGGGAAGGGGCCTGGAAGAAAGACAAGGGGGGTCTCTGCTGGCAACTCCGTTGGTGGGCAGGGTCGGGGTGGCAGTGGGCGATGAAGGGGCGAAGCATGGACGCGTGGCAATGAAGAAGGCGGAGGGACCCGGGATTCAGCAGAAGGGCGTGACGTGTGGGAGGGGGCGGCGAGGCCAATGGGACGCAGCGGGGGGGTGAGAAAATAGGACCTTGGAGGACTAGGATAGGGCGGAAGGGTCAAGAACGGTCAAACCATGTTCCAACCACGTGTCTCACCCGATGGTGCCACCATTGCTTCTCCTGCGATTGCGCGGCCTCGCGAGTGTACGGCTGGTGATCGTGAAAAGGTTTCAGCTGAACCTCACTCTCCAACAAAATTGAGCCGTCCTCAGAAAGGGCGTCGAAGAATGCAGCTGTTGGCAGCTAGCAGGACAACTTCCTCAGCCACGGCGGGCACGGGCGAGTGCTTGCATGGAGAAGCTCCTGACAAAGGTTGTTGCTTCCAACAGCGAAAGCTGGACTCGTGGGAGGACATCCGTGCGAGGCTCGGCAACTTAGAGGCTGGGTACGGCGGCATCGGTTCTTTGGGGCTCGACGTTGTCGGTCATTGTGGATTCGATCCCGGAATACCATGGCCAATCGCCGAGGCGGCCCCGCCTATATTCGAATTCAATCCCGATGCCGCAACCTTTGTTGCCGAAGGCAGGGCCACGGACAATTGCACGAGCTGCGGTGATGGAGAGGATGCTCACATGGTCGGAGCAGCATCCACGCTGTTATCTGACGGGCGCGAGGCTGCGTTGCGCTATTCTTCTCGATTCGCGACTCATTTCAAATCGGTTCCGGAGACATTTTGGGCGAAGTTGCATTCGAAGTCTCGTGAACTGGACCAGTGCTTGGTATGCCAGGAGATGGAGTGTCAGTGTTGGGACGTGAAGTGCCTTGGTTGTCACCGGGTCTTGGCAAAGTGCGATTGTGTTGACCCTGACTTTTGGCATGTTGATACATATGGGAGGCCGGAGTTGATTTTCATAGGGGGCATCCGTTTCTGTGGTAATTACGTGCTGGCGCACTGACGACCAGGATTCCATCATCTGTTGCGATAGCTCTGGATGCACCGGGGGAGGTGTGGACGACTTCGGGAACACCGACCTGCATCATCGCACATGCATATACAAAGCCGGCAATCACGGCTTATTCGGGGCAGATTTTGTTTGTCGTACGTGCTTGAATTCTGGATGATGGATAGACGTGTCTATGATGAGACACCATATGTTGTCCACGCTGCGTACCACTGGTCTGTTCGAAGATGCATTTGTTGACAACCAGGCGGGTGATATACTGGACGAGTATTTCCCTCGAGGTCGACGGGTACTGGAATCAGATATCAGAACGATCCAGCTGTTAGGGGGGGAATTCATAATGCTTGTAAGTGTTCGGTGAATAGGGTTTAGCCCTGCCGTCGCAGATGCTCCAGGCTGTCCCGATCTGCGACCCGTGAGTTGGCCTATCGGTGTTTCCTGCGATCATCCTCTCTTGCCTTCGTGTGCCCCTCCCTCCCCTCCCTTTTCCTCGCTCGTTGCTGTATCAGTCCAGTCCGGGCGCGCTATGGTGTTGGCCCGTGCGAAAGAAAAGGACTAGGGTAGGAACGCATTTCGGTTTAAGGATACTTCGATTCAGCGGCATCGGGCCACGGCGTCCTGGTGGTCCTGGTGTCTCAAGCTCTATATATCCAGGGTCTCGGATTCGTTTTGACCCACGCAGTGCTTGTCCTCGGGGGCTCTTACTTCTCTTGTAAGGAACTTGGCCCGCCGATCGGTCGCCGTCCATCGCCGCTTGCATTGCATCGCACAGTATTATAATCACACTGTTTCGAAATTGCGTTGTATTGGATTGTTTGGCAATGATTTGCATTGATTTGCATTGTTATGATGTGCTTAGAACTGCTTGGCGTTGCTTTGAACAGGTTCGCATTGCGCTACACTGGTTTGCATCGCTCTGCACTGCCTTGCGTTGCTTCGCATTTATTCACATTGCTGATCGCTGATTTGTGTTAAGTTTCAATGCTCTGCATTGCTCTGCATTGCTTTGCACTCGCGTGCGCTAATTCGCATTACTGCATTGCTTTGTGTTGGTATGAATTGCGTTAAATTGCAACGCATTGTTTTGCATTGCTTGATTTGCGTTGCCTTGCACTGCTTTACATTGACTGACATTGCTTCGCATTGCTTTGCCCAGCCTTGCGCTGCTGTGATTTGGAAATGAGAACTCAACAACAATGTCAACAACAAAAATGGTCAGTGCACGGCTAGTCGTTCTTGCACGCAAAAGTGCCAATCAGCACGTGTATATGAAACCCTCGATACCCGCGCCCTTCGTCTTCGGTCGTACCCGCTTGGGGGATGTATCTTCCTTGCCTGCCACGCGTGACTGGTGCAGCCCCAATAGATGACGGAATGGGCGGGGACGGAGGAGGATGAAGCACCAGCAGGACGGAGGCTAGGAGCAAAAAACACGACGCAGAACCAGACGGGCTGATCGGGCGGGTAAAACCTAACGGGCGGGTCGGGACGACGGGCCCAAGAGACCAGATCGAGCAAGCGGCCTGCTGAAGCGTGGGTCCTGCGTCCTGCATGAATCGCGAGGAGGTTTCGAACGTTAGCGCGATTTCCGAGCAAATCGTAAGCAAAGCCAGGACGAAAGCGCGATTCCTGAGAGTCGAAGGCATGGCGTCTCAATCAATCGCGAGAAAGTCTCACGAGAGAGCACGATTCCTGTATAAATTGTGAGAATGTCCCGCGCGAAAGCGCGATTCTGAATTACATGGTGAGGAAGCGAGCCGCTGTTGTTGTAAACCAGGGGACAACAATACAGTCTGAGGCGGAAGACTGCCCCTTGTAAAAAACAGGGTGCCCGGCATGATACGCTGATTTGAAAGCACAATGTGCACTGGAGGGGTGACGTCAACAGCAACTTCTATTTGGAAATGTGAGTTTGATAACCACATCAGCAACACCAACAACAACGGCAACGACAACGACAACGACAACAACAACCACAACAACCACATCATCATCGACAACAGCATCAACAACTACACAAATACAACAACCACAAACATAACCACAACCACAACCACAACAACATGAACAGTAATAATAGCAGCAACAACAACAATGATAATGTTTTCAAGAGTGACCGCTCTTAGCTGCTCGCGTGCCATGAAACACACATGTATACCACAAGCCCTGGATACCCGCCCTCTTCGACTTCGATCGCAGCGCCCTTGGTGGTATGTATATTTACCTTATATGCCACGCGCATGTAGCGCAGCCCCTAAAACAGGAGTGGAGAAGACGGATGGAAGTGGGAGGGAAGAGGATGAAGCACGGGAGAAATTAGCAGGATGGGGGCTCCGAGCAGAAAACACGCAGTAGAACCAAAAGGGCAGATCGGGAGGGCAGACCCTGGCAAGCGAGTCGGGAAGGCGGGCTCACGCGGCCAGGTCAACAGTTGCGTCAACCATTTCTCCCATATTCGCAACTACGTCAAGCAGCGACAGAATTATTTTTGTTGCGTGCGTTCGATTGGCAAACTTGGTCTCGAGATTCGGAGCAGCCACAGCGCTTTAGATTGCACCAATGAATTGACCAGCCTCGAAAAAATCCGTTCCAGCCTCGAGGAACCTTAGATTGGTTTACTACTCGAGCGAATGTCGAAAACATTCATATCAAGATACAACGGCTTTTGCTGCATCGACGAGATATTGGCCAGGGCCTCGAGCTTCAGATTGAATGTAGACCTCTGTATATTCGCGAGCGCGGTCACAACACGTATCCTCGCTCTTTCATTGCCAAAGACCTGACCTCAGTTTGAAATTCGCGCAACTGTCGAAAAAAACTAATATCCTCATGCACTGTTTCTTCTGCTTTGCGTAGTTCTTCTGCTAAACTTCGAACTACACAACAGCTGCAGGGCACTCGAGCGCAGCAACCGAGTCAGCAGAGTCGAAAGCACAAATTTACAGCCACGAGAGACTCGATTAGGCGCCATCATCTGGAGGCGTTTGTGCTGGGGCTGAAACTCCACGAGCCCGCCGGCGGCAACCGTGGTTGACGGTTCACAGCCGCCTGCGCCCATTGAGTGGCAGCTTGTCCTGGAAGCGCCCACTCCTTCCCCAAATGCACGCGGGAAAACTTTTCGCGGCTTTTCCGGAGCTCCGCGGGGGCCCCCGCGAAGCTCTCTTCCCAATGTTTTTTCCAGGGCTTGCTCTCCAGGTTTCCTTGGAAGCGCACCTGCACGCTCCCCTCTGAAGCTTGCACAGCCTGCAACTGCGAAGCCGCAGCGGCCGGAGACCCGGCGGGGGCCGGGCCGGGGTCGGGGCTGGCCATTGAGACCAGGCCCGGGCCGGCCCGGGGAGCGGAGCTGCCTCTTCCAGAAGCAGCTCATTTGTTACGCGGTCGAGTCCGCGGCAGGGTTGTGTCCACAGGAAAAACCTGAGAGGGAGATCCCCACGGACCCGGGACCCGAACCGAGGCCGAAGCCAGAGCCGCCCGAGGTCAAGGCTGGGGCGCGGGCACGAGGCCGGAGGGCCCGGCGGCAGGGTCGGGGCCGGGGCCGAGACCAAAACTGGGGTCGGGGCCAGAGACGGGGCCCGCGCGGCTGGATCCACGCTCGGATTTGGGGCAGGACCGCGCCCGGATCCGCGACGACACCGCCGCCTGCACCAAGCCGGCACCCCGAGCCCGCGCGGGGCCGGTCGGGCCACAGCGCCTTCGGGTCGGCGCCAGTACCGGGGGCGGGGCCTGGGACGGGGCTTGGCCCAGGCAGTGAAACTCTCCGCTGTTCCCGGAGCTCTTTGAAAGAGAGCGCTTCAAGACTTCCAGGTAGGTCTGAAAGCTAAGAGGCCTTCCGATCAGAAACCAGGTTCCGCGGGGTAGCCCTGGACCTTGTTCTGGCCCCCGCGAGCGACCCCCGCTGAAAAGCGCTGTTTTTTGGCGCGTTCCGGATTTGTTTTTTTGGAGCTCCTCCCAGGAGCTTCCAGAACTCCCCCCAGAAGACGATGAAATGCCTTTTGGGCGCTCCGCCCTTTCCGGGCCCTCGCAGAGCGGTCAACACGAAAATTGGTGCTCAGATTACGAGGACAGAGTTTGCTCCAACATCGGCAGAAAATCTTGACAGCAATAAACGATGCCGATCCGTTTCACTCTCAAATCCTCAGCGCCAAAACGGCTTCAGTACAGTGCATGGGTGAGAGCAGGAAAGGGATATGCAGGGGAGGCACGGAAGGGCGTCGGGGGCGATATATCTCGACACCCCTCCTCGAGCCTCTTGCCGAGGGCGCACGCGCAGCGGGCAGGCGCTAGCCACGATGCCCAAAGCAAAACGCACACGCTCCGCGGCTCACAAGACGGCGCCTCCGCGACCTCAACCCGCGGCAGGCAGCGTCGGCGTGGACCGCACTCTCGGCACTGTCCGTGTGGTGCAGCATGCGCACCCCCTGGCCCAGCACCCGCGCGCAGATCAGGCACCCGCTCCTCGTCACCAGCGGGTGATGCCGGTCGCGCAGAGCCTGGCAGTTCGGACTCGAGTGGATCGAGGTCCCGACCGTGTCCAGGTGGAACAGCAGCACGCCCCTGCCACGCGGCTCCGACGGCTCCCGACACTGATCGCGGGGAGCGTCGGGTGCTGGAGGCGGATCGGGTTCTGGCTCCGATCTGCCCCTCTCCGAGCTCTCACTGGGCTGACCCTTGGAGCAGCCCTTGCCCGTCCGTCCTGCAGCTGACCTCGGGAGGTATAGGCACACGCACCAGCCACACCAGCACAGCATCACGCCCACGAGCATGCAGAGGACCGACCAGACCATCACGATCGCCAGGTGTGGGTCGGGTCCGCCGTCGGGCGTGGCTGGCTGGGCCTTCACGCCGTTCACGAGGACCATGAACGTCGCCAGGTACCGTGCTCCTCGGGACGCGCTCATGGCAGCCACGATGCCATTCCCGAGGGCGTCGATCGGGACCAGACCAAGCATGGTGCGGCACTTCTCGAGCGCACCCTTCCCCAGGACCTTCGCCCCTACGTCGGGGAGGTTCTCCGTGCCCTTCACCTTCACGATCTTGATCTGGCCCGCACCGACCAGCTGCTGGAGCCATAGCCACTTCACCTCCAGATGTCGTAACCTGCCGAGTCCGCGCCGCGAGGCGATCGCGATGGCGGAGGACGCGTCGCACTCGATCTCCAGCGACGTGTCGAAGCCCATGAACTTGACGAGCTCCCTCACGTACAGCATCTCCGCCGCCAGCTCCACGGCCCCCAGGTACTCGGCCTCAGGGCTCGACTGGGCGAGCACTGACTCCGTGCGGGCGTAGGCACTGACGACCACCCCGCACCACCGCACGATCCCGCATGCTGTCGACTTGCGGGTCTCGTGGCATCCCGCCCAGTCCGAGTCGGTGCTACCTCGGATGCGCTTGTAGTCCTTCGTGGAGCGGTGAACCATGGCCAGGTCGACCGTCCCGCTGAGGTAGCGGAGGAGGTGCTTCAGGCACTTCATGTCGGCCACCCTCGGCTCGCTCAGCCGACGACCGAGCTCCTTCAGCGGGTACATCACGTCCAGCCTCCGCGGGATCGCGTACTGGATCTTCCCGCAGCACCTCCTGTACAGCGAGTGCTCCTCGCTGTTGAGCGGCTGCTCGGCTCCGGGCGGGGTGAGGTCTGGCCTGACCCCAGCCGTGCCCACAGGCCTGCAGCCCAGCATCCCCGCCGCGTCGAGGATGCTCTCGACGTACCCGGGCTTGCTCTTCTCCACGATCACGTCCCCGAACCTCTGCAGCGACGAGCCGAGGTAGATCACGGGGTTCTCGCCCAGGACGTACCGCCCCTTGATCGCGAGGTGCTTGGCCAGCTCGTCGAAGAACTCGTCGAGCACTCCCCGCGTGGGACCTGAGGCAAGAGGATCGTCCGTGTGGACCACGACCCTGATGCCCTTCTCGATGTGATGGTATATAGTGGGCTCCGCCTTGCAGACCTTGAATCCGATCCCGACCACGATGCTCTCCAGGAACTCCTGGAATCGTAGCGCTGCCTCTCTGAGCCCATACAGAGACCTCTTCAGTCTCCACACGTATCCATGCCCCATGCCGTACTCGGGCGGCATCTCCACGTAGATCTCGGTGCCGTCCTTCACGGGCGTGTGCATGAACGCCACGCTGAAGTCCGTTGTCACGATGACGTGCTTGAGCATCAGCGCCGCCGCCATCAGCACGCGCACAGCCTCCGTGCGCGGGGTGCAGGCGAAGAAATCCCCCGCCTGGGCGTCCCTGAACTGCTTCACGACGAACCTGCTGCGGACCCCCTCACCCTTCTTGCGGTGGCACCACCTCGTGCCCCACACCTTCATGTCTCGGGGTCGCGCCACGACCTCGCCGACGCCGAGAGACTCCATGAAGTTCGCCTCCCTCTTGATCCCCTCGCGGACGGCGTCGGGGTCGAGGCACTCACCGTCGTCGTCGTCGTAGTACGCCTCGCTCAGCAGCTCGAAGTTGGGGTCGAGCTCGCACGGCGTGCAGAGCTCGGTGTCGTCGGGGTAGCCCATCAAGTTGGCGACGGACACGCTGCCAACCTTCACCGTAGCAATTCTCCTCTCCTTGTGCGCCTCGCCTTCCGCAGGCGCCTCATCGCCGGCCCGCTTGCCAGCCGAGCTCTCAGGCTCCTCGACTGCTGCACGCTTCACCTCAGGTGCAGCTGCGCTCTCTGCCGCGGCCCGCTTGCCACGCGGCTCGTTAGGAGGCAACCCCCTCCCTTCGAGACAGAAGTTCGAATGACGGTACGATGTGCCCAAGCATCCACTACAGCCTGGGGTAAACTCTCTTGACATCGGGTCTGGAAGCACTCGTGTAACTGGTCGGCCCCTCGGCCTCTTCGTGACGGGCTGTGGTGCGTCCTCTACGTCGTCCATGGCCTCGTCACAAGGGAGGCCGATCACAAGGGCTCGGGTCGTGATCATTGCTTTGGCTGCTGCGGCGTCGGTCGCGGGAGGGGGAGCGCCGTAGTCGACAGGAGTCGTAACAGCGCGTGCCCCCCGGACTGTTGGACACTCGCGTGCTGTGTCCAAACTGGGGGCCTGGCGAGGCACCAGGCAGGGCGCCAGGCTCGGCGCCGGATTGGGAGCCGGGCTCGGAGCCGAGAAAGGTGCTGCGCTCAGAACAGCCGGGTTGGGGACCGGACTCGGAGCGGGACTGGGAGCCGGCAAAGGCGCCGGTCAGGGCGCCGGGCTCGGAGCTGGTCTGGGGGCCGTGCTCGGAGCCGGCCTGGCAGCCGGCGCGGGTGCCGGTCAGGGCGCCGGGCTCGGAGCTGGTCTGGGAGCCGTGCTCGGAGCCGGGGGGGGCGCCGCCAGGCAGCAGTGCGCCAGGTGGGGAACCGGGCTGGGAGCCGGCCTGGGAGCCGGCAAAGGCGCCGGTCAGGGCGCCGGGCGGCGAGCCGGGCTGGGGGTTACGCTCGGGGCCGGCCTGGGAGCCGGCGCGGGTGCCGGTCAGGGCGCCGTGTTTGGAGCGTATGACGTACACTCGGTTCCAGGGAGCGGCAGGTGACCGGGCCCTCGTGCTCGTGCTGCTCCGCTGGCTGGTACGGTCTGAGTCGC
This sequence comes from Prorocentrum cordatum, assembly GCA_963575745.1. Taxonomy (NCBI): domain Eukaryota; class Dinophyceae; order Prorocentrales; family Prorocentraceae; genus Prorocentrum; species Prorocentrum cordatum. Next base: position 100,386 of record CAUYUJ010006335.1, on the reverse strand, counting down.
GAGAAGGTCGACGTCCGCGCTGGGAGTCGTCGTGGAGCGTGCCTTCCTGACTCTCATACCCGTCTTGGTTGGGAGCGGGCCGAGATCGCCAGTTATCCCAGGTCTGAGATTGGGAGGCGTCACGAGGAGGCTGCTGAGATCCCCCCGGACTCCTGGACGAACGGTGGTTTCGACCAGATTTCGGTCCACGCGAGGGGCGGCGGCCACGGCTGTCCTGACTCCGCGGGCGGCTGATGCTCTGTGGCGGAGTCGCAGCGTTGGCTGCCAGGTGTGCGTAGGTGCACGCGTCGCCCTTGGCGCAGTGGCCTGCCTGGAAGTAGCTGCAGGCGGGCACGTGGGGGTAGCGGCAGCGGTCGCCGTACGAACAGGCACCAGTTTTGGCGAATTTGTGGCAAAAACGCGCGGCGCCGCCGTGAGGCTGCTGCGAGCCGGGTGGCTGGGCAGAACGCTGGGGCTGGCGAGAGTTCTCGCTGTGAGGGGCGCCAGTGTCAGGGCGGCTGCGGGAGTCCACCATGTGCAGGAGCTTGCACGCGTTTCCCTTGGGGCATTTGCCCTTGCTGAAGGGCACGCAGAAGCCAGTCTTCGGAGAGACGATGGCTGCGGTGTCCCTGTTGCCTGTCCTCAGGTGGTACTGGTTGCGCCGCGTTCGGTGTAGCTCAAGAACAGCTGTGACTCGGTGGTGGAGCCAAGTGTAACAGCGCTCTGGTGCCCCTTTAGGAGCTTTGTTGTACGTGTTCATGTCGTCCTTCATCCAAGGATGCAACTCAATCTGTGTACGAAACAGTGACTCCATAATGTTCGGCGGAGGAAGCTCCCGGAGCTCCAGGAGCAGTTGGTCCCACTCCGTCACGAACCTTTTGAGGTCATCTCCATGCATACGTAGAGTGTTGATCCTTTCGAAATCATGAATCGTATCGTCGGCGTCGGTCACATCGTAATAACGCAAAATCTTCCAGTAGATCTGACGTCCCTTTATCATGCGACCGTGCTTGTGCTCTGTGTTCTCCAGCAATTTGATATCCAGTTTCAATTCGCTGCTGAGAATCGCTTGTAAAGCTTCCGCAAACTTCAGATCCAAACTTGCGAAATCACCGCTGTCCTGTAGATCTTCCAGTGTCACACCGGGCTGTTCTGCAACACAGAAGAACTTGTATGCAGCATCTGGACGCCCAGAGGCACTGCAGAAGGCCTTGCGGACTGCGTGCTGCCACTCAAGAACATGTCCGATTCTGGGAAGACCTGGAACACGCACACGCTCGCTCTCCTTCACCGGTGTGATGGTAGCAACAGGGCTCCCTCCGATGGTGTATTGAGACTGCATGACAGTAGCACCAAGGACGTTGGGCACTGGTGAGTGCGTGCGAAAACTTGCAGCGTCGAAGTTTGCCTCCTGTGCAGGTGCTGCGGAAGCGGCCGGGGCCGCGGTCCTGCTGGCAGCTGACGGTGACACACGTCGGGCCTGTGGCTGGTAGCCAGCGGCTGGGGTTCCCCCCTGCACACCCCCCGCGTTCGAGGCAGGGGCGCCGGGAGAAGTGCGTCTGGAGGTCGGGGCTTGTGGTGGTACAGGTGTGTGCTGTGTAGCATCAGCTACGTGGGCCTTGAATTGGTCTTCGAGAATGATGTTGTCACGTTGCAACTGTTCGATGCAGCCTGAGAAACCATCAACATTCCTCTGGACCTCGCGGGTCTTGTCTGTAAGCACGGAATACTGTCGTTGAGTAGACTGGGAAAGGTCTGTAAGAAGAGAACGTAGCTGATCCATGTCGGCCTTTACGCGCGACAGCTCCTGCTGCGTATCCGCCAGGCGGGTCTGCACTTCAGATACCCGTGCCTTTCCAGCACCCCTCTCAGAGCGAAGCTCGTGTAACTGCCTTTGCACGTGGTCCGCCTCCGCACGCACGGTCCGTTGTACGGCTGCCAGTACGGCGGGGTCGTCAACCGAAGAAGGGGGCACCAGCTGGCCAGTCTGGGCCCTTACAACGCGCAGCTCAGTCACGGCCTCTTCGAGAGTCAGGACTCTGGCGGTGAGCTTTGGGATCGAATCAACTTGGGAATCAGAGAAACGCTGGTTGACAGCATTTTCGGCTTGACAGAGTTTGCCGTAGAGATCTTGTTGGATTTGTTGGGTCTCAGCACGAAGATCAGATGTAGCGGACATCGTGGCGTCACGAAGCTCAATAATCTGGCCCTGGAGAGCTGAGGGAGCCGCGCCGGCGCTGGCGGCGGCAACTGCTTGGAGTTCATCGTGGAGAAATTTGGCGCGAGTATCATTGTGGTCACGCATATGGATAAAACGTGCTTCCAAATGAGAGAACTCGGAGTGCACAGCGGCAAGCTCGGAGTGGTCTTGGCCACGTTGAGCGGCAACAGCATCGACCTTCGAAACGAGTTGACACATGACGTGACGATCCTCGTACAACCTAGCGTCGACTTCCTGCAAACCTTTAGCGAGATCCGATCGCAAGATCGCAGTCTCAGTGGCGGTTGCCTGGTGCACGAGAGCAGTCTGATGCTCCACATACGTCTGTACCTGGTCTCTTAGCTCAGCCATATCTGTTAGGGGGACGGCGGCAGGCGCAGCCACAGGTGAGCTGACAGCGCGTCTTCGTGCCCTCTGGGAGGGACTGCGGCTGTGCAAATCCTGGGCTGCAATCTGGAACTGTTCGGGGCCACGTCTGTCACGAGGCGAAGCTGCGCGAGAACGAGAAACAGTGACTTGACGGCCGGCGAAGGCTGCGCCGTCGCGGGTCTGAGCGCGAAACTCGAGGGCGCGGACGTGCTCTCGGACTGGCGTCACGGCACGGGTGACTGGGTTCCGTCCTGGCGCGCCGGCGTTCGCGTGACTCCCGCCCCAGCGGCGAGATCCTCCAGAGCCTCTCTGCACGGGACTTCCCTGTGGAGGCGAAAGAGCCTCCGAGTGGGCCCCCCCAGCAGGGGCCCGAAAAGTCGGGGTCAGATTTTGAGGAGGTTGAGGAGTCTGGAGCTGAGGAACTCCAGGAGCCACAGGGTGTCTCGCTCTGACAGCATTTCTGGGCGGATCATTCCGTGGCACGAGGACCTCAGCGCTCTGAAAGAGATGCTGTGCAGCACCCGAGCTGCGGTCTCCCGCTGCATCCGACACGACGGGCGACGCGACGGGATGAACGACTGACGACGAGGAAGGGGCCTGGAACTGAGGAGTACCAGGAGCGTGTCCTTGTCCAGCGTCAAGACCCTCAGTACCTGGAGAAATGGCCACACGATCAGCTCGCGGGATGCCATGCACGTCCATCAAAACTTCAATCTCCTGCTCCAAGTTGCGCGCCACGGGGTCCGCCACGCCGTCGCGAAGAGGCGCGGGGCCGAGAGGCGCACCGCCCTCCATCGCGACTGAGTGGGGGGCTCAGGAAGCGCGGAAGTTGGAGCGATTGCGTTTTGAACAGAGAAGGCTGATAACCTGTGTGAGGGGGAGGGGGACCGAAGGACCGAACCCACCCCCAAAGTGTCCGTAGGTAGACGTGATGAGGATGATGGAAGTTGTCCACTTCACCCTCTGAGTACGAGTACCTGCATCCGAGCCGAAAGGGGCGATGGATATGAGCAAGATAGGAGGAAAGTAGGGGGATTCACACACATCGCCGTCGGCGGCTGCCTCGGCGCCTCCTGGGTCCCCCTCCTGCGGCTCCTCGGACCTCACCTCCCCCTCCTGGGGGCCTGCCTGCCCCTCCTCGGGCGCGGCGTCCGCTGGTCGCGGAAGCCTGGCGGGCTGTGGGAGGTTGAGGTCGGGGGCTGGTCTGTCTGCCACTGGCGTGGATGCATTCGGCGCCTTCGTGTCGCTCGGGATGCCCTTCATGGCCAGGAGCAGCTGCTTGTCGTAGCGCTCGCTCTCCACGAGCCTCCGTACGGACCTCGCCACGACGATGCCATGCCTGGCGCCGCAGATGTGGGAGTCGTCCTCCAACGACCGCCCGAGGTAGATGCCGTAGCCCCACGCGGACTCGAACTTGGCGGCGATAGGCCCAGGTTGCCTCCACATGACCGTCTCGCCGAGTGGTAGGACCTTCTTGGCATAATGCCTCTCGTGCTGACGCTCGTAGGACGTCTTGTAGCCGGAGCGGTGGATGAGGAAGCGGTCGTGGGTCCACGATGCGTGGCGCACGATCCAGGCCATCAGGGGATGCCTCAGCTCGATCACGATACCGTACTTTGCCCCAATGGCTCTCCTCCAGGTCCTCGTCATACCCTCGATGAACGAGTGGAACCTCTCCACCATGCCGTTGCTCCCCTTGCTCGTCTTCGGTGTGTACCTGAAGGTCGCGTTGTTCCCGATGTCCCTCGCGACCTTGGCCGCCACGTCCTTGGCCGCATTCTCGGGGTCGCACTGGATGATAACCTTCTCAAACCCGAGCTTCTCCACGTACCGCTTGAGACACTTCAGGAGAAACAGGTCTCCTCCACCTTTCGCCTCGCACCATACCGAGGCCGTAGAGTGGTATACGTTGTCGATGGCATTCATGACTGGGTGCACTTTCTCGTCACGATGCGTCTTGCCGAACATGTAGTCGATCTGGATCACAGGCACACCCTCTACCTCTTTGATCCTCTCATGCCTGTCGTCCAGGCCTCGCCCCCCTACACAGTCCGCGCACCACGCTGCGCATGGACAGTGGAGGGCCTCGTGAGCCTCCCTCTCGGCTCGTGTCGGCTCCCTGGGAGCCGTCATCACCGTAGCCTCGGGCCTGACTTCTTGCTCCATCGGCTGGTCCACCTGCGCAGCGATGTACTCCTCGGGGACGCCCGTCGCCGTGTTGTAGACGACCAGGCCGTCCGCGCCGATCTTGGTGCCGACGTAGCTCATCACCGTCGCGCGCAGGAAGAACAGGCCGAGCCTCCTCTTCAGCCCAAGCCGTGATCGCCCGCTCCTCGAATCCCGCGTGATCGAGGGTGGGCCCGTCGAGCCTGACGGTGGGAACTCCACCCCAGCTCCTGCCTTGTTGATGCTGTTGACACTCAGGATCGGTTGCGTCACCTCCGTGACGTGGAATCTCACACTGATCTCGTCGTCATTCGGCGTCTTCAAGTTCACCTGCTTGTCGCCGTAGTGCTTCAGGGAGGTCCCGTTGGCGACCTTGATCTCCAGCCTCCTGTCCTGCATAGTGGGGTAGTCGGGGAAGTCGCTGGGCCCGCACACCGACTTGTTGGCGCCAGTGTCCACCATGATGTCAACCGTCTGGCCAACTCTTGTTCCGCTCGGGCCCTCAAGCGTGCCGACGGCGAAGATCCACGCAGCGTCCTCGCACTCGGAGCACTGGAGGGCGTTGGCACTGATGGAGGCGCTGGCGTCCTCGTGGGAGGAGGCCGCACCCTTCTCCTTCTCGTTGGTGGTGTCCCAGCTCCCCCACTTCTCGTCCCAGGTGTTGCCGTCCCAGCCGCTGCCGTCCCAGGTGCTCACGTTGTGGATCTTGGCGTAGCAGTCCTTCTGTTTGTGCCCCCACTTGCCGCATCGTCCGCAGTGTCCCTGGAACTTCTTCTCTCCGCCGGCGATGCCACCGCCGCTGCTCCTGTCCTTGCCCTTACCTCTGGTGTCGTTGCCTTTGCCCTTGCCTTTGCCTTTGGCTTTGCCGTATCCTCTTCCGCCCTTGATGTTGATGGCGCCGATGTCCATCGGCGCAGGGCCACCAGGCATGGACTGCTTCTCGAGCAGGAAGTCGGCGGCCACCTTCTTGATCCTCGCCCACTGGATCTCCTCCTTGGGTGTCCCCAGCAGCACGTGGTTCCTCAAGGCCTCAGGGGCTCGTGCGATCAAGACCGCCGAGCGGATGTTGTCGCTGAGGGCCTCGCTCGCCAGCTTCTCGTACTCTTCGATCGAGATCTCGAACTTCGCCATGTTGTCGAGGAAATCCGCTTCTCCGCCGAAGTCGAACTCCAGCACCCTCATCAGTCTCGATAGAATGCTGCCCATGTTCTGAGGGTCATACTGGGAGCTCAGCCTGCGGTATGCCTCGAATCCGTCTTGGTTACTGACCTTGCGGATGATGCCGAGCGGGGTGCCCTCCGTATACATCGTGAGCTGGTAGAACAACGACTGCGCCATCTGTCTCCACTCGTCGTCGTAGTTGGCGTAGTTCAGCTGGTTCTGGCCGTACTCGACCTGGGTCATTCCCTCTAGAAGCACTTCCGACTCTGGTTGCCGATGTACGCCTTGAACTTGAACGCCCAGTCATGGAAGTCTAGCTTCTTCGTGTTGTCGAAGGTCGGCGGCTTCCCTTTGTCTCCGATAATCGCGTCGGCGAAAGCCTTCGTCGTCTGCTGCCGACTCGCTGCATCTGCGTCGGCTCGCTCCGTCTGGAGCCCTGTGATCGTCTGGTTCTGGTTCTCGACCGTCTCCATCAGTCGGCCGAGCTCTCGCTTCGTCTCCAGTAGCTCCTGTGCGAGAGCCTCCACGCTCATCGCGGCCGTCAGCCGCCTCGCAGGCGGGCAGGCTGATCTCCGTGGATCTGCGGGTCAGTGTCACCCGCGCTCCGCTGCCATCTTGACAGCAATAAACGATGCCGATCCGTTTCACTCTCAAATCCTCAGCGCCAAAACGGCTTCAGTACAGTGCATGGGTGAGAGCAGGAAAGGGATATGTAGGGGAGGCACGGAAGGGCGTCGGGGGCGATATATCTCGACAGAAAACTCACAAGAATATATTTTTTGGTGTGATACGAAGTCAGTTCCGCCAACTATTTTAATAGATACTGCAGGTACCGACCTTAGCATTCCACTGACAGACGCAGCATAACCCACTTCAGCTGCAAAGAAAAACTGGTTCTCAATCTGCTCAAGTTTGATACAGAAAACAGTTCTCATGCATAGAACTCTACGCTGATGTCCTCGAAATATATCCTGATATACCTCGAACCACAAGCTCCCGCCAATGCAGATTGATGTTTCTCATCATGCTGAATCCATCGGTGCAAAGCAGAGCTGTGTAGCTTGGTTTCAGCTTGAGTGAAGTTCACAAAACCATTTTCATCTTCAAAAATGCACCCCGACGGCCGACGGTTCCTCCACGTCTTTCGGAAGTAATGTTGAAGCTACGACTTTTGATAGTAATACAGCACCTACGGACCTCAGAATTTGATAGTCAGACGCGGCATGACCTACTACAGGTGCGAAAAAATAGTGAGTTTCAAAACGACTTGAATTTATCATAATCTTCAAAAAACCGACCCCAAGTTGCCACAATGTCCGCCCGGGCCGGTTGGGCCAACCGGGTAAACCGTCAACCTGGTTACCGCGGGGACCCTCGTAGAGCTCTCAACACGTAAATTTGTGCTCAGATTACGAGGACAGCGCTTGCTTCAATATCAGCTGAAAACTCGCAGTATACATTTCTCGGCTTGATACGAAGTCAATTCCGCCAAGTGCTTTGATACTAATACCGCAGGTACCGACCTTAGAATTTCACTGTCAGACGCACCAGTCACGACTACAGTTGCGAAAAATACTAGATACTAGTTCTCAGCCTGCTGAAATTTGAAGTTCCATACAGAAAACAATTAGCATGCATAGAACTCTGCGCCGAGATTCTTGGAATCTCCAAGAATACAACGGACCACAAGATCCCGCCAATACAGACTGATGCTTGTCATCATGCTGAATCCATCGGTGCAAATCAGAACTGCGTAGCTTGGTTCCGGCTTGAGTGAAGTTCACAAAACCATTTTCATCTCGAACAATGCACCCCGACTACTGGTTTCCAAAACGAACTTTCAAATCTCTGACAATCTTGAAACAACCGATCCCCAGGTCGTCACATTGTCCGCCCGGGCCGGGCGGGCCAACTGGGAGCCAGCGATAAGCCGTCAACCAGTTTACCGCCGGGGTCCACGCAGAGCTCTTGACACGCGAGGTACTCAGAATACGACGAGAAAGCTTACTTCAATATCAGCCTAAACTCGAAAGAAAATATGTCCTCGGTGCCATCCAAAGTTGGTTCCGCCAAGTGCTTCGATAGTAGTGGGCCGGCGGTGAACCGTGAACCAAGCTTCTGCGGTTTGCGGTCTCGCGGTCGGGCCCTCGCGGGGCAGCGAGCGGGCTCCAAACAAGCCAAGAAAAAACAGCAACACTGCCGAGCCAGGGCGGCTGAGGCATCTGCAATATGGTCCTGCCGAGCCCGCAGGCGTAGGCATCACCAAAAGGAAGCACTCGAGAGAATGACGGATCGCAGCGGCAAGACCGCCCCACATCCATCCTCCTTCACACGCCTGCACGGCCCCACTAACAGGGACCCCGTCACTTGAGCACGCGACGTCAGACACTCCAAACGAGGCCGAAAAAGACAACCCAGTCGTGCCGAGCCAGGGTTGCTAAGGCATCCGAATACACAGCGTGCGACAGCAAATCCGAGCGACACCTTCAAGCGGCACTCCAGACGAGGCCGAAAAGAGAAAGGGCGACACACAGCCCAGTGAAGACAAGTTGAACGTAACACACCGCCCTCGAGACTGCCGAGCCAGGGTGGCCGAGGCATCAGATAAGAGAAATGCCGAGCCAGGGTGGCTTAGGCATGCCGAATCCACTCAAGACCGTAAATGAGAACAGTACTTGGCACTCCAAACGAGGCCGGAAAAAGAAGAATGGGCGACACGCAGCCCCACGATATCAAGTCCGAAACAGGACACAGTGCAAAGAAACAGCCGAGCCAGGACGGCTACCACCCGGACCCTCGTAGAGCTCTGACCACGCAAATGAGCACCCAGATCACGCGAAAAAAGCGTTTCCCAATTTCAGGTATAAAACTCGTACAATGTATTTCTTGAGTTCTATAGGACGTCGGTTCCTCCAAATGTTTTGATCGAAATACTGCACCTACAGCCCTGAGATTACACCAGAACAAAAATCTGAATTCTCAAAACGAATTTTCAAATCTCTCAGATCTTCGAAAAACCGACCCCAGGTCACCAGATTGCCCGTTCTGGCTGGGTCGACCAACTAGCTCCACCCCGCGCCCGAATTCCTCTCAGCTCATCTCGTCGAAGAGCTCCACGAGGTAATTCTACAGCTACGGACCTGAGAATTCGACAGCTCGACGCGCCATGGCCTACTACAGGTGCAGAAATACGGGGGCAGCGTATAGCTCGCTCTCTGCTTGATTTCAGTTCACGAGACCATTGTCATCTGAAAAAATGCATCCTGACGGCCGACGATTGCTCCCACTGGGAGCCGGCGGTAAGCCGTCAACCTTGGTTTTTTGGGTTTGCGCGGGCTCCAGGGCGCTGTCCGCAGCGCCGCCCGACTGGGCGCCTAGCGAGCCTAGCAGGTCTAAGCGGAGGGCGCGTGTGAGCGCCTCGGCGGCAGCCAGTTCACAATCTGTGATCGTGGAGCGCGGTGGTAAAAGAAAGGCACTGGAGGCGATGTCCCTCCAAACGAAGGCATCACGTGGCTCACCCCCTGGGGCCCTCCTGCGGGCTATCTGACGAGAGCCGAATGGAGAAGGAGTGGCGTGGTAGGTCGGACCCCACTGACTGTAATCCAAGAAGCCTTTCTGCAGCCAAAAACCACATCCGCAACCGTTGCCGCCCACTCCCCCATCGTATGCCCCACGATAGGCGACGTGTATCAGATATTGTGACTCAATCGGACTGCATGCAACCTGATTGGAGTAGAAAGTGCGGCCCTCTCGGGCCAGGTGGGTGAGCTCGTCGGCCCTGGTGTTATCCTCCCTGTACTCATGTCGATATATGTCCCGTCCTATGTTCGCCGCGCGGATGTTCGCGCGGCAGCTCAGCTCGTACATGGTCTCCACACGTTCCACAACTCTGTCGGCATAAACCTGATTATGGCACCTCCACTTCCCTTGGAGCCACGATGAGACCAGTAGTGAGTCCCCGTGGAGGTCCACGCCTATCCCCTCGCTCAAGACGTCCCAAACCGTAGCACGCTGACATATAGTGGCCAAACGCTTGGACTGTTTCTCAAGGGCCTCAGGAGTCGTTCCCTCGGTGGACTGCTTGGCCTCGAACTGGGTGGAGCTCCAACTGGGACCTGTGGTGGCAACATACCAATATTCGAAGATTGCGTTTATTGAAGTGCCCCAAGATCGTCCGCCACAACTTCACAAAGCCTGTGTATGAGTCGTCAAAGCCGTCCCACCAGCAGGGTCCCAAGACTTCCCTATACGGGCATTGCCAGGTCCGTTGACCTATACTCGTGGGACCAAAACGTCTCCTGGTGCCCGAGCGTGCCAGCGAGAGCTGCCCCGACGCATGCAAACACGACGTCAGGTCGTCTCTCCGAGACGTCCACTCAGGATTGTCGAGGAGCAAAGTGCCTCGACTGTCCAAAAAGGTACGTGAGCACCGTCCGTCCCCCCTGTCGATCCTCCGTCTCACATCCCTCCCATCCTCCGTATCCGTCTCCCCGGCAGCGCAACGAGCATGGATAGCAAGCTGACCCTGCACATACTGAGCCACACTTCGTGCAACATTGAAACTGCGTGCACATACCAACTGTGTGATAGATTGAAAGCCCTTATCACAAAATTGCCGTCGGACGTGGTCCAATCGTCGTGGCCCCCATATGTCCCAGCTCTCAGTGGCTGGCTTCCTGCGCCCGAACATAGACATGAGTAGACTTCCCTCGCAGCTGTGCAATAATCGTAGCCCCTCTGCATCCAGTGCACCGCAGTCGAGGCCGTAGGACATGACGCTCTGAACTCTCTGTGGATATCTGTAGAACTTAGCCCGTGGGCTTACGGATTTAGAACGAAAATACGGTGCTTGTGCGGAAAACGCCCTCCTGGCCATCGTGATCCGATGACGAATACCTCCATGTGTATTATCAAACTCTGATTCCACCACCGTGCCTAGTACCTGCATTTTCGCGTCACTCTCTTGAGCGGGAAGGGGCTCCCTGCAATATCACCTCAAAGGAGCACGGTGGGGGGTCTCCTACAATCATATACTCGAGAGAGTCTGGCTTCCATGACAAACCCCAGTCTCTGAAGCAAGTGGTGAGTGATGTCAAGAGGTACTGTAAATCCTGAGCCGAGGTCGCAACGAGATATATGTTATCCGCCTTCAAGGCATGTGAGTACCTGCACACGTCCATAGATACATCCAAGATGTCCGTCACGGGGTACCCTAGCTGGAGGTCCTTCCAAGACTCGAAAAGGTCAGCACACATCGCAAGCACCACAAGATTAAAGAGCAAGGGGCTCTCTGTGCCCCCCGTACGGATGGAGCGGCCCCAGGATGTAGTAGCCTCCAAGCCCTCGAAACATAATATACCCGACGTCCCAACAAGAGGCTCCAGGATACCGTGCGCGAGCCTAGGGTGGACTTTGAGGGCCTCCAGAGCACGCGCCACAACTTGGATCGTAATGTTGTCGAAAGCCTTTTTGATATCGGCCTGCGCAACATAAGCAGTTTGGTCGTTGTTGTTTTTGCCCCAGACGAGAACCGGTCGTTGCCCAGTTTGGTCGTTGTTGGTTACCGCCGGGAACTCGCAGAGCTTCCTTGCGATATACATGAGCGGGATGTGGACGCGGCAATCTCGCATTCCGCTCGCGCGAGGGCGCGGTTTCATGGAGGCGGGCACAGAGGAGAAGAAGGAGTAAGGGGGAGAGGGAAATGGAGGAGGGTGAGAACGAGAAGGAGGAGGAGGAGGAGGAGGAGCAAGATGAGGATGGAGAGCAGGAGCGGGAAGGGTGGAGGGGAAGAAGAGGGATGATGATGATGATGATGATGATCAAGGGGAGGATAATGAGGAGGAGGAGGGTGAGGAGGAGAAGAAGGAAGAGGAGAGGGGGCAAATGAAAGAGAAAGAGGAAGAAAAGGAGGAAGAAGAAAAGAGGCACGCGGGAGCGAAAGAGGGGGGAAGAAGATGAAGGAGAAGAAGGAAGACGCGAAGGAAGAGGGGGAGTGGAGAAGGAGGAGAAGTTTAAAGTAGTGCTTCTCAGCTCATTAGCCAGCCTACAGCTCAGATGAAGATGAGACAGATATCACCATTTCAGAAAAATAGAGGACAGGAACAGTTGTTCGGACCCAGCTCTGGTAGCAGATCGATATCAGATGTCTAGATACTCAGAAATAGCGCTTCTGATGATTGTCCTCCGATTGCTGCGCCCAACAGCTGCGCCGCCCATCTGCAACTCGGAGTTGCATCATTAGATTCATTCTCTTATATGTATAATAAATGGAAAGTTTCTCGGACCCAGCTCTGGCAGCAGAGCGAGTTCGGGCATCTAGATACTTGACACTAGCGCTTCTGATGATTTCTTTTCGATTCCTGTGCCCAACAGCTCTGTAGCCCACCTGCAGCTCGGATTAAATTCAAAAAACCATCCTCATCTCTGAAAAAAAGAAGGAAAAAAAAAATGAACAGTTTGTTGGCCCCAGCTCTTTTGGAGACCGGGTTCGGACCCCTAGAACTTGAGACTAGCGCGTCTGCTGATTCTAGATAGATAGGATGTGCCCGTCAGCTCTGTAGCTCTTCTAGACCTCAAATTAAGTTCAGAAAACCGACAGCACCTGCCAAGATGACACTAAACAGCCGATGCCGCCCATATGCTTTGTGACAGTAATACTATGTATCTGATCGACCTGAGATTAAGATGGAGAGCGGGAGTAAGATCTAATATGGGGGGAAAGAATATTAGAGCTCTAACGATTGTTCAGATTTCGAGAAAATGAATTTAATAGGTTATAAAATATGTTTTATTTACGTGTATATATATATATATATATAACACAAAAAATCCGTCGAGACTTTCCCTGCCAACTAGCCCCCCAGCGCGCCGGAATTACTCTCTAGCTTCGCCGCTTCGCTCTTAGGGAAGCTCTACGAGCCAACTGTCGAGAGCTGCGCTGCAGCTACAGCCTGATGATTTCCACAATCTACAAGGAATAAGATCGAGGTTTCCAAAACGAACTGGAAGCCGACGGCAAACCGAGATACTGATTTGAAATAAGCTAAACAAAGGAGAACCTTCCCTTAACATTTTTCGGGCCAAGTAGCCCGCCAGCACGCGGAAGCGCTCTCTAGCGTTGCCGCCTCGCTTCGCTCTTAGGGCGGCTCTGCGAGACATTATGCAAAATGTTCACCGAGATTTCTCGGACCGAGAAGCCCGCCAGCGCGCCGAAATTAGCCCAAAGCCCCCAACCCGCGACGGAATTTCCCCAGTTCATCGCCGCCGAAAAGCTACGCGGGAAGAGCTATGCGAAGTGCTAGCTCCACCGCGCGCGAAATTTCTCTAGCTCATCGATGCCGCAGACCTTTACGAGCTACTTCTACGAGGTGCTAGCCCCGTTCCGCGCCGGAATTCCGATAGTACATGGGCGCCAAATATTTCCACGAGGTGCATTCTAAGTGACTCGTGGAGCTTCCCGACGAGCAAAGCGGCGAAGCTTCAGAGAAATTGCGGTGCGCTGGCGGGCTAGTTGGCTTCAGAAAAATGAACCGTAGAGCTTCCCTAAGAGCGAAGCGGCGAAGCTAGAAAGTAATTATGGCGCGCTGGGGAACTAGTACCTCGTAGAGCCCTTCGGCATCGATGAGCTAAAGAAATTCCGGCACGGGTGCAGCTAATTGGCCCACCCAGCCAGGGCGAACAATGTGATGATCTAGCATCGGTTTTCTGAAGATGTTGAGAGATTTGAAACTTCGTTCTGAGAATGACTATCTTTGTGACGTGGAGTTGTCTGTGCGCGTTTGCCTGTCAAATCCTCAGGTCCGTAGCTGCAATACTACTGTAAAAAAACGTGGAGGGAACGTCGGTCGTCTTAATGCATTTTTCGAAATGATAACGGTCTCCTGCATGTGACAAACGCTGAAAGCGAGCGGTAAACTGGTTGACGGTTTCCCGCCGGCTCCCAGGTTGGCAAAACAATATGGACGAAAGTTTTGTCTTTTTTTGACCTATTTGAAGTCAACCTCTCGAAATTCGAAAATTCGCTAGAATCCTAATAATTTTCCCGCATATTCGATATGATTTCCGCTCGCCATCTGCACATCAGATCTATCGGGCACATATCACTGTTAAAAAGCACTATGGCGGGATCGGCTGTTTAGTGTTATCTTCGCAGATGCTATCGGTTTTCTGAACTACACTCGAGCTGCCGATGCTCTACAGGCACATCCAATCTATTTAAATAATCATCAGGCGCGCTAGTCCGAAGTATCTACAAGTCCGAACTCGTCTGCTACCAGAGCTTGGCCCAAAAAACCTGCTCTACTATTTTTTGGAATGATCACGAGCTTCGCGATGCAACTCGAGCTGCAGATGAGCTACAAAGCTGCTCGACAGAGCAATCGGAATGATATCATCAGGAGCGCTAGTCCCAACAATATAGAGGCCCGAACTCGGTCTGCTACCAGAGCTGGTTCCGGAAAACTGTTCGCACTCTGCAAATTCTGGGAGATGTGACTGGGAGCCGGCGGTAAACCGTCAACCAGGTTTTTTGCGGTTTGCGGTCTCGCTAATCAGGCCCTCATGGGCCAGCGAGCGGGCTCACAAGAAGCCAAGAAAAACTGCGACACTCGTTGAGCTTCACAAGAGTACAAAACAAGGACGCGGGCAAGGACCTTCTTCGAGGCATCTAGAATGACACGCGCCGAGCCAGCGTGGCTTGGGCATGTCGGAATCGAACGCCGTGGAAGGACCTGCGGCCCCACTAACAGGGGCCCCGTCACGCAGTCACGCAACGTCAAGCACTCCAAACGAGGCCGAAAAGTGAGCAGCAGTACCGAACGTGCCGAGCCAGGGTGGCTGAGGCATCCGGATACAAAAGGAAGTACGGCACTCCAAACGAGTCCTCTCAGGATACACAATGAACTCTGCACTCCACTCGAGGCGGAGATAAGTAAGACCTCATGCAATGAACTATAAACTATCAGTTAACAATGACTCAATGTTGAATGTCTCATTGTCTTTGTCATCCTCGAACTTGCATGAATTGAAGGATACACAATGAACTCTGCACTCCAATCGAGACAAGGAAAAGTAAGACCTCATGCAATGAATTATCAATTATCAGTTATCAATGACTCAATGTTAAACGTCTTCTTGTCATCATCGAACTTGCATGAATTGCGGGATACACGCTGCATTATGCACTCCACTCGAGGCGAAGAAAAGTAAGACCTCATGCAACAAATTATCAATTATCATGTATCAACGACTCAAAGTTGAATGTCTCCTTGTCATCGTCGAAAACTTCCATAAATTCGTAAGAGTAACAATCAAAACGATCAAAGAAAAGCGCCTCCGTCGAATAACCCACGGATCGCGATGAATGCTTCACCTGAGTAATCACAAACTTGCAATATCCGCTGCCGTCGCCATTTCAAACGATTGGCAATCACCAGTCTGCGTTCACACCAACAGCGTGTCCTCAATGAATATCTCACACAACGACACCTCCGACACGTGAGTTGACGATACTCTCTCCAATCGCCTCTCTCGAGCTCTATCAAGAACTTGTCCCGCCCTCTGGCAGGCTCTCTAAATCCGATCCAAGACGTCGTGATTCACACTATCGTTCAGCTAAATAAACTATCAACGGTCAACATGCACTCCTAATGACCAAAATCAATGACCGAAATCAATGAATGTGTACGGTACTCAGGCAAAACAGACACTGAAGCACCGCGTACGGTAAAGAAAACCCTACAGCAGGCACGGCACAATGCCGCTCGAGACGAAGGCCCGACGGGAGCCCCCAGTCTCCAGATCCCGCGCGCAGGGAGGAAACCTGGTATTTTGCGGTTTGCAGTCTCGCTAAGCAAGCCCTCATGGGGCAGCGAGCGGGCTCACAAGAAGCCAAGAAAACAGCGACACTCAAGACCGTGGATGAGAACAGTACTTGGCACTCCAAACGAGGCCGAAAAGAAGAATGGGCGACACACAGCCCCATGATATCAAGTCCGATACAGAACACAGTGCAATGAGACTGCCGAGCCAGGATGGCGGAGGCATCTAGCAGGAAACGTGCCGAGCTAGAGTGGCTCAGGCATGTCTATGTCGAACACAGAAGCTTGGCTGTCGTAAGAAAGTAGCGCTCCAAAAAAGGCCGAAAAGAGAGAGTGGGCTACACACAACCCCAACGCATGAAGCAAGAAACCGACCATTGTGCCGCAGAACTGCCGAGCCAGGGCGGCCAAGGCATCAGGATTGACAAAGGCCGAGCCAGTGCGGCTTAGGCTTGCCGAGATAACACAAGACCGAGAAATGCATCAGAATTGGCGCTTCAAAAGGCGGAAAAGAGAATGGGCGACACACAGCCCCGAGATCTGAAGTTCAAGACAGAAGACAGTGCACCGTGATTGCCGAGCCAGGGTGGCCGAGGCAACAGAATAGACAAGTGCCGAGCCCGCGTGGCTTCGGCATGTCAAAATTAGCTTCAAGTCGTGAACGACAGCATAGCGATGTTTCATCACGCAAGTCATCCAAAGCCGACCATCCAAACGAGGATCAAAAAGGCGGTCCCCCAAGAATACCGAGGCAGGCTGGCATAGGTATGTCATATCTGCGACATAAAATGAAATAAACAGGAGAATAGCAGCAACTACCTGAAGAATTTCACAGACCGTGATCGCAAGCCTGACCGCCGTTTCAAGCTCGCACTCAGTCACTGACGATCGCGAGTCCAGCCCAAACGCCTCCTCCGCAATCGGTCGGTATCGTGACTTCCACGAACTTTCACCTCTTCTGGCCTTCTCCCTGTCACTGGACCTCACGAATTTTCTATTCAGTCCACTGTTTGAAATACTCAAAATAATCAATTCTCAATGACTCAATCTTGAACCAGCACTGAACTTGGTAGCGTCCAAAAACCGGGGAGCAGAGAGCAACTGGGAACCGGCGGTAAACCGTCAACCAGGCTACCGCCGGGCACCTCGTAGAGCTCTTTTGTTGCACAGCGCTCCTCGGAACACATGAAGGAAGCTTCTGCAGCGAGAGCAGAAAAACTCGAAACAACATTTTTTGGTTTTCATACAAAGTCGGTTCCAGCAAGTCTTTTGATAGCACCTACAGACCTGAATTTAACTGACAAACGCGGCATAACCCACTACACGTGGGAAAAATACCCGCTCTCGAAATTAATTGTCAAACTGGGAACCGGCGGTAAACCGTCAACCAGGTTAACGCCGGGCACCTCGTAGAGCTCTTTTCTTGCACAGCGCCTCGGAACACATGAAGGAAGCGTCCGAAGCGAGAGCCGAAAAATTCAAAAAAATACGATTTTTCGGTTTTCATCAAAGTCGGTTCCCTCAAATCTTTTGATCGTAATATTGCAGCTACGGACCTGAGAATTCAACTGGCAGACGCGGCATAACCCACGGCACGTGGGAAAAATACCCGTTCTCCAAATCAATTGTCAAATATCTTTCAAATCTTAGCAAAACCCACCCAAAGTCACCACTTTGTCTCTTGAGGCTGGGTCGGCCAACTGGGAACCGGCGGTAAACCGTCAACCTGGTTTTTGAGTTTGAGTCAGGGCGCGGACAGCTGTGACAGCTGAGCCCTAAGACTCCCAAACGGAGCACAGGGTAGCTGGAGAGGGCAACTCTTATCATCACACTGCCGAGCCACTGAGGCATAGGCAACGGAATAGGATGCAGGAACAAGGAAAAGGATGCAATACAACATGTGAAAATGTAAAGGTGTTGGAGAGCTCCAAGCAAGATGAAATGAGTCAGCTGCTTGGATGAAAGATGCTACCCAAAATGTGCTCCACGGCCATACAGAGCCGTTGTGCTGCAATCATCTCACAAAACATGACAGAAGCAGAGGCATCAAGCGAGACAGCTTCCTCCGCCACCAACTGCCACGTCCCGTGTACACACAAATCTATACACCATCCTGCAGCACATCCCTCCACAGAGCGACCTCCGTCGAAGAATCCACGGAGGCCGTCTAGTTTTGTTTTACTCGCATGTTCAATAAGTGAGGTATGGAACGTAACGTAACTATTTTTGGTTCTGGCCAACCATGTCAGCCTGTCAGCTCTTTCGTTTCCTTCTCGATAGATCCACTTGAACATATTGTGGCCCCAACTCGGAGGCCTCATACCATACAACACAGAGATATGCTCCAGCCTATTTTGAATGTCGCCAAGAATGTGCTTGTAGATAATATTGGATGTTGCCCAGAGACCGTTAATCCAATTCACCCCTGTGGCGGAGTCCCCAATCAATTCCATCGGTATCGAGTCCCGAGGCTCCGCATTCCACTCCGATGCATGTTCATTAATGTACGCAAGTCGTTTCTCCATCTTCTCGTCCTCCTTCCTTTGCTGCTCCTCCGTCTTCTCCCTCTCCTCCTCCTCCCTAGCATATCCCGCAGGTTGTGCATGTTTAAAGTAACAGTACCCCCACGCCTCCTCCATGTTAGTAACATCCAGTGCCCGCTTCAGAAATTCTTTCCATCCCTGACGTGAAAAGGATAACGTGTGATACCAATCCTTCCCTGATACCAACTCGAAAATGTAATGGAAGTTTCTCAACGCCAGTGGTCTCCCCCCCTCATGCCGACGCGTCATTAATGGGCGTTCTTTCCAAGGCAGCGATGCAATGAAGGCCTGCCGTCGGTCAGTCCACTCCCCCGACCATGCAAAAATACATTCTCTAGCCTGCATATGCGAGTCCCCTGTACTACGATGCTGAGGTGGAGCCACCCGTCGCCGCTTGTTTGCAGCGATTTCCTGCGACGGCAACTCAACAGAGGAACGCTTTTGCGACAGAGAATCCTGAGATGGATGGAATGTCTTTGCACGCTTATGCATCTGGGAAATCAGATTGCGCCGATGCGCGGGTAATTGTGTCTGAGAACCAGGGAGCTCAAAGGAATCAACAGCATGCATCGTCTCACACACGTCAGGATGACATCCCATTGATGTCGAGCACGCAATACTTGGTAGCACATACATGGGTTCATCCTGACGTTGTCTCTTGGCCGGCGGTGGCTCACACGCAGCAAAGACGTTGGGGCCAGGCTTGCCTGAAGAATCAAAAGTACCTGGAGGAATCTGTGCGGGTGTTGGGTTCAGGCGTTTCACAGTAAACGTACAGTCCTGAGCCCACTGCCACTGACGAAACAAGAATAGCTGCACAAGAGACGGCCGTCCCAATTCCAGGAGCATACGCCGCCCACGTTTGTACAAGTTGCATAAGTATATACTCCAATCCATGTCGGCAGGTTTCGGGCGGCGTACCATAGAACACAATATTTTACCTTCCCACGTGTGCAACTGTTTCAAAGTGTGGTGGTCCGCTGGCATGCCTTCAACACCGAAAAGTACAAAACTACGCAACCTAGATTCATAATGCTTGATTTTCTTCTGGAAGGGTACAGCACGATTCGTATAAAACTTGCGGAACTGGTTAAATCGCTTCCAACCCCGAGCCAATTTCCAAGCCACATCATGGTGTTTGTCAGTCTTGGTCGTGACCAGGCAACCCAGGCACTCCATTTCAGAGCATCGCGGAAGACACAGGGTACCGAGATCGTTCACCTGGACAACGAGGTTCCCCGTCGAGGCGCCTTCAGAGTCCTCCCCAAAGGCAAGATAGTGTAGTGAGGAATCTTTCCATCTGAAACCGTGCGTATACAGCTGAGCCGAGAAGTCCCCCACCATACGTGTGAGCTCAGTCTTTGATTTCGAGAAAAGCAAAATGTTATCGGCCCAGAGCGCATGAGTAAGATACCTCCCACCAGCCTCCACCCCCAAATCGTACCCCAACTTCTCCTCCTCCCAATTCAGTACAATCCTATCCCACATCAGTAGTGTCACACACTTCCACAGGAAGGGGGCCTCCACACTACCAGTACGTACACATGCATCCCAGGGAATACCCGTCGCCGTGGAGTCCTGAAAGGTAAAGTCCGCTGTGTCCAGGATACTGGGAGCGAGTAGCGCCAACGCAAGGTCATTGGGGAACCCAGGGATGGCATCCAAGGCCCGACTGGCCTTCTCAACCGTGACGTTATCAAAGGCAGTCTGCACATCTAATGACGCGAGGTGCAGGGTCTCATCTTTCCCCCACTCCAGAGCGTGTGTGGTGGCATGCTTAAGCATGGCAGTGATCTCGTGCGTGCGCCTTCCCTTGCAAAATCCGTAGTTATGTAGATATTGTGGGACCCTTTTCAGATAACCTTCAGCAATCTCAACCAAACATGAAGTATACCATTTGCTTAGGCTGCTAAGTAAGACGAGAGCACGAGTATCAGACAACTTAGTGATATCTTTAGCTTTCGGCATCAACACCACAAGCAACTCAGACCAAATCCGAGGAGTAGGATACCGTTGAAGATACAGGTCTTGGAATAACCGAAGAATATGACGCAAACCTACCCACGTGATACGTTTCAACATAGAAGGAGAAACTCCGTCCTTACCCACCGCCTTACCACACTTTAAGCGTGATCGTGCCTGTAACAATACGGACATGGAAATGGGGGAGACGTCCACTGTGTTCGTGTCCTGCAACCTCCTCCTCCTCCTCTCCTCGATACACTCCACGTTACGTATCCCTTGCGCAGCACAGTGGTACTTGGCGAACCCGTGAGCATAGAGCGCCTTCTCCCACAACTCCCTATCCTCCGTGAGCACATCGTCATAACTCAATTTGTCCACCACCGTCCGAGCGAGCTTCCCGTCACGATGATCGTATTCGAGTCGACGACGAGTGTGTGCACGCATCTCCTTCCTTCTCTCTTTCTTAACCCTGATGAGCTCCTCCTCCTCCCCTCCTTCACGACGCAGTCGGCGATATTCATCATCAAGTTCCTTATGACGATCTGTCTTTTTGGGGATCTGCATTTTCTTTGGGACATTGTGTGGGACTTTGGTTTTTGAGTTTGAGTTTGAGTCAGGGCGCGGACAGCTGTGACAGCTGAGCCCTAAGACTCCCAAACGGAGCACAGGGTAGCTGGAGAGGGCAACTCTTATCATCACACTGCCGAGCCACTGAGGCATAGGCAACGGAATAGGATGCAGGAACAAGGAAAAGGATGCAATACAACATGTGAAAATGTAAAGGTGTTGGAGAGCTCCAAGCAAGATGAAATGAGTCAGCTGCTTGGATGAAAGATGCTACCCAAAATGTGCTCCACGGCCATACAGAGCCGTTGTGCTGCAATCATCTCACAAAACATGACAGAAGCAGAGGCATCAAGCGAGACAGCTTCCTCCGCCACCAACTGCCACGTCCCGTGTACACACAAATCTATACACCATCCTGCAGCACATCCCTCCACAGAGCGACCTCCGTCGAAGAATCCACGGAGGCCGTCTAGTTTTGTTTTACTCGCATGTTCAATAAGTGAGGTATGGAACGTAACGTAACTATTTTTGGTTCTGGCCAACCATGTCAGCCTGTCAGCTCTTTCGTTTCCTTCTCGATAGATCCACCTGAACATATTGTGGCCCCAACTCGGAGGCCTCATACCATACAACACAGAGATATGCTCCAGCCTATTTTGAATGTCGCCAAGAATGTGCTTGTAGATAATATTGGATGTTGCCCAGAGACCGTTAATCCAATTCACCCCTGTGGCGGAGTCCCCAATCAATTCCATCGGTATCGAGTCCCGAGGCTCCGCATTCCACTCCGATGCATGTTCATTAATGTACGCAAGTCGTTTCTCCATCTTCTCGTCCTCCTTCCTTTGCTGCTCCTCCGTCTTCTCCCTCTCCTCCTCCTCCCTAGCATATCCCGCAGGTTGTGCATGTTTAAAGTAACAGTACCCCCACGCCTCCTCCATGTTAGTAACATCCAGTGCCCGCTTCAGAAATTCTTTCCATCCCTGACGTGAAAAGGATAACGTGTGATACCAATCCTTCCCTGATACCAACTCGAAAATGTAATGGAAGTTTCTCAACGCCAGTGGTCTCCCCCCCTCATGCCGACGCGTCATTAATGGGCGTTCTTTCCAAGGCAGCGATGCAATGAAGGCCTGCCGTCGGTCAGTCCACTCCCCCGACCATGCAAAAATACATTCTCTAGCCTGCATATGCGAGTCCCCTGTACTACGATGCTGAGGTGGAGCCACCCGTCGCCGCTTGTTTGCAGCGATTTCCTGCGACGGCAACTCAACAGAGGAACGCTTTTGCGACAGAGAATCCTGAGATGGATGGAATGTCTTTGCACGCTTATGCATCTGGGAAATCAGATTGCGCCGATGCGCGGGTAATTGTGTCTGAGAACCAGGGAGCTCAAAGGAATCAACAGCATGCATCGTCTCACACACGTCAGGATGACATCCCATTGATGTCGAGCACGCAATACTTGGTAGCACATACATGGGTTCATCCTGACGTTGTCTCTTGGCCGGCGGTGGCTCACACGCAGCAAAGACGTTGGGGCCAGGCTTGCCTGAAGAATCAAAAGTACCTGGAGGAATCTGTGCGGGTGTTGGGTTCAGGCGTTTCACAGTAAACGTACAGTCCTGAGCCCACTGCCACTGACGAAACAAGAATAGCTGCACAAGAGACGGCCGTCCCAATTCCAGGAGCATACGCCGCCCACGTTTGTACAAGTTGCATAAGTATATACTCCAATCCATGTCGGCAGGTTTCGGGCGGCGTACCATAGAACACAATATTTTACCTTCCCACGTGTGCAACTGTTTCAAAGTGTGGTGGTCCGCTGGCATGCCTTCAACACCGAAAAGTACAAAACTACGCAACCTAGATTCATAATGCTTGATTTTCTTCTGGAAGGGTACAGCACGATTCGTATAAAACTTGCGGAACTGGTTAAATCGCTTCCAACCCCGAGCCAATTTCCAAGCCACATCATGGTGTTTGTCAGTCTTGGTCGTGACCAGGCAACCCAGGCACTCCATTTCAGAGCATCGCGGAAGACACAGGGTACCGAGATCGTTCACCTGGACAACGAGGTTCCCCGTCGAGGCGCCTTCAGAGTCCTCCCCAAAGGCAAGATAGTGTAGTGAGGAATCTTTCCATCTGAAACCGTGCGTATACAGCTGAGCCGAGAAGTCCCCCACCATACGTGTGAGCTCAGTCTTTGATTTCGAGAAAAGCAAAATGTTATCGGCCCAGAGCGCATGAGTAAGATACCTCCCACCAGCCTCCACCCCCAAATCGTACCCCAACTTCTCCTCCTCCCAATTCAGTACAATCCTATCCCACATCAGTAGTGTCACACACTTCCACAGGAAGGGGGCCTCCACACTACCAGTACGTACACATGCATCCCAGGGAATACCCGTCGCCGTGGAGTCCTGAAAGGTAAAGTCCGCTGTGTCCAGGATACTGGGAGCGAGTAGCGCCAACGCAAGGTCATTGGGGAACCCAGGGATGGCATCCAAGGCCCGACTGGCCTTCTCAACCGTGACGTTATCAAAGGCAGTCTGCACATCTAATGACGCGAGGTGCAGGGTCTCATCTTTCCCCCACTCCAGAGCGTGTGTGGTGGCATGCTTAAGCATGGCAGTGATCTCGTGCGTGCGCCTTCCCTTGCAAAATCCGTAGTTATGTAGATATTGTGGGACCCTTTTCAGATAACCTTCAGCAATCTCAACCAAACATGAAGTATACCATTTGCTTAGGCTGCTAAGTAAGACGAGAGCACGAGTATCAGACAACTTAGTGATATCTTTAGCTTTCGGCATCAACACCACAAGCAACTCAGACCAAATCCGAGGAGTAGGATACCGTTGAAGATACAGGTCTTGGAATAACCGAAGAATATGACGCAAACCTACCCACGTGATACGTTTCAACATAGAAGGAGAAACTCCGTCCTTACCCACCGCCTTACCACACTTTAAGCGTGATCGTGCCTGTAACAATACGGACATGGAAATGGGGGAGACGTCCACTGTGTTCGTGTCCTGCAACCTCCTCCTCCTCCTCTCCTCGATACACTCCACGTTACGTATCCCTTGCGCAGCACAGTGGTACTTGGCGAACCCGTGAGCATAGAGCGCCTTCTCCCACAACTCCCTATCCTCCGTGAGCACATCGTCATAACTCAATTTGTCCACCACCGTCCGAGCGAGCTTCCCGTCACGATGATCGTATTCGAGTCGACGACGAGTGTGTGCACGCATCTCCTTCCTTCTCTCTTTCTTAACCCTGATGAGCTCCTCCTCCTCCCCTCCTTCACGACGCAGTCGGCGATATTCATCATCAAGTTCCTTATGACGATCTGTCTTTTTGGGGATCTGCATTTTCTTTGGGACATTGGTGTATGACTCCTTGTCCTGTGTACATGCATTCAAGATAACAGGAGCCAATTCATCCGGGCAGAGACCAGATGGGTAACGAGCTGCAGCATGCAAACGACGATCAAGGTTAGCCGAAACTTGCAATTCCGAGGCTTCGTCGCAGCACCAATGAGTGAACGTTTGTCGTGGCTTCGTTCTCCAACGTCGAGTCGGAGCGGCCGATTCGGGGACAAGCAAGGTGAGCAGGGCATGGTCCGACAGGCGGGTCTTTCTGGGGTCCACGGAGCCCCTGAGTGTTGGCCTTAACCACGACACCTCCCACTGAGGCCTTTCCCAGGAGCTCGGAATACACAGGTAATCAAGAACCTTGTCCTCCTCCTCCGTCTCCTCCCTGGCCTTCCAGGTCGTACGACGGGTCCCAAAAGAATTCGAGAAAACCAAATCATAATGCCACATACATTCACAGAGCTCGTCACACATGTATTGTTGCATCCTCCTCCTACCCTGCTGGAAACCTCCACGTCCACCTCCTCCTGCATTGTCCCCTTCTTCAAATCTCTCACCCTGCACTGCAGAACCAGTCAAAGCAACATCTCCAAATACCGTGTGAGGCAGAAGCTCAACGTTAGCATCCATCCCGATGAACAAGTCCCACCCTTCCTTGGGAAACCTAACTCGGAGCGTATCCAAATCCTTTCGAAACGACTGCAATGTTTGTGTGAATAAGATATTGTGATCCCCTTTTTTCGGCGCATGTGGTAAGTACAAGCTGGCAACAATCAACGATTGAAACACGAGAATGACATAACGATTACCCCTGATGCATTCACGTATGGAGGCTCTCCACACCCTCTTGTAGAGAACCCCGGCCTTCCCATCATTAGAAAGAGTTAAGGTGAAACCATGCTCAGAGCACCTACCTATTCCAAGGAACTGGCACTCCTGCAAAGCGAGAACTTCCGAATTCGAGGTCTTGATCTGAGCAAGCATGTCGTGGCTGTTCATGCTGCCACAGCGCCTCACGTTATACGTGCCCACGATGGCGCCATGGCACCTTCACCAGGTACGAAAGTTGAGCTTGGCCAGAAAGACCTCGCAATCCAACTTGTCATCGACCTTACGCAGCAGCTCGGCGTCAACCTTCCACCCCAAGTTAGGATCAAACACGGCAATGCATACTCCATCCGTCTTCGGCGTCGTGGCCGAAGGGTAGCCCCACACATAGCTGACAGGAGGACCCATCTCACCCTTCAGCCACTGGGATCCACTCCTGAGAGTAGCAAAGATAGCTTGACAACGACCCACGGCAGAAACATGTGGCTGCTTCCAGGGTGCTGGTTCACAGGATACGCCGAGACGCTTGTTGGCCAGGATGGGAGTGACTTGCTTCAAGTCGTGCGTGTCATTCTCAAGCTCGACGGCCCAAGAGTTGCGTATCTCCCAAATTTCATCGTTCGTCAACTTGCCACTTATAACATAGAATCGTATACGATAAAGACCATATGGTTTATTTTTGTGCTCCCGCTCGATCCTACTCATGTCGAAATGCTCCTCAGTCATCTTTCCTGTGCCACGGACAAATTTACGAATGACAGGCAGGGCATGATCCCAGGAGAGCATATCCGATGAACGAGTCTTGAGATTGCCGACTCCACCTCGCGCCCAACCTGTGAGTTGGATGAAGGTCGGTGTAAAATCCTCCCGCACTCGATTCCATTCGCGAATTGGCGTACGATTACCATACCTGGGAGCAGTGGCCGTAGCAGAGGAGCCCGCAGGGCCCGCATAGTTACTCCAAGCATCCGTGGACCCTGATCCTGCATCACTGGGTGGACCCTTCTGCTGAAGCGAGCGGATCTGCTGCTGCATAGCAGCAATGTCAGCCTCATTCTTCTCACCACGCTGGTCGATCCGTTTCACATCCTGCTCAATCCGTGAAATTCTTTTCTTCTGAGTGTTCTGTTTAGCTAGCATAGCCTTCATCATAGCAAACTGTTGCTTCATAGGATTGCCGTCATCAAATTCGCCGAACTGCTCCTCCTCCTCACTGCTTGCCTGAATCATATCCTCATCCTCACCCACAGCCTTACTCTTCTTACAACAGGGCGCACCTGCTGGGTGTTGCTGAGACATCGCTGCGAAGGTGACGGTGTTCGAATACTTGAGCTCCTCTGGAAACCCCCACTGTTCCAAGAAATTGATGTCCTCACGCGAACGCTTAGAATCTGTCGTCGTGTCGAACAGATGTCCTCACAAGAGTGTTGAACAGATGTCAAACTCGACCTCCAAAGAGTGTGTACGGTACTCAGGCAAAAGACACTCTGCAGCACGCGTGCGGGAATCTGAGTCAAGCAAAGAATGAGTGTGTACGGTACTCGTAGGCTACCACAAAGAATGTGCACAGGCCTTCGACACTCAATGAAAGCGCACGGTACTCCGACAATCTGAACAGTCAATGCGCACTCCGACAATCAATGAACGTGTACGGTACTCAGGCAAAACAGACACTGAAGCACCGTGTACAGTATGAGGAACCAAAGACTCCTTTCTGCACAATGCAGCTCGAGACGAGGGGGACCCCAGCGGTGAGGCCAGGCTGAGCAGGAGGTAAGCTCTGCCCAACCCTGGTTACCGCCGGGAACCTCGTAGAGCTCTTTCCTTGCACAGCAATCGTCGGAACACATGAAGAAAGCTTCTGGAGCGGAAAACGAAAAACTCGAAAAATCACGATTTTCTGTTTCTATCCAACGTCGGTTCCCCCAAGTGTTTCAATAGTAATACTGCACCTATGGGCCTGGAAATTTTACTGGCGGACACGCCATAACCCACTACAGGTGCGAAAAACATGGTAGCATCGAAAACCTGGAGAGCAAAGACCTTCTGGGATGGGAGAAATCTTTCTTCAAGAGCTCTGGGAGCTCCCCAGAAGCGCTTCTCAAGCCCTACCAGGAACGCTTCCGCGCGTGCCTGCACGCGTGCAGGCTCGCGTGGACGCGTGCTGGAAGCTCTCCCGAGCCCGCTGCCGGCCCGGGCGAGTCGCTGCGGGGATCGTGGAGCGGCGGAGATGGCTGCTGGCGGGCACCACCACCGTCCGGCTTCTAATCTAAAACCCTCTAGCCAGAGAGCTCTCCGGGAATCTGCTTTCTGAAAATGAATTGTCAAATATCTTTGAATTTTTCGCAAAACCACCCAAAAGTTATCACTTTGTCCTTTCTGGCCGGGTCGGCCAACTAGCTCCACCCCGCGCCGGAATTCCTCAGGCTCATCGATGCCGAAGAGCTCTACGAGGTACTAGCTCCACCCCGCGCCGGAATTCCTCTAGCTCATCAATGCCGAAGAGCTCTACGAGACAAATATTCGCAAAAGCGACCCAAAGTTGTCACTTGGTAGCGTGCAACTGGGTGCCGGCGGTAAACCGTCAACCTTTCTTACCGCCGGGGGACTCGTAGAGCTTCCTGACCATATATAATGTCGAAAAAAATTGCAGAGAACGAATCGTTTTTCAGCCTAAGCGATTTCAGACCTCTCGATGCAACAGCCAAACGCCCCTCATGCTTCTGGATCGTTTCCTGTGCGCACGAGCTCCGTAGCTCTCCTACAGCCCGAGTTACGTGCGAAAATCGACAGCACCTCTCAAGATCACTCGAACAATACGAATAGCTTGGCAAACCTAGCTCGAGTATCAGACCGAGTTCAGACCTCTGAATGCAACAGGCGGACGCGCCTGATGTCTCCGAATCGATTCCTGTGATTACCAGCCCTGCAGGCCCCTTACAGCCCGAGTTAAGTGCAGAAAACCGAGAGCACCTCTGAAGACGACTCGAACAATACGAACAGCTTCGCAGACCTAGCTCAGGCAGCAGACCGAGTTCAGAGATCTGAATGCGACAGGCGGACGCGACTGATGTCTCCGAATCGATTCCAGTGATTACCAGCCCTGCAGCCCCCTTACAGCTCGAGTTAAGTGCAGAAAAACGGACAGCACCTCTCAAGATGACTCGAAGAATACGAATAGTTCGCGGACCTAGCTCGGGCAGCACACCGAGTTCTGAGCTCTCGATTTGGCAGGCGGACGCGCCTGATGTCTCCAAATTGATTCCTGTGAGCACGAGCCCTGTAGCCCCCCTACAGCCCGAGTTAAGTGCAGAAAACTGACAGCACCTGTCAAGATGACTCAAACAATACGAATAGTTTCGCGAACCTAGCTCGGCCAGCAGACCGAGTTCAGACCTCTGGATAAAACAGACGAACGCGCCTGATGATTTGCAATCGATTTCTGTGAGAATGAGCTCTGTAGCTGCCCTACAGCTCGAGTTAAGTACAAAATACCGACAACGCGGATCAAGATGACTCGAAACAGCCGATCCCGCCGCGACGCTTTTTTGCAGAAGTACTTACCCGATCGAGCTGAGGTTAAGACGGCGAGCGGGAATAAGATCGAATATGGTCAGAAAAAATACTAGAGCTCAAACGAATTGTTGAATTCTGAGAACAAAATTTTCAACCGACCAAAAGTCACCAAAAGGTCCGTCGAGATTTTTCTTGCCAACTAGCTCTCCAGCGCGCCGGAACTGGGCGCCGGCGGTAAACCGTCAACCTTTCTTACCGCCGGGGGACTCTTAGAGCTTCCTGACCATATATAATGTCGAAAAAATTGCAGAGAACGAACAGTTTTTCAGCCTAAGCGTTTCAGACCTCTCGATGCAACAGCCGAACGCCCCGCATGCTTCTGGACCGTTTTCTGTGCGCACGAGCTCCGTAGCTCTCATACAGCCCGAGTTACATGCGAAAATCGACAGCACCTCTCAAGATCACTCGAGCAATAGAAATAGCTTCGCGAATCTAGCTCGAGTATCAGACCGAGTTCAGACCTCTGAATGCAACAGGCGGACGCGCCTGATGTTTCCGAATCGATTCCTGTGATTAACAGCCCTGCAGCCCCCTTACAGCCCGAGTTAAGTGCAGAAAACCGACGGCACCTCTGAAGATGACTCGAACACTACGAATAGTTTCGCGGACCTAGCTCGGGCAGCAGACCGAGTTCAGAGCTCTGAATGCGACAGGCGGACGCGACTGATGTCTCCGAATCGATTCCAGTGATTACCAGCCCTGCAGCCCCCTTGCAGCTCGAGTTAAGTGCAGAAAACGGACAGCACCTCTCAAGATGACTCGAAACGAATAGTTTTGCGGACCCAGCTCGGGCAGCACACCGAGTTCTGAGCTCTGGATCTGGCAGGCGGACGCGCCTGATGTCTCTGAATCGATTCCTCTGAGTACGAGCCACTGTACCCCCCCTACAGCCGAGCTAAGTGCAGAAAACTGACAGCATCTCTCAAGATGACTCAAACAATACGAACAGTTTTGCGAACCTAGCTCGGGCAGCAGACCGAGTTCAGACCTCTAGATGGGACAGACGAACGCGCCTGATAATTCCCAATCGAATTTTTCTGTGAGAATGAGCTCTGTAGCTGCCCTACAGCTCGAGTTAAGTACAAAATACCGACAACGCGGATCAAGATGACTCGAAACAGCCGATCCCGCCGCGACGCTTTTTGGTAGAAATATTTACCCGATCGAGCTGAGATTAAGATGGCGAGCGGGAATAAGATCGAATATGGTCAGAAAAAATACTAGAGCTCAAACGAATTGTTGAATTCTGAGAACAAAATTTTCAAACGACCAAAAGTCACCAAAAGGTCCGTCGAGATTTTTCTTGCCAACCAGCTCTCCAGCGCGCCGGAATTACTCTTAAGCTTCCAGCAACTAGCTAAGGGAAGCTCTACGAGTTATTACTCTTAAGCTTCCAGCAACTAGCTAAGGGAAGCTCTACGAGTTAAACCCGGAGAGCGAAGAGAGCCTGGGGAACCGGAAACCTCTCCTTGGGAGTTCTGGGCGGCTTCCCTGTAGCGCTTCTGAAGCATGGGCGCCGGCGGTAAACCGTCAACCTTTCTTACCGCCGGGGGACTCGTAGAGCTTCCTGACAACATATAATGTCGGAAAAATGCAGAGAACGAATAGTTTTTCAGTCCAAGCGATTTCGGACCTCTCGATGCAACAGCCGAACGCCCCCGATGCTTCCGGATTGTCTTCTGTACGAGCTCTGTAGCTCTCCTACAGCCCGAGTTACGTGCGTAAATCGACGGCAGCCATGAAGATGACTCGAACAAGACGAACAGTTTTGCAAACCCAGCTCGAGTATCATACCGAGTTCACAGCTCTGAATGCGACAGGCGAACGCGTTTGATGTCTCCGAATCGATTCCTGTGATTACCAGCCAAGCAGCCTCCCTAGAGCCCGAGTTGAGTGCAGAAAACCGACAGCACAGCCCGAGTTGAGCGCAGAAAACCGACAGCACCTCTCAAGATGACTCGAACAATACGAATAGTTTCGCGATTCTATCTAGATCGGGCAGCAGACCGAGTTCAGAGCTCTGGATTCAGACAATCGCGACTGATGATTCTGAATCGGTTTCTGTAAGTATCAGCTCTGTAGCTGTCCTACACCTCGAGTTAAGTACAGAAAACCGAGAGCGCCTCTCAAGATGTCTCGACTAATACGAATAGGTTTACAGACGTAGCTCGGCTAGCAGACCGAGTTCAGACCTCTGGATGCAACAGACCAACGCGCCTGATCATTCTGAATCGATAAGGTGTGCTTACCAGCTCTGTAGCTGTCCTGTATCTCGACTTAAGTCCAGTATACCGACAGCGCGTATCAAGATGACTCGAAACGGCCGATCCCGCCCGTGTGCTTTTTGGCAGTAAAAGGTACCCGATCGATCTGAGATCAAGATGGCGAGCGGGAATAAGATCGAATATCACGGGAAAAAAAAAACTAGAGCTCTAACGAATTGTTGAATTGGCGCCGGCGGTGAACCGTCAACCTAGTCACCGCCGGGAACCTCGTAGAGCTCCGTACACTGATAAGAGTGCTGAGAATCAAAGTAGAGGCATGAAATAGAAATGTTTCGGAAATTTTGATTTTCGATTTTTTCGATGTTCATATTCGCTCAGTTCCCGGAAGTCAACTCTCAAGAAAATACATCGGGAGAGCTGAGCTGCTGTGAGAAAGGAGTTTATATGCCAATGCGACGCGCAAAAATCTGCTTTCTCAAAATAAATGGTTAAATATCTTTCAAATTTTCGCAAAACCTACCAAAAGTCATAAATTTGCCCGCCCGGGCCGGGTCGACCAACTAGCTCCAGCCCGCGCCGGAATTCCTCTAGCTCATCGCTGCCGAAGAGCTTACGAGGTATTTCGAGAACAAAATTTTTTCACCGACCAAAAGTCACCAAAAGGTCCGTCGAGATTTTTCTTGCCAACTAGCTCTCCAGCGCCCCCGAACTGGGCGCCGGCGGTAAACCGTCAACCTTTGTTACCGCCGGGGGACTCGTAGAGCTTCCTGACAACATATAATGTCGAAACAAAATACAGAGAACAAGTAGTTTTTCAGCCTAAGCGATGTCAGACCTCTCGATGCAACAGCCGAACGCCCCTCATGCTTCTGGATCGTTTCCTGTGCGCACGAGCTCCGTAGCTCTCCTACAGCCCGAGTTACGTGCGAAAAGCGACAGCACCTCTCAAGATCACTCGAACAATACAAATAGTTTTCCGAATCTAGCTCGAGTATCAGACCGAGTTCAGACCTCTGAATGCGACAGGCGGACGCGCCTGATGTCTCTGAATCGATTCCTGTGACTACCAGCCCTGCAGCCTCCTACAGCCCGAGTTAAGTAGAAAACCGACAGCAGCTCTGAAGATGACTCGAACAATACGAACAGTTTCGCGGACCTAGCTCGGGCAGCAGAACGAGTTCAGAGCTCTGAATGCGACAGGCGGACGCGACTGATTGCTCCGAATCGATTCCAGTGATTACCAGCCCTGCAGCCCCCTTACAGCTCGAGTTAAGTGCAGAAAACGGACAGCATCTTTCAAGATGACTCGAAGAATACGAATAGTTTTGTGGACCTAGCTCGGGCAGCATACCGATTTCTGAGCTCTCGATTTGGCAGGCAGACGCGCCTGACGTCTCCGAATCGATTCCCGTGATTACGAGCCCTGTAGCCCCCCTACAGCCCGAGTTAAGTGCAGAAAACTGACAGCACCTCTCAAGATGACTCGAACAATACGAATAGTTGTGCGAACCTAGCTCGGGCAGCAGACCGAGTTCAGACCTCTGGATGGAACAGACGAACGCGCCTGATGATTCGTAATCGATTTCTGCGAGAATGAGCTCTGTAGCTGCCCTACAGCTCGAGTTAAATACAAAATACCGACAACGCGTATCAAGATGACTCGAAACAGCCGATCCCGCCGCAACGCTTTTTTGCAGAAATATTTACCCGATCGAGCTGAGATCAAGATGGCGAGCGGGAATAAGATCGAATATGGTCAGAAAAAATACTAGAGCTCAAACGAATTGTTGAATTTCGAGAACAAAATTTTCAAACGACCAAAAGTCACAAAAAGGTCCGTCGAGATTTTTCTTGCCAACCAGCTCTCCAGCGCGCCGGAATTACTGGCGCCGGCGGTGAACCGTCAACCTGGTCACCGCCGGGAACCTCGTAGAGCTCCTTCCACGCGTAACAGTGTCCAGAATCGAAGCAGAGAACTTGGCAGTAGATTTTCTTGAAAACTTCAATTTTGATTTTTTTGTCAATCTGAGGTCAGGTTCCTGGCTTTGTTGAAAAGAATTTCTCGACAGAATGAGCTGAGAATTCGGCAGGCAACTTCTGTAATACAAAGCTTCGCTCTGCGCAATTATCAGCCCTAACGAACTGTTAGAGCTGCAAAAACGGCTGAGCCAGGCCGCGGATGGCATGATCGCGTCCATTTTCGAGATTTCGCCAACTAGCTCCACCCTGTCGCCGAATTCCTCTAGCTCTGTTACCATCAGAGCTCTACGAGGTACGAAGCCTACGCCGCAGTGCAGCCTAGGGCGTTTCATCTTCAAACTGAGTCTCAGACTGCTGTTGGCGGCGCTCAACTGAAATTGCTGCTTCCAGCGTAACCTCCTTGCAGTAGTAGGAGTGCTCGGCATCGCAGCACAGTGATAAATGAAGATTTTCTTAAAATTTTGATTGCTTTTTTGTTTTTCGATATTGATATCAGCTTGGTTCCTGGAAGTCAACTCTCAAGAAAATACATCGGAAGAGCTGAGCTGCTGTCAGAGAGGAGTTTATATGCCAATGCGACGCGCAAAAATCTGCTTTCTCAAAATGAATTGTTCCATATTCCAAATTTTCGCAAAACCACCCAAAAGTTGCCACATTGTCCGTTCTGGTCGGGTCGACCAACTGGGAACCGGCGGTAAACCGTCAACCAGGTTACCGCCGGGGCTTTCGTAGAGCTCTTTTCTTACACGGCGCTTCTCGGTAAGCATGAAGAAAGCGTCTAGAGCAAGACCTGAGAAACTCGAAAAATCACGTTTTTCTGTTTTTATCCAAGGTCGGTTCCCCCAAGTCTTTTGATAGTAATACTGCACCTATGGGCCTGAAAATTTTATTGGCGGACGCGCCATAACCCACTGCAGGTGCGAAAAATCTGCTGTCTTAAAATGAATTGTCAAATTTCCTTCAATTTTTCGCAAAACCACCCAAATGTTACCACTTTGTCCTTTCTGGCCGGGTCGGCCAACTAGCTCCACCCCGCGCCGGAATTCCTCTAGCTCATCGATGCCGAAGAGCTCTACGAGGTATTACTGGCGCCGGCGGTGAACCGTCAACCTGGTTTTTTGGGTTTTCGCACCGTTCGTCCAGCAGGGTCAGCTGGCGGCGAGGATCTGTCGTGCCAAATGCACAACAGCGCTTGAGAGCGCCTCAGCAGCACTGAGCTCGGCGTCGGTTATCGCAGCACCTTC
This sequence comes from Prorocentrum cordatum, assembly GCA_963575745.1. Classification (NCBI taxonomy): domain Eukaryota; class Dinophyceae; order Prorocentrales; family Prorocentraceae; genus Prorocentrum; species Prorocentrum cordatum. The sequence continues at coordinate 66,367 of CAUYUJ010006335.1, read as the reverse complement.
CTCAAGGCACCACGCGGCTTCGCACACGTCCCTCCAAACGAGGGGAGTATTGGAGGGCACAGAATAAGGAGAGGAGGAAGGAAGAGGGGAATAAGGAGTACTCTTATTACAATCGTAATCGAGATTCAAAAGCCCGATCAGAAGCCAGAACCCGCATCCCGTCCCTTTGCTGCACACTCCCCCGTCGAAGGCACCACGACAGGCGATAGGTTGAAGATAGCTTTCAAAATTGAATCTGTATTCATACTCATTGTAGAAGCAATGGCCCTCGCGGGCCAGGTGTGTAAGCTCGTCAGCCCGTGTGTTATCCTCCCTATATTCATGTTTGTACAGATCTCCCCCCAGCCCTGAACATCTAATCCCCAACTCATGCGCGGTTCGTTCCATAACGTCAATACAATGATCAATACGGCGTTGATATTGTTTGTTGTTGTGACACCGCCATCGCCCCGTCAACCATGAGTGTACTAACATGCTGTCCCCTCTCATTTCAACTGCAAACCCAGGGCTGATGATGTCCCAAACGGTTTGTCTTTCATTGATCGTAGCCAAACGCTTGGCCATCTTCACGGCCTCTTTTTCACTTTGTGCAAGCCCATCCTGTCCAATCCCCTCTGGCGGCGTACTCTGGATAGCGATCCCTTTCCAATTCTGAACAAAATACTCAAAGATCTTTGTTTTGTTATATGTGCATAATATATTCTGCCACATGTCGAAGAAAGCTCTGTATGATGGAACCACAACCTGCCACCACATAGTGCCGTATGATAATATATATGGATACTGCCAGCTCCTCTGACCCACACTCTCTGGTCCACTGCGTATTCTCTTGCCCGATGATGCCTGCGTGCGATTTGCATGCAAACGAAGACATTCACCCCAAAGTATCCCTGCGCGTAGTCCATTCAACATTATACATCAGAAGGCCTCTGCGAGAATCAACATATGCACGATTATCCTGAGATTGGGCCATACTACAAGCAGTAGGCGGGGAGACGGAAGGCTCAGAAGCAAGCACAGAGGTCGCCGTCTGACTCCCCGATATTGTACCACCAAATCCTAGCCTCAATCCTGAGAGCCTGCGTCTTTTGAGATTCTGTCTGTTGATGTCCGTTCGCTGAGTGTTGATATGTTGAGCCAAGTTTTGAGAGATAACCTCCAGTCTATGTGTCAAAGAATCGGCATCTTGTGCAATATGTGTCATATTCTGCTCCAAAGGTTGTGATGATGGCCCCTGAAATCGGACTCTTTTCTGCGAAGGCTCGCCCACGTCATCTGCCCTCGGTGTCGCCACGTCCGCGGCAGGAGTACACCGTGCACGTGGGTCAGCAAGAATATAATCGCGAACACTCAGCATCATCGTCCAGCTCTTCCATGCAATCATCTGCACGGCCGAAGGGAAGCACCCGCTGGCAAAGTGTGAGCGTACCTTGTGGAGCATCTGGGGTCTCCAGACACCCCATGTGACGTCGGACGGCTTGCGTCGGCACCACATACGCAACAAGCACATGCCTTCAAAAGCATGAATAGCACGGACAGCCTCGGCATCTAGCGTGATGACTCCCCCTGCAAACAGGAGCCTCGACTGAACCTGATACTGATATCGTCGATATTTGTGCTTCAGCGGTACAGCCCTGCATCCAAAATATGATATCTGAGCAAAGAACGCGCCACGTGCACATTTGAGACGATGCTGAAGATCTTCATGGCCCTCATGAAAGCTGCTGGAGACTACACTGCCTAAGATATTGAGTGACTCAACCTGCTTGAACGGTACCTGCTGGTCCCCAACCTGTGCCCAAATTGGTGACCTGTCTGGAGTGCCACAACGGAGGACCTGCAAAGACGATGCCTTCCAACTCATCCCCCAGTCATTTAAGGCAGCAGTGAATACATTGACGATGTCCTGGATCTCCGTCGAGCCCCTCCCCACAAGATAAAGATTATCAGCCCAGAGTGCATGATTGTAGATATGATAGGTGCTGGGGTCATGGGGGTTGGGGATCTCATAACCTATCTTGCGGGCGTCAAGGGAGGCAACTACGTTGGCCCACATGGCCACTGTCACGATGTTGAAGGCAAGCGGACTCTCTGTTCCCCCCGTCCTCAAGCTTTTATCCTAAGACACACCACGAAGCTCGATACCCTCGAAGACGATCGCGCAATTCGTTTCGACGAGCGGCTCGAGCAAAGCGTACTGCAGGCGTGCTGGGATCTCAAGCTTATCCATCGCCCGTGCAAGCGTGCTCAGAGTCACATTGTCGAATGCTCGTGCAATATCCGCCGATGCAATCCACGCGCTCTGGTCCTTGCCCCAGATGGATGCGTGCTGCGCGATACCCTTGAGAGCAGCAGCGATTTCCCAAGTGTGCCTACCTCCTGCGAAGCCGTACAACCCGAGCTTACCTTTCCAAAGGGCAATCCTCTCCTCGATCAACAGCGTCACTGATGTGAGGTACCATTCCCCCAGGGTGTTGGACACAATGAGATTACGAGTATCCTCAAGAGAGCTCATCTCCGACATCTTTGGCATCAAATTCAAGTACACATCACACCAAGAGCTGGGGGTACGTCTTGCCCCTGAGAAAATATCCTGAAATACTGCAATGATTATGCGAACACAGCGCCACGGCAATGCTTTCAATAGTTCAATACTGACACCATCAGGCCCGCAAGCCTTGCCACTACGAAGATGTGCGCGTGCACGATAAACACTAGATGGCGTGAGTGTGAGAGCCTCTGCGTGGCTATGGAGAGCAGCGCGAGCACGAAGATTGCGTACAAGTAATATGTTACGTTCACGCTCCGTGCTACATGTCATAGTACGTGCCGCATGTGCCTTGACCTCCTCCTCCCACGCCTCCCTGTCCTCCGTCACGATACCCTCCACCTCGTAGAGCTCCTTGCACGGATGATATTGTTCAGAATCGGAAGGGAGAGCTTCTGGAAGCATTTCTCGGGAAAATCAATATTGATATTTTTCATGTCGACGTGAAGTTGGTTTCGCCAAGTGTTTTGATAGTGAACGTGTGCCTGCAGAGCTCATATTAAGACGCAGAGGCTCTCACAGTCATCTACAGGTGCGAAAAATCTGCTTTCTTAAAATGAATTGTCAAATATCTTTCAAATCTTAGCAAAACCGACCCAAAGTTATCACATCTTCTTCTGGCCAGATCGACCAACTAGCTCCACCCCGCGCCGGAACTGGGCGCCGGCGGTAAACCGTCAACCTTCCTTACCGCCGGGAGACTCGTAGAGCTTCCTGACAATACATGTCGAAGAAAAAATTGCAGAGAACGAATAGTTTTTCAGCCCAAGCGATTTCAGATCTCTCGATGAAACAGCCGATAGCCAATCGATGCTTCTGGATTGTCTTCTGCACGAGCTCTGTAGCTCTCCTACAGCCCGAGTTACGTGCATAAATCGACAGCACCTCTCAAGATGACTCGAAGAATACGAATAGTTTGCCAAGCCTAGCTCGAGTATCAATCCGAGTTCAGACCTCTGAATACGACAGGCGGACGCGTCTGATGCCTCCGCATCGATTCCTGTGATTACCATCCCTGCAGCCCCGCTACAGCCCGAGTTAAGTGCAGAAAACCGACAGCACCTCTCAGGATGACTCGAAGAATACGAAAAGTTTCGCGGACCTAGTTCGGGCAGCAGCCCGAGTTCCGAGCTCTGGATTCGACAGGCAGACGCGCCTGATGTCTCCAAATCGATTCCTGTGACCACCAGCACTGTAGCCCCCCTACAGCCCGAGTTCAGTACAGAAACCCGACAGCACCTCTCATGATCATTCGAACAATACGAATAGTTTCGCGAACCTAGCTCGGGCAGCAGACCAAGTTCAGAGCTATGGATTCAACAGACGGACGCGACTGATGATTCTCAATCAGTTTCTGTAAGTATCAGCTCTGTAGCTGTCATATAGCTCGAGTTAAATACAGAAACCCGAGAGCGCCTGTCAAGATGACTCGAATAATACGAATAGGTTTGCGGACCTAGCTCCGCTAGTAGACCGAGTTGAGACCTCTGGATGGAACAGACGAACGCGCCTCATCATTCTGAATCGATGAGGTGTGCTTACCAGCTCTGGTAGCTGCCCTGCAGCTCGAGTTAAGTACAAAATACGGACAACACGTATCAAGATGACTCGAAACAGCCGATCCCGCCAGTGTGCTTTTTGGCAGTAAAAGGTACCCGATCGAGCTGAGATCAAGACGGCGAGCGGGAATAAGATCGAATATCACGGGAAAGAATACTAGGGCTCAAACGAATTGAGGAATCTCGAGAACAAAATTTTCAACCGACCAAAAGTCATCAAAAGGTCCGTCGAGATTATTCTTGCCAACTGGGCGCCGGCGGTAAACCGTCAACCTTTCTTACCGCCGGGGGACTCGTAGAGCTTCCTGACAACATATAATGTCGAAGCAAAATTACACAGAAAAAAAGATTTTCAGCCCAAGCAATTTCAGACCTCTCGGATGCAACAGCCGAACGCCCCCGATGCTTCTGGATTGTCTTCTGTACGAGCTCTGTAGCTCTCCTACAGCCCGAGTTACGTGCGTAAATCGACAGCACCTCTCAAGATGACTCGAACAATACGAATAGTTTGGCAAACCTAGCTCGAGTATCAGACCGAGTTCAGATCTCTGCATGCGACAGGCGGACGCGTCTGATGTCTCTGAATCGATTCCTGTGATTACCAGCCCTGCAGCCCCCCCTACAGCCCGAGTTAAGTGCAGGAAACCGACAGCACCTCTCAGGATGACTCGAACAATACGAATAGTTTCGCGGACCTAGTTCGGGCAGCAGACAAGTTCGGAGCTCTGGATTCGAAAGGCGGACGCGCCTGATGTCTCCGAATCGATTCCAGTGATTACCAGCCATGCAGCCCCCCCTACAGCCCGAGTTAAGTGCAGAGAACCGACAGCATCTCTCAAGATGACTCGAACAATACAAATAATTTCGCGATTCTAGATCGGGCAGCAGACCGAGTTCAGAGCTCTGGATTCAACAGACAACGGCCACTGATGATTCTGAATCAGATTCTGTACGTATCAGCTCTGCAGCTGTCCTGTAGCTCGAGTTAAGAACAGAAAACCGAGAGCGTCTGTCAAGATGACTCGAACCATACGAATAGGTTTGCGGACCTAGCTCGGCTAGCAGACCGAGTTCAGACCTCTGGGTTCAACAGGCGAACGCGCCTGATCATTCTGAATCGATTAGCTGTGCTTACCAGCTCTGTAGCTGTCCTAAAGCTCGAGTTATCCTAAGAAAACCGTCACCGCGTGACAAGATGACCCGAAACGGGCGATCCCGCCTGCCTGCTTTCTGGCAGTAAAAGGTACCCGGTCGAGCTGAGATCAAGACGGCGAGCGGGAATATGATCGAATATCACGGAAAAAAATACTAGAGCTCTGACGAATGTTCAAATTTTGAGAACAAAATTTTCAACCGACCAAAAGTCACCAAAAGGTCCGTCGAGATTTTTCATGCCAACTACCTCTCCAGCGCCCCGGAATTACTCTTAAGATTCCAGCAATAACTTGCTAAGGGAAGCTCTACGAGTTATTGTATTCTGTACGAGCTCTGTAGCTCTCCTACAGCCCGAGTTACGTACGTAAATCGACAGCACCTCTCAAGATGACTCGAACAATACGAATAGTTTGGCAAACCTAGCTCGAGTATCAAACCGAGTTCAGACCTCTGCATGCGACAGGCGGACGCGTCTGATGTCTCTGAATCGAGTCCTGTGATTACCAGCCCTGCAGCCCCCCCTACAGCCCGAGTTAAGTGCAGGAAACCGACAGCACCTCTCAGGATGACTCGAACAATACGAATAGTTTCGCGGACCTAGTTCGGGCAGCAGACAGAGTTCGGAGCTCTGGATTCGAAAGGCAGACGCGTCTGATGTCTCCGAATCGATTCCAGTGATTACCAACCATGCAGCCCCCCTACAGCCCGAGTTAAGTCCAGAGAACCGACAGCATCTCTCAAGATGACTCGAGGAATACAAATAGTTTCGCGATTCTAGATCGGGCAGCAGACCAAGTTCAAAGCTCTGGGCTCAACAGACAACGGCCACTGATGATTCGGAATCAGATTCTGTACGTATCGGCTCTGTAGCTGTCCTGTAGCTCGAGTTAAGTACAGAAAACCGAGAGTGTCTGTCAACATGACTCGAATAATACGAATAGGTTTGCTGACCTAGCTCGGCTAGCAGGCAGAGTTCAGACCTCTGGGTTCAACAGGCGAACGCGCCTGATCATTCTGAATCGATTAGCTGTGCTTACCAGCTCTGTAGCTGTCCTAAAGCTCGATTTATCTTGAGAAAACCGAGAACGTATCAAGATGACTCGAAACGACCGATCCCGCCCGTGTGCTTTTTGGCAGTAAAAGGTACCTGATCGGTCCGTCGAGATTTTTTTCTTGCCAACTAGCTCTCCAACGCCCCGAAATTACTCTTAGCTTCCAGCATTAACTTGCTAAGGGAAGCTCTACGAGTTACTGGGCGCCGGCGGTGAACCGTCAACCTTTCTTACCGCCGGGGGACTCGTAGAGCTTCCTGACAATATATAATGTGGAAAAAATGCAGAGAACGAATAGTTTTCAGCCCAAGCGATGTCAGACCTCTCGATGGAACAGCCGAACGCCTCCGATGCTGCTGGATTGTCTTCTTCACGAGCTCTGTAGCTCTCCTACAGCCCGAGTTACGCGCGTAAATTGAGAGCACCTCTCAAGATGACTCTAACAATACGAATAGTTTGGCAACCCAGCTCGAGTATCGAACCGAGTTCAGACCTCTGAATGCGACAAGCGGACGCGTCTGATGTCTGTGAATCAACTTCTGTCATTACCAGCCCTGCAGCCCCCCTAGAGCCCGAGTTAAGTGCAGAAAACCGACAGCACCTCTCAGGATGACTCGAACAATACAATGGTTTTGCGGACTAGTTCGGGGAGCAGACCGAGTTCCAAGCTCTGGAGTCGACAGGCGGACGCGCCTGATGTCTTCAAATCGATTCCTGTGACTACCAGCACTGTAGTTTCCCCCCCCCCAGCCCGAGTGCAGAAAACCGAGAGAACTTCTGAAGATGACTCGAACTATACAAATAGTTTCGCGATTCTAGATCGAGCAGCAGACCGAGTTCAGAGCTCTCGATTCAACAGACAGATGCGACTGATAATTCTGAATCGATTTCTGTAAGTATCAGCTCTGTAGCTGTCCTATAGCTCGAGTTAATTACAGAAAACCGAGAGCGTCTGTCAAGATGATCCGAATAATATAAATAGGTTTGCGGACCATGTTTTGAAAACCGTCATCGCGTGTCAAGATGAACCGAAACGGCCGATCCCGCCTGCCTGCTTTTTGGCAGTAAAAGATACCCAATCGAGCTGAGATCAAGATGGCGAGCGGGAATAAACTAGAACTCAAACGAATTGTTGAATTTCGAAAACGAAATTGTCAAACGACCAAAAGTCACCAAAAGGTCCGTCGAGATTTTTCTTGCCAACTAGCTCTCCGGCGCCCCCGGAACTGGGCGCCGGCGGTGAACCGTCAACCTTTGTTACCGCCGGGGGACTCGTAGAGCTTCCTGACAATATATATATAATATGGAAAAAATACAGAGAACGAATAGTGTTTCAGCCTAGCGATTTCAAACCTCGTGATGCAACACCCGAACGCCCCCGATGCTCCTCGATTGTCTTCTTTGCGAACTCTGTAGCTCTCCTACAGCCCGAGTTACGTGCGTAAATCGACAGCACCTCTCAAGATGACTCTAACAAAACGAATAGTTTGGCAACCCAGCTCGAGTATCGAACCGAGTTCAGACCTCTGAATGCGACAGGCGGACGCGTCTGGTGGCTGCGAATCGACTCCTGCGATTACTAGCCCTGCAGCCTCCCTACAGCCCGAGTTAAGTGCAGAAAACCGACGGCACCTCTCAGGATGACTCGAACCATATAATATTTTCGCTAACCTAGTTCAGGCAGCAGGCCAAGTTCCCAGCTCTGCATTTTACAGGCGGACGCGCCTGATGTCTTCAAATCGATGTCTGTGACCACCAGCACTGTAGCCCGCCCCAGCCCGAGTTGAGTGCAGAAAACCGAGAGACTTCTCAAGATGACTCGAACAATACAAATAGTTTCGCGATTCTAGATCGGGCAGCAGACCCACTTCAGAGCTCTGGATTCAACAAATAAATCCGACTGATGACTCTGAATCGGTTTCTGTAAGTATCAGCTCTGTAGCGGTCCTATAGCTCGAGTTAAGTACAGAAAATCCAGAGCGTCTGTCAAGATGACTCGAATAATACGAATAGGTTTGCGGACCTAGCTCGGCTAGTAGACCGAGTTCAGACCTCTAGATTCAACAGGCGAACGCGCCTGATCATTCTGAATCGATTAGCTGTGCTTACCAGCGCTGTAGCTGTCCTATAGCTCGAGTTATGTTCAGAAAACCGTCATTGCGTGTCAAGATGACTCGAAACGGCCGATCCCGCCAGTGTGCTTTTTGGCAGTAAAAGGTACCCGATCGAGCTGAGATCAAGATGTCGAGCGGGAATAAGATCGAAAACCACGGGAAAAAATACTAGAGCTCAAACGAATTGAGGAATTTCGAGAACCAAATTTTCAACCGACCAAAAGTCACGCAAAGGTCCGTCCAGATTTTTCTTGCCAACGAGCTCTCCAGCGCCCCGGAATTACTGGCGCCGGCGGTCAACCGTCAACCTGGTTTTTTGCGGTTTTGCGGGCAGTGAAGGCTCCGTCGAAGCCTGCCCGAGCCAAACGCCCAGCAGGGCGCCTCGAGCTCTCTGCGAGCTCTCAGCACGCACTCGGCCGCCCCAATGAGGCGCTCCAGCGCCGTCAGTTCGGCATCAGTGACTGTACTATCTCTAGGCAAGAGAAGGGCCGCCTCCGCAACATCTCTCCAAACGAGACCGTCACAGGAGGCAGCAGGCTGAGGCGAGTCGGGGGCAGCGGAATGCCGCAGGCGCTTGGAGCAATGTTCAGGATGGGGGAGAAAGGCGGCCTCGAGAAAGAAACCAATACCACAACCAGACGCATCCACTCCGCCGTCGAAACGACCGCGGAGGGCAACAAGCTCATGATACTCTAAAAGATCGGGTGGAACAGGCCTCATAGTGTAACACTCGCGGCCTTCCCGCGCACAATGTGTGAGGGCATCCGCCCTCTGGTTGTTCTCTCTGAATTCATGTTTGAGGAAGTCACGACCAAGGAATCTGGATCTGAGATGGTATCGATTTTCCAGCCACGCAATCTCATCCACCAGCTTATCGACTCTCTTTTGATACACGTTATTTCCCACCCTCCACTTCCCACGGACCCAATTTATACTAAGAAGACTATCTCCGCAGAGCTCCACAGGGAGCCCATCCGAAACAACATCCCAGACCGTCGCCCTTTCATTCAGGATGGCTAACCGTTTTGCTAACTTTTCCGCCTCCGCTCCAGACACCTCCTGAGACATCAACTCATCCCAAGACATCTTTTCCACCACGGAGTCGGTCCCCTTTCCAGAATACACGAAATACTCAAACGCTTTCTCATGGCCACAGTGTTTCAGGTAATCAGGCATCTTGTCGAGGAACGCTTTCCAGGAAAACTCACCGTCCTTCCACCAAGAGGCCCCAAATAGGATATATGCCATGTAACTCCAGGGTCTTTCTCCTGATGCACCAGCTCCGACACGAATACGTTTCAGAGCACTAGCCTCCTTCCACGATCCCTTCTGTCGAAGGACCTCACTGAAGTCTGAACGAGCACCCTCCCACGATGGACACGAGCACAGCAGCATCCTTCTGGCGTCCCTCCAGGCACGGGCACCATTAGGAGGAGCAATGGGGAGAGCCAGCCGACGACGTTTGCAATCTTCCCGATTCGCATAAGCAGCATCCCAGTTAGTCGCATGATACTCCGCAACGTCTTTTGCCAGCAACCATGAACGATGCAATACACGTTGAACCGAACTCTGAAACCCATGATCGTGAAATAGCTTTCGAACAACATGCAAACGAGCAGGGCGCCATATGTCCCATGATACACTGGCGGGTTTCGATGTATGACACATCCTCAACAAACATGTGCCCTCAAAGACGTGGATTTTGTGAATCGAGTCCTTTTCCCACGTCAGCCCTTCCGAGCCGAAGAGCAGGGTAGATTGCACGATGGACTGATAACGTTTGAACTTCAGATGCCAATGCACCGCACGGGATCGAAAGTATTGGATATGGCCGAAGAATGCCTTGCGAGCAGCGTTGAGACGGCGGTCAACATCAACATGCGGCTCGCGAAAAGAAACCGCGATGTCGTTCCCCAGTACGTTGAGGACGGGGACCTGCTGCAGCTCGACACTGACGTACTCATCAGCCCCATCGAGGCCGATATCCCCAGGCATATTAGAGCGATGGATACTGGTAAAGAATTTCCCAGGGGAGCAACCTATAGCAGCAAACTGTAGGCTATCCAACTTCCAAACAAACTTCCATTGATGCAAGGCAAGAGTAAAGTCATTCAACTGTTGTTGAAAAGCCTTGGGATTCAGGCCTGAGCCAATGATGTACACATTGTCAGCAAAGATGAGATGGTTTACCACGGCGGTCCCTGTTGTCTGGTTGGGGTTGATACACTCGTAGCCTAGGCCTCCCCTGTCCCAGTCCTGAACAATATCAGCCCACATGGCTGCCACTACAGCGTTCCAACATGCTGGGCTCTCGTTACCTCCCGTCCTAACGTGCTTGTCTACTTTGACCTCAGGGACCCCGAGACCCTCGAAGAGCACCGTGGAGACCTCGTCCGCCAGGGGTTCCAATAGAGCAAGCTGGCGATGCGGAGGAATACCGAGTCTCTCGAACGCAAGTGTGATCTTCTGAACCGTCATATTCTGGAAAGCTTGTTTAACGTCCACACTGGCGATCAGCAGAGACCGATCCTTTCCCCAGACTGCCGCATGTTGGGCCGCACATTTGAGGGCCCCCGAGATCTCCCCACAGCAGCGCTCGGCCGCGAACCCGAAGAGCGAGATATGTGGCAACACCTTGGTAAAGTAGGGCTCGAGGACGACAAGGACCGACGACGAGTACCACTTCTTGATAGCACTCTCCACGGCAATACTCCTAGTAGCCTCCGAGAGATGGGTGAGCACTTTCAGCTTTTTCGGCATCAGGGCAATGAAGGTCTGACGCCAAGATCCAGGCACGGCACAAAGACCACGAAATATCTCATCAAAACGATCAGCAAAAATACGAACGGTCCGATACGGGAGTTCTTTGAGCACCTCCGCGGAGATCCCATCTGGCCCTGACGCCTTTGCCGTATGAAGACAAGAACGAGCTCGAAACACCGCTGAGACAAGGCAGACGGGGAACATCCTGGGATCCAGCAGCCACGCGTGCACGCAGCGAGGCCAGAGAGAGATGGGCACGCTCACGCTCGCCCACATCTGCGTAGCTCTGCGTGTGATCCAAGAGGGAGGCGTGCCAATCAACCCGATCCACGGACCCGTGGACGCTCTCGATCGTGTGCTTCTGTGTCCTCCTCCGCCCTTCCGAGAACCTCCAAGCCATCCATCTCCTGTCGAACTTCCTCTTCTCCTGGTCTCTCCTCCTCCTGAACTTCTTGAACTCCTCCGACGTCTTGCCCCCCTCCCACCTCTTCACTTCCTCCTGCAATCGAATAAGTTCAGGGTGCCGACGGGGAGGGAGCATAGACGAGAAGGGGGCAGTCGAAGTAGCAGACGCCTCACGACGACAACGTTTCTCAATCTCCTCAAGGCTGAGGTTCTCGTCGATTGACGAGTCGAGACGTGTCTGAAACGAGCAGCCGTCGTGCCAGGTCAGCGGCATCCATCTGGATAGGCACCGCACAGCCCGTGCAACGTATCTGGGCGCGACGACTGGTCTATCAAGCTGCAACTCCGTTTGCACCAACGCGTGGTCACTAAACCTGCGAGTACTGCCCAACTCGCGAGGCCAGGACACCGAGGCGGGCGCAAACACGGTACCACGAGATACTAGCACATAGTCCAAGACCTTCCCCGCCTCTCGTGCCCCTGTCCGATATCCGTACCACGTGATCTCTCTCTCCCTGAACGTGTTGCTGGCAATCAAGCTCTCCTCCATCATCCAGTCCTCCACCTTGATACGTAGTAACGAATACCTCCTCCTTTCCCTCTCCATCCCACCATCCCCATGACAAACATCAGCGCCTCGCAGACCTGGGCCCGTCAAGGCGGCGCCTCCGATGTCCGTGAGATGTGGTCTGACTTCCACATTCGCATCTGCAGCAACAACCAACTTGAGAGAACCATGCAAACCTTCCCAGTACCGCCTGAGAAATGAATTAGAACGAAGACAAACATCCGTGATGTTGAGAGCCTCCCCCACAGAGCTGTCGGGAAGGTAGAGTGAGACGAAGATAACCCGATTGAACAGGACAGCCACCCATCTGTCACCACTAGACTGCTCACGTATTGCCGTTCCCCCACGGTACAATATGCCTGCCTTGCGACAAGAAGATAGCTGCGCACTAACCCCCAACTTAGCAAACCAGTCTGAATTAAAGTCGACATTCTCACATTCCTGCAAGCCCAGCAGATCCCAATGGACATCGTGAGAGAGAAGACGCAGAACGTTATACTGATGATTGGCGGCCTTACCCGCCTTCTGGATGTTCTGCGAGGCACAGGTGACTGAGATAGCACCCGAGCCCCGCGACGTTTGTCAACGACGGTTGACGGTAGCAAGCCTCTGCTCCATCGTTTCTGACGTGATGGCCAAACGGTGCAACAACGCAAAGGCATCCCAGTTCTCTTTGATGATACGCCACTGACCCGAACCACCGTACTGGCCACCGGCTGCGAACTCACCCAACTGTTTTCGATTTCCGTCTTCCGCTGGGTCGGTCCACATCTCAGAAGGTGTAGCCCCGCTGCCAGCCGTTCCTTTGAGTTTGATGTTACGAAGGCACGAGTCGCTGGCCCAGATGCCGTGAAACCGACCGATGGCCTGCAGGCGTGGTGTCTTCCACGGTGCGCTCTCAACCGTGAACTTTACTCGTGAGGGCAGGTTGGCACCATATCCCGCCATCTGATCCAGCAGAAGATTTTTCTGAGCAGCATCGTTCCAAGCATTTTCCCAGATCTTCTTGGCGCTCCATAGGTCATCGTTTTCAGTAACCGCATTGAATTTGATCCGAACACTCGCGTATGAAGCACGATTACCCTGCAGACGACATGAACCCATGGGGTCGACCTTGGCACGAAGAAGAGGATCTTTCGTTTCCAGCACGGCTAACAAATTTGTGACCACCTGATATGCATTCCTGTCAGAGATAGAAGTACGATTACGCGTTTCTGCCGAAGCCCTGTCCTCCACCCATCCGTATGCTTCTACGAAGGATGGCGCAAAGTCCGATGGGGCACCCGAGCGAGTCGAAGCACCCCCGAGGGAAGGATGACCGTTTTTCATCTGCTGCTCAAGAGCCGTGATGCGCGCAGAATCAGCATGCTGTTGCTTTTGGAGATCAACGACTGCCTTCTCCGTTTTATCCGTCTTCTCATGAAGGGTCTGAAGTAATTGACGGCTCTCCTCACTCTCACGTTTTGATCGATCATCTTTGTCGAATGTCCGTTCCAGGAAAACCTTGAAACCAAAATCACTAGATTGACTGAGGATCACCTGACGTTGCTGCAACTCCTTGGCTCTCTCCTCTGCCATCTCCAAATCACGCCTCCATTTCCGATCATTGGCTTCGGCATCAGACATCCGAGCGTCGGCCATTGTGCAAATAGAGAGCACTGAATGCAACACTGAATGAAGCACTGAATGCAACACTGAATGCAGAACAGTGAGCTCACTGAATGAAACACTGAATGAAGCACTGAATGAATAGACGCAATGAGACAGCACCGAACAGACAGTGTGTGCACGATGGAGAGCACTCGATAATGCAGAATACCGCAGCAGAAAGGAATAGTATGCCGACACATGTGCAAAGATGTACGGTACTCAGGCAAAAAGACTCTGAAGCACCGTGTACAGTAAGTGGAACAGAAGAACACCTTACTGCACAATGCAGCTCGAGACGAGGGGGACCCAAGCGGTGAGACCAAGCCAAGCAGGAGGTAAGCTCTGCTCAACCTGGTCACCGCCGGGAACCTCGTAGAGCTTCTTGCACCCGTAAGAAAGCTCAGGATCGAAGTGGAGAGCTTCTGGGAGTTTTCTGGGAAAACATCAAATTAAGATTTTCGGAGTGAAGATGAAGTCGGTTCCGGCAAGTCAACTAAAACTGGCTCGAGAGAGTTGAGCTGCTCCGGAAACAAATCGTATATGCCAATGCTCGGCGTAAAAATCTGCTTTCTCAAAATGAATGGTCAAATATCTTTCAAATCTGACCACTGGGCGCCGGCGGTACCGTCAACCTTTCTTAACGCCGGAGGACTCGTAGAGCTTTCTGACAACACATAATATCGAAAACAATTACACCGAAAAAATAGTTTTTCAGCGCAAGCAATTTCAGACCTCTTCGATGCAACAGCCGAACGCCCCCGATGCTTCTGGATTGTCTTACGTACGAGCTCTAGCTCAGCCCGAGTTACGTGCGTAAATCGACAGCACCTCTCACGATGACTCGAACAATACGATAGTTTGGCAAACCTAGCTCGCGTATCAGACCGAGTTCAGACCTCTGCATGCGGCAGGCGGACGCGTCTGATGTCTCTGAATCGATTCCTGTGATTACCAGCCCTGCAGCCCCCCGTACAGCGCGAGTTAAGTGCAGGAAACCGACAGCACCTCTCAGGATGACTCGAACAATACGAATAGTTTCGCGGACCTAGTTCGGGCAGCAGACAGAGTTCGGAGCTCTGGATTCGAAGGCGGACGCGCCTGATGTCTTCGAATCGATTTTAGTAATTAACAGCCATGCAGCCCCCCCCCCTACAGCCGAGTTAAGTGCAGAGAACCGACAGCATCTCTCAAGATGACGAACAATACGAATAGTTTCGCGATTCTAGATCGGGCAGCAGACCGAGTTCAGAGCTCTCGATTCAACAGACAACGGCCACTGATGATACGCAATCGATTCTGTACGTATCAGCTCTGTCGCGTTCCTGTATACCGAGTTAAGTACAGAAAACCGAGAGTGTCTGTCAAGATGACTCGAATAATACGAATACGTCTGCGGACCTAGCTCGGCTAGCAGACCGAGTTCAGACCTCTGGAATCAACAGGCGAACGCGCGTGATTATTCTCAATCGATTAGCTGTGCTCATCAGCTCTGTAGCTGTCCTGAAGCTCGAGTTATGTTAAGAAAAACATCACCGCGTGACAAGATGACCCGAAACGGGCGATCCCGTCGCAGTGCTTTTGGGAAGTAAAAGTACCCGATCGAGCTAGATCAAGACGGCGAGCGGGAATGATATCGAATATCACGGGAAGAGAAACTAGAGCTCTAACGAATAGTTGAATTTAGAGAACAAAATTTTCAACCAAACGTCTTCAAAATGTCTGTCGAGATTTTTCTTGCCAACTAGCTCTCCAGCGCCCCGGAATTACTCTTAAGCTTCCAGCATAAACTGGCGCCGGCGGTGACCCGTCAACCTGGTCACCGCCCGGAACCTCGTGGAGCTCCTAACACGGTAAGAGTGCTCAGTACAAATGGGAGGGCTTCTGGGAGCATTTCTCGGAAAAGAGAAAACATGATTTTTTTCAAGATGAAGTTGGTTTCGCCAAGTGTTTTGATAGTTAAAGTGCATCTAGAGAGCTCATATTAAGACGCTGAGGCCCTCATAGTTGTCTACAGGTGCAAAAAATCTGCTCTCTTAAAATAAATGGTCAAATCTCTTTCAACAAATCGCAAAACCACCCAAAAGATGTCACATTGTCCTTTCTGGCCGGGTCGGCCAACTAGCTCCACCCCGCGCCGGAATTCCTCTAGCTCATCGATGACGAAGAGCTCTACGAGGTACTTGCTGAAGGGGAGCTCTAAGTTACTTGGCAGTGTGCACTTGGTAGCGTCCACTTGGCAGTCCAAAACCCGGAGAGCGAAGACTGGACGCCGGCGGTAAACCGTCAACCTTTGTTACCGCCGGGGGACTCGTAGAGCTTCCTGACAACATATAATGTCGAAAAAAATTACACAGAACAAATAGTTTTTCAGCCCAAGCAATTTCAAAGCTCTCGAATACAACAGCCGAACGCCCCCGATGCTTCTGGATTGTCTTCTATACGAGCTCTGTAACTCTCCTACAGCCCGAGTTACGTGCGTAAATCGACAGCACCTCCCAAGATGACTCGAACAATACGAATAGTTTGGCAAACCTAGCTCGAGTATCAGACCGAGTTCAAACCTCTGCATGCGACAGGCGGACGCGTCTGATGTCTCTGAATCGATTCCTGTGATTACCAGCCCTGCAGCCCCCCCTACAGCCCGAGTTAAGTGCAGAAAACCGACAGCACCTCTCAGGATGACTCGAACAATACGAATAGTTTTGCAGACCTCGTTCGGGCAGCAGAATTCGGGTCTCTGGATGAAAAGCGCGCGCCTGATGTCTCAAATCGATTCCAGTGATTACCAGCCATGCAGCCCCCTACAGCCCGAGTTAAGTGCAGAGAACCGACAGCATCTCTCAAGATGACTCGAACAATACGAATAGTTTCGCGATTCTAGATCGGGCAGCAGACCGAGATCAGAGCTCTGGATTCAACAGGCAACAGCCACTGATGATTCTGAATCGTATTCTGTACGTATCAGCTTTGTAGCTGTCGCTCGAGTTATGTACAGAAAACCGAGAGCGTCTGTCAAGATGAGTCGAATAATACGAATAGTTTGCCGGACCTAGCTCGGCTAGCACACCGAGTTCAAACCTCTGGGTTCAACAGGCGAACGCGCCGGATCATTCTAAATCGATTAGCTGTGCTTAACAGCTCCGTAGCTGTCCTGAAGCTCGAGTTATCTTGAGAAAACCGTCACCGCGTGACAAGATGACCCGAAACAGGCGATCCCGCCCGTGTGCTTTTTGGCGGTAAAAGGTACCCGATCGAGCTGAGATCAAGACGGCGAGCGGGAATAAGATCGAATATCACGGGAAAAAATACTAGAGCTCTAACGAATGGTTGAATTTCGAGAACAAAATTTTCAACCGACCAAAAGTCATCAAAAGTTCCGTCGAGATTTTTCTTGCCAACTAGCTCTCCAGCGCCCAGGAACTGGCGCCGGCGGTCAACCGTCAACCTGGTCACCGCCGGGAACCTCGTAGAGCTCCTTCCACGCGTACGAGTGCTCAGAGTCGAAAGAGAGAGCTTCTGAAGCATTTCTCGAAAAAGGGAAAAAACTGGGCGCCGGCGGTAAACCATCAACCTTTGTTACCGCCGGGGGACTCGTAGAGCTTCCTGACAACATATTATGTCGAAAAGAATGACACAGAAAAAAAAGTTTTTCAGCCACAGGAATTGCAGACCTCTCGGATGCAACAGCCGAACGCCCCCGATGCTGGATTGTCTTTTGTACGAGCTCTGTAGCTCTCCTACAGCGTTACGTGCGTACATCGACAGCACCTCTCAAGATGACTCGGACAATACGAATAGTTTGGCAAACCTAGCTCAAGTATCAGACCGAGTTGAGAGCTCTGCATACGACAGGCGGACGCGTCTGATGTCTCTGGATCGATTCCTGTTATTACCAGCCCTGCAGCACCCCCTGCAGCCCGAGTTAAGTGCAGGAAACCGACAGCATCTCTCAGGATGACTCAAACAATACGAATAAATTCGCGGACCTAGTTCGGGCAGCAGACAGAGTTCGGAGCTCTGGATTCGGCAGGCGGACGCGCCTGATGTCTCCGAATCGATTGCTGTGATTACCAGCCTTGCAGTCCCCTTACAGCCTGAGTTAATTAAGTGCAGAGAACCGACAACATCTCTCAAGATGACTCGAACAATACGAATAGTTTCGCGATTCTAGATCGGGCAGCAGACCGAGATCAGAGCTCTGGATTCAACAGACAACGACCACTGATGATTCTGAATCAGATTCTGTACGCATCAGCTCTGTAGCTGTCCTGTAGCTCGAGTTAAGTACAGAAAACTGAGAGCGTCTGTCAAGATGGCTCGACTAATACGAATAGGTTTGCGGACCTAGCTCGGCTAGCAGACCGAGTTGAGACCTCTAGGTTCAACAGGCGAACGCGCCTAATTATTCTACATCGATTAGCTCTGCTTACCAGCTCTGTAACTGTCCCGAAGCTCGAGTTATCTTGAGAAAACCGTCACCGCCTGACAAGATGACCCGAAATGGCCGATCCCGCCTGCCTGCTTTTTGGCAGTAAAAGGTGCCGGATCGAGCTGAGATCAAGATGGCGAGCGGGAATAAGATCGAATGACATAGGAAAAAATACTAGAGCTCTAACGAATTGTTGAATTTTAACAAGAAAATTTTCAACCGACCAAAAGTCACCAAAAGGTCCGTCGAGATTTCTCTTGCCAACTAGCTCTCCAGCGCCCCGGAATTACTCTTAAGCTTCCAGCAACTGGCGCCGGCGGTGAACCGTCAACGTGGCCACCGCCGGGAACCTCGTAGAGCTCCTCGCGCGCGTAAGAGTGCTCAGCATCAAAAGGGAGGGCTTCTCGAAGCATTTCTCGAAAAAAAGAAAGCATGATTTTTTCCATGTCGACACGAAGTTGGTTCCGCCAAGTGTTTCGATAGTAAACGGGCATCTACAAGCTCATATTTAGACGCAGAGACCCCTATATTCGTCTACAGGTGCGAAAAATCTGCTTCCTCAAAATAAATGGTAAAATATCTTTCAAATATTTGCAAAACCACCCAAAAAGTTGCCACATTGTCCGCCTCGGCCGGGTGGGCCAACTAGCTCCACCCCGCGCTGGAATTCCTCTAGCTCATCGTTGCCGAAAAGCTCTACGAGGTATTACTTGCTGAGGGAAGCTCTACGAGTTATATTCGACCGATCGAGCTCAGATCAAGATGGCGAGCGTGCATAAGATCGATGGCGCCGGCGGTGAACCGTCAACCTGGTCACCGCCGGGAACCTCGTAGAGCTTCTAGCACGCGCAGAAGTGCTCAGCATCAAAAGAGAAGGCTTCTGGAAGCATTTCTCGAAAAAAAAAATATTATATCCATGTTCAGATAAAGTTGGCCCCGCCAAGTGTTTTGACCATCTACAGAGCTCATTGTTTACAGGTGCGAACTGGGCGCCGGCGGTAAACCGTCAACCTTGGTCACCGCCGGGAGACTCGTAGAGCTTCATGACAACATATAATGTCGAAAGAAATTACACAGAAAAAAAAGTTTTTCAGCCCAGGCAATTTGAGACCTCTCGGATGCAACAGCCGAACGCCCCCGATGCTTCTAGATTGTCTTCTGTACGAGCTCTGTAGCTCTCCTACAGCCAGAGTTACGTGCGTAAATCGACAGCACCTCTCAAGCAATACGAATAGTTTGGCAAACCTAGTTCGAGTATCAGACCGAGTTCAGACCTCTGCATGCGACAGGCGGACGCGTCTGATATCCGTGAATCGATCCCTGTGATTCCCAGCCCTGAAGCCCCCCCTGTAGCCGAGTTAAGTGCAGGAAACCGACAGCACCTCTCAGGATGACTCGAACAATACGAATAGCTTCGCGGACCTAGTTCGGGCAAAAGACCGAGTTCGAAGCTCTGGATTCCGCAGGCGAACGCGCCTGATGTCTCCGAATCGTTTCCAGTAATTACCAGCCATGCAGCCCCCCTACAAGTTAAGTGCAAAGAACCGACAGCATCTCGCAAGCGACTCAAAGAATACGAATAGTGTCGCGATTCTAGATCGGGCAGCAGACCGAGTTCAGAGCTCTGGATTCGACAGACAACGGCCACTGATGATTCTGAATCAGATTCTGTACGCATCAGCTCTTTAGCTGTCCTGTAGCTCGAGTTCAGTACAGAAAACCGAGAGCGCCTGTCAAGATGACTCGAACAATACGAATAAGTTTGCGCACCTAGCTCGGCTACCAGACCGAATTCAGACCTCTGGATTCAACAGGCGAACACACCTGATCATTCTGAATGGATTAGCTGTGCTTACCAGCTCTTTAGCTGACCTGAAGCTCGAGTTATCTTGAGAAAACCAACACCGCGTGACAAGATGACTCGAAACGGCCGATCCCGCCCGTGTGCTTTTTCGCAGTAAAAGGTACCTGATCAAGCTGAGACCGAGATGGCGAGCGGGAATAAGATCGAATATCACGGGAAAAAATACTAGAGCTCTAACGAATTGTTGAATTTCGAGAGCCAAATTTTCAACCGACCAAAAGTCAGCAAAAGATCCGTCGAGATTTTCCTTGCCAACTAGCTCTCCAGCGCCCCAGGATAACTCTTAGTTTCCAGCAATAACTTGCTAAGGGAAACTCTACGAGTTAAGATTGTTTTCGTGTCGACATCAAGATGGTTCCGCCAATGTTTTGATAGTAAAAGTGCGCCTATAGAGCTCATACTGAGACAGATAGGCCCTCATAGTCGTTTACAGAAATCTGCTTTCTCAAAATAAATTGTCAAATATCTTTCGTTGGTAGCGTCGAAAACCCGGAGAGCGAAGACTGGGAACCGGCGGTAAACCGTCAACCAGGTTACTGCCGGGGCCCTCGTAGAGCTCCTTTCTCACACGGCGCTCATCGGTAAGCATGAAGAAAGCGTCTAGAGCAAGATCTGAGAAACTCGAAAAATCACGTTTTTCTGTTTTTATCCAACGTTGATTCCCAAGTGTTTTGGTAGTAATACTACAGCTACGGACCTGAAAATTTTACTGGCAGGCGCGCCTTAACCCACTAAAGGTGCAAAAAATCTGCTTTCTCAAAATAAATGGTCAAATATCTTTCAAATATTCGGACAACCACCGAAAAGTTACCACATTGTCCGCCTCGGCCGGGTGGGCCAACTGGCGCCGGCGGTAAACCGTCAAACTGGTCACCGCCGGGAACCTCGTAGAGCTCCTAGCACGCGTAAGATTGCTTAGCATCGGAAAAGAGGGCTTCTGGAAGCAGCTCTCGAAAAAGAGAAAACATGACTTTGTTCATGTCGATATAAAGTTAGTTGCGCCAAGTGTTTTGATAGTAAAAGTGCATGTAGAGAGCTCATATTAAGACGCAGAGGCCCTCATAGTCGTCTACAGGTGCGAAAAATCTGCTTTCTCAAAACAAATGGTCGAATATCTTTCAAATAGTCGTAAAACCACCCAAAGGTTGTCACATGTTCCGCCTCGGCCGGGTCGGCCAACTGGGCGCCGGCGGTAAACCGTCAACCTTTCTTACCGCCGGGGGACTCGTAGAGCTTCCTGACTATATATAATGTAGAAAATAAATTGCAGAGAACGAATAGTTTTTCAGCCCAAGCGATTTCAGACCTCTCGATGCAACAGCCGAACGCCCCCTGATGCTTCTGGATTGTCTTCTGTACGAGCTCTGTAGCTCTGCTACAGCCCGAGTTACGTGCGCTAATCAACAGCACCTCTGAAGATAACTCAAACAAAACGAATAGTTTCCTAAACCCAGCTCGAGTATCAGACCGAGTTCAGGCCTCTGAATGCGACAGGCGGACGCGTCTGATGTCTCCGAATCGATTCCTGTGATTACCAGCCCTGCAGCTCCCCTACAGCCCGAGTTAAGTGCAGAAAACCGACAGCATCTTTCAGGATGACTCGAACAATACGAACAGGTTCGCGGACCGAGTTCAGGCAGCAGGCCGAGTTCCGAGCTCTGGCTTCCACAGGCGGACGCGCCTGATGTCTCCAAATCGATTGCTGTCCCCACCAGCACTGTAGCCCCCTACAGCCCGAGTTAAGTTTAGGAAGCGACAGTACCTCTTCATATGATTCGAACAATACGAATAGTTTCGCGATTCTAGCTCGGGCAGCAGGGCGAGTTCAGAGCTCTCGATTCAACAGACGAACGCGCCTGATGATTCCCAATCGATTTCTGTGACTATGAGCTCTGTAGCTGCCCTACAGCTCGAGTTAAGTACAAAGTGCCGAGAGCGTCTGTCAAGATGACTCGGATAATACGAATAGGTTTTTGAACCTAGCTCGGCTAGGAGACCGAGTTCAGGCCTCTGGGTTCAACAGGCGAACGCGCCTGATCATTCTACATCGATTAGCTGTGCTTACTGGCCCTGTAGCTGTCCTGAAGCTCGAGTTATGTTCAGAAGACCGACAGCGCGTATCAAGATGACTCAAAACGGCCGATCCCGCCTGCCTGCTTTTTGACAGTAAAAGGTACCCGATCGAGCTGAGATCAAGATGGCGAGCGGGAATAAGATCGAATATCATGGGAAAACATACTAGAGCTCTAACGAATGTTCAAATTTTAAGAACAAAAATTTCAACCGACCAAAAGTCACTAAAAGGTCCGTCGAAATTTTTCTTGTCAACTAGCTCTCCAGCGCCCCGGAATTACTCTTAGCTTCCAGCAATAACTTGCTAAGGGAAGTTCTACGAGTTACTGGGCGCCAGCGGTAAACCATCAACCTTTCTTACCGCCGGGGGACTCGTAGAGCTTCCTGACAACATTAATGTCGAAAACAATTACACAGAAGAAATAGTTTTTCAGGCCAAGCGATTTCAGACCTCTCGGATGCAACGGCCGAACGCCCCCGGTGCTTCTGGATTGTCTTCTCTGCGAGCTCTGTAGCTCTCCTACAGCCCGAGTTACGTGCGTAAATCGACAGCACTTCTCAAGATGACTCGAACAACACGAATAGTTTGGCAAACCTAGCTCGGGTATCAGACCGAGTTCAGACCTCTACATGCGACAGGCGGACGCGTCTAGTGTCTCTGAATCGATTTCTGTGATTACCAGCCCTGCAGCCCCCCCCCTACAGCCCGAGTTAAGTGCAGGAAACCGACAGCACCTCTCAGGATGATTCGAACAATGCGAATAGTTTCGCGAACCTAGTTCGGGCAGCAGACAGAGTTCGGAGCTCTGGATTCGAAAGGCGGACGCGCATGATGTCTCCAATCGATTCTAGTGATTACCAGCCATGCAGCCCCCTACAGCCCGAGTTAAGTGCAGAGAACCGACAGCATCTCTGAAGATGACTCGAATAATACGAATAGTTTCGCGGTTCTAGATCGGGCAGCAGACCGATTTCAGAGCTCTGGATTCATCAGACAACGGCCACTAATGATTCTGAATAGATTATGTACGTATCAGCTCGGTAGCTGTCCTGTAGCTCGAGTTAAGTACAGAAAACCGAGAGCGTCTGTCAGATGACTCGAATAATACGAACAGCTTTGCGGACCTAGCTCGGCTAGAAGACCGAGTTCAGGCCTCTGGGTTCAACAGGCGAACGCGCCTGATCATTCTGAATCGATTAGCTGTGGTTACCAGCTCTGTAGCTGTCCTGAAGCTCGAGTTATCTTCAGAAAACCATCATGGCGTGTCAAGATGACCCGAAACGGCCGATCCCGCCCGTCTGCTTTTTGGCAGTAAAAGGTACCCGATCGAGCTGAGATCGAGATGGCGAGCGGAAATAAGATCGAATATCACGGAAAAAATACTAGAGCTCTAACGAATGTTCAAATTTTGAGAACAAAAGTTTCAACCGAACAAAAGTCACCAAAAGGTCGGTCGAGAGTTTTCTTGCCAACTAGCTCTCCAGCGCCCCGGAATTACTCTTAAGCTTCCAGCAACAACTTGCCAAGGGAAGCTCTACGAGTTACTAGCTCCACCCCGCGCCGGAATTCCTCTAGCTCATCGATGTCGAAAGCTCCACGAGGTTCTAGCTCCACCCCGCGCCGGAATTCCCCTAGCTCATCGATGCCGAAGAGCTCGACGAGGTACTGGGAGCCGGCGGTAAACCGTCAACCTGGTTTTTGAGTTTGAGTTTGAGTCAGGGCGCGGACAGCTGTGACAGCTGAGCCCTAAGACTCCCAAACGGAGCACAGGGTAGCTGGAGAGGGCAACTCTTATCATCACACTGCCGAGCCACTGAGGCATAGGCAACGGAATAGGATGCAGGAACAAGGAAAAGGATGCAATACAACATGTGAAAATGTAAAGGTGTTGGAGAGCTCCAAGCAAGATGAAATGAGTCAGCTGCTTGGATGAAAGATGCTACCCAAAATGTGCTCCACGGCCATACAGAGCCGTTGTGCTGCAATCATCTCACAAAACATGACAGAAGCAGAGGCATCAAGCGAGACAGCTTCCTCCGCCACCAACTGCCACGTCCCGTGTACACACAAATCTATACACCATCCTGCAGCACATCCCTCCACAGAGCGACCTCCGTCGAAGAATCCACGGAGGCCGTCTAGTTTTGTTTTACTCGCATGTTCAATAAGTGAGGTATGGAACGTAACGTAACTATTTTTGGTTCTGGCCAACCATGTCAGCCTGTCAGCTCTTTCGTTTCCTTCTCGATAGATCCACTTGAACATATTGTGGCCCCAACTCGGAGGCCTCATACCATACAACACAGAGATATGCTCCAGCCTATTTTGAATGTCGCCAAGAATGTGCTTGTAGATAATATTGGATGTTGCCCAGAGACCGTTAATCCAATTCACCCCTGTGGCGGAGTCCCCAATCAATTCCATCGGTATCGAGTCCCGAGGCTCCGCATTCCACTCCGATGCATGTTCATTAATGTACGCAAGTCGTTTCTCCATCTTCTCGTCCTCCTTCCTTTGCTGCTCCTCCGTCTTCTCCCTCTCCTCCTCCTCCCTAGCATATCCCGCAGGTTGTGCATGTTTAAAGTAACAGTACCCCCACGCCTCCTCCATGTTAGTAACATCCAGTGCCCGCTTCAGAAATTCTTTCCATCCCTGACGTGAAAAGGATAACGTGTGATACCAATCCTTCCCTGATACCAACTCGAAAATGTAATGGAAGTTTCTCAACGCCAGTGGTCTCCCCCCCTCATGCCGACGCGTCATTAATGGGCGTTCTTTCCAAGGCAGCGATGCAATGAAGGCCTGCCGTCGGTCAGTCCACTCCCCCGACCATGCAAAAATACATTCTCTAGCCTGCATATGCGAGTCCCCTGTACTACGATGCTGAGGTGGAGCCACCCGTCGCCGCTTGTTTGCAGCGATTTCCTGCGACGGCAACTCAACAGAGGAACGCTTTTGCGACAGAGAATCCTGAGATGGATGGAATGTCTTTGCACGCTTATGCATCTGGGAAATCAGATTGCGCCGATGCGCGGGTAATTGTGTCTGAGAACCAGGGAGCTCAAAGGAATCAACAGCATGCATCGTCTCACACACGTCAGGATGACATCCCATTGATGTCGAGCACGCAATACTTGGTAGCACATACATGGGTTCATCCTGACGTTGTCTCTTGGCCGGCGGTGGCTCACACGCAGCAAAGACGTTGGGGCCAGGCTTGCCTGAAGAATCAAAAGTACCTGGAGGAATCTGTGCGGGTGTTGGGTTCAGGCGTTTCACAGTAAACGTACAGTCCTGAGCCCACTGCCACTGACGAAACAAGAATAGCTGCACAAGAGACGGCCGTCCCAATTCCAGGAGCATACGCCGCCCACGTTTGTACAAGTTGCATAAGTATATACTCCAATCCATGTCGGCAGGTTTCGGGCGGCGTACCATAGAACACAATATTTTACCTTCCCACGTGTGCAACTGTTTCAAAGTGTGGTGGTCCGCTGGCATGCCTTCAACACCGAAAAGTACAAAACTACGCAACCTAGATTCATAATGCTTGATTTTCTTCTGGAAGGGTACAGCACGATTCGTATAAAACTTGCGGAACTGGTTAAATCGCTTCCAACCCCGAGCCAATTTCCAAGCCACATCATGGTGTTTGTCAGTCTTGGTCGTGACCAGGCAACCCAGGCACTCCATTTCAGAGCATCGCGGAAGACACAGGGTACCGAGATCGTTCACCTGGACAACGAGGTTCCCCGTCGAGGCGCCTTCAGAGTCCTCCCCAAAGGCAAGATAGTGTAGTGAGGAATCTTTCCATCTGAAACCGTGCGTATACAGCTGAGCCGAGAAGTCCCCCACCATACGTGTGAGCTCAGTCTTTGATTTCGAGAAAAGCAAAATGTTATCGGCCCAGAGCGCATGAGTAAGATACCTCCCACCAGCCTCCACCCCCAAATCGTACCCCAACTTCTCCTCCTCCCAATTCAGTACAATCCTATCCCACATCAGTAGTGTCACACACTTCCACAGGAAGGGGGCCTCCACACTACCAGTACGTACACATGCATCCCAGGGAATACCCGTCGCCGTGGAGTCCTGAAAGGTAAAGTCCGCTGTGTCCAGGATACTGGGAGCGAGTAGCGCCAACGCAAGGTCATTGGGGAACCCAGGGATGGCATCCAAGGCCCGACTGGCCTTCTCAACCGTGACGTTATCAAAGGCAGTCTGCACATCTAATGACGCGAGGTGCAGGGTCTCATCTTTCCCCCACTCCAGAGCGTGTGTGGTGGCATGCTTAAGCATGGCAGTGATCTCGTGCGTGCGCCTTCCCTTGCAAAATCCGTAGTTATGTAGATATTGTGGGACCCTTTTCAGATAACCTTCAGCAATCTCAACCAAACATGAAGTATACCATTTGCTTAGGCTGCTAAGTAAGACGAGAGCACGAGTATCAGACAACTTAGTGATATCTTTAGCTTTCGGCATCAACACCACAAGCAACTCAGACCAAATCCGAGGAGTAGGATACCGTTGAAGATACAGGTCTTGGAATAACCGAAGAATATGACGCAAACCTACCCACGTGATACGTTTCAACATAGAAGGAGAAACTCCGTCCTTACCCACCGCCTTACCACACTTTAAGCGTGATCGTGCCTGTAACAATACGGACATGGAAATGGGGGAGACGTCCACTGTGTTCGTGTCCTGCAACCTCCTCCTCCTCCTCTCCTCGATACACTCCACGTTACGTATCCCTTGCGCAGCACAGTGGTACTTGGCGAACCCGTGAGCATAGAGCGCCTTCTCCCACAACTCCCTATCCTCCGTGAGCACATCGTCATAACTCAATTTGTCCACCACCGTCCGAGCGAGCTTCCCGTCACGATGATCGTATTCGAGTCGACGACGAGTGTGTGCACGCATCTCCTTCCTTCTCTCTTTCTTAACCCTGATGAGCTCCTCCTCCTCCCCTCCTTCACGACGCAGTCGGCGATATTCATCATCAAGTTCCTTATGACGATCTGTCTTTTTGGGGATCTGCATTTTCTTTGGGACATTGGTGTATGACTCCTTGTCCTGTGTACATGCATTCAAGATAACAGGAGCCAATTCATCCGGGCAGAGACCAGATGGGTAACGAGCTGCAGCATGCAAACGACGATCAAGGTTAGCCGAAACTTGCAATTCCGAGGCTTCGTCGCAGCACCAATGAGTGAACGTTTGTCGTGGCTTCGTTCTCCAACGTCGAGTCGGAGCGGCCGATTCGGGGACAAGCAAGGTGAGCAGGGCATGGTCCGACAGGCGGGTCTTTCTGGGGTCCACGGAGCCCCTGAGTGTTGGCCTTAACCACGACACCTCCCACTGAGGCCTTTCCCAGGAGCTCGGAATACACAGGTAATCAAGAACCTTGTCCTCCTCCTCCGTCTCCTCCCTGGCCTTCCAGGTCGTACGACGGGTCCCAAAAGAATTCGAGAAAACCAAATCATAATGCCACATACATTCACAGAGCTCGTCACACATGTATTGTTGCATCCTCCTCCTACCCTGCTGGAAACCTCCACGTCCACCTCCTCCTGCATTGTCCCCTTCTTCAAATCTCTCACCCTGCACTGCAGAACCAGTCAAAGCAACATCTCCAAATACCGTGTGAGGCAGAAGCTCAACGTTAGCATCCATCCCGATGAACAAGTCCCACCCTTCCTTGGGAAACCTAACTCGGAGCGTATCCAAATCCTTTCGAAACGACTGCAATGTTTGTGTGAATAAGATATTGTGATCCCCTTTTTTCGGCGCATGTGGTAAGTACAAGCTGGCAACAATCAACGATTGAAACACGAGAATGACATAACGATTACCCCTGATGCATTCACGTATGGAGGCTCTCCACACCCTCTTGTAGAGAACCCCGGCCTTCCCATCATTAGAAAGAGTTAAGGTGAAACCATGCTCAGAGCACCTACCTATTCCAAGGAACTGGCACTCCTGCAAAGCGAGAACTTCCGAATTCGAGGTCTTGATCTGAGCAAGCATGTCGTGGCTGTTCATGCTGCCACAGCGCCTCACGTTATACGTGCCCACGATGGCGCCATGGCACCTTCACCAGGTACGAAAGTTGAGCTTGGCCAGAAAGACCTCGCAATCCAACTTGTCATCGACCTTACGCAGCAGCTCGGCGTCAACCTTCCACCCCAAGTTAGGATCAAACACGGCAATGCATACTCCATCCGTCTTCGGCGTCGTGGCCGAAGGGTAGCCCCACACATAGCTGACAGGAGGACCCATCTCACCCTTCAGCCACTGGGATCCACTCCTGAGAGTAGCAAAGATAGCTTGACAACGACCCACGGCAGAAACATGTGGCTGCTTCCAGGGTGCTGGTTCACAGGATACGCCGAGACGCTTGTTGGCCAGGATGGGAGTGACTTGCTTCAAGTCGTGCGTGTCATTCTCAAGCTCGACGGCCCAAGAGTTGCGTATCTCCCAAATTTCATCGTTCGTCAACTTGCCACTTATAACATAGAATCGTATACGATAAAGACCATATGGTTTATTTTTGTGCTCCCGCTCGATCCTACTCATGTCGAAATGCTCCTCAGTCATCTTTCCTGTGCCACGGACAAATTTACGAATGACAGGCAGGGCATGATCCCAGGAGAGCATATCCGATGAACGAGTCTTGAGATTGCCGACTCCACCTCGCGCCCAACCTGTGAGTTGGATGAAGGTCGGTGTAAAATCCTCCCGCACTCGATTCCATTCGCGAATTGGCGTACGATTACCATACCTGGGAGCAGTGGCCGTAGCAGAGGAGCCCGCAGGGCCCGCATAGTTACTCCAAGCATCCGTGGACCCTGATCCTGCATCACTGGGTGGACCCTTCTGCTGAAGCGAGCGGATCTGCTGCTGCATAGCAGCAATGTCAGCCTCATTCTTCTCACCACGCTGGTCGATCCGTTTCACATCCTGCTCAATCCGTGAAATTCTTTTCTTCTGAGTGTTCTGTTTAGCTAGCATAGCCTTCATCATAGCAAACTGTTGCTTCATAGGATTGCCGTCATCAAATTCGCCGAACTGCTCCTCCTCCTCACTGCTTGCCTGAATCATATCCTCATCCTCACCCACAGCCTTACTCTTCTTACAACAGGGCGCACCTGCTGGGTGTTGCTGAGACATCGCTGCGAAGGTGACGGTGTTCGAATACTTGAGCTCCTCTGGAAACCCCCACTGTTCCAAGAAATTGATGTCCTCACGCGAACGCTTAGAATCTGTCGTCGTGTCGAACAGATGTCCTCACAAGAGTGTTGAACAGATGTCAAACTCGACCTCCAAAGAGTGTGTACGGTACTCAGGCAAAAGACACTCTGCAGCACGCGTGCGGGAATCTGAGTCAAGCAAAGAATGAGTGTGTACGGTACTCGTAGGCTACCACAAAGAATGTGCACAGGCCTTCGACACTCAATGAAAGCGCACGGTACTCCGACAATCTGAACAGTCAATGCGCACTCCGACAATCAATGAACGTGTACGGTACTCAGGCAAAACAGACACTGAAGCACCGTGTACAGTATGAGGAACCAAAGACTCCTTTCTGCACAATGCAGCTTGAGCTTGAGCCTTGAGCCTTGAGCCGAGAACCTCGTAGACTTGCACGGCGATCGTCGAAACACATGGAGAAAGCTTCTGGAGCGAGAAACAAAAAACTAGAAAAATCACGTTTTTCTGTTTTCATTCAACATCGGTTCCCCCAAGTGTTTTGATAGTAATACTGCATCTACAGACCTGAATATGTTAGTGGCAGGCGCGGAATAACCCACTACAGGTGGGAAAAATTCCAATTCTAAAAACGAACTCTCGAATTTTGCGCAAAGATTGAAAAACCGACCCTAAGTCGTCACATCGTCTCTTAAGGTCGGGTCGGCCAGCTAGCTCCACCCTGCGCCCGAATTCCTCTAAGCTCATCTTGCCGAAGAGCTCGACGAGGTATACTGGGCGCCGGCGGTAAACCGTCAACCTTTCTTACCGCCGGGGGACTCGTAGAGCTTCCTGACAATATATAATGTGGAAAAGAATTTCAGAGAACGACTAATTTTTCAGCCCAAGCGATTATAGACCTCTCAAGATGACTCTAACAAAACAAACGAACAGTTTTCCAATCGAACTCGAGTATGAAACCGAGTTCAGACCTCTGAACGCGACAGGCGGACGCGTCTGATGTCTGCGGATCGATTCCTGTGATTACCAGCTCTGCAGCCCCCCATACAGCCTGAGTAAAGTGCAGAAAATCGAGAGTACCTCTCAGGATGACTCGAATAATACAAGAGTTTCGCGGATCTCGTTCGAGCAGCAGACCGAGTTCCGAGCTCTCGGTTCCACGAACGGACGCGCCTGATGTCTCGAAATCGATTCCTGTGACCAGCAGCACTGTAGCCCTCCCCCAGCACGATTTAAGTACAGAAAACCGAGAGCACTTCTCAAGATGACTCGAACAATACCAATAGGTTCGCGAACCTAGCTCGGGGAGCAGGCCGAGTTCAGAGCCTATTGTTCGAGTCATCTTGAGAGGTGCTGTCGGTTTTCTGCACTTAACTCGGGCTGTAGTGGTGCTGCATGGCTGGTAATCACTGGAATCAATTTAGAGACATCAGACGCGCTCGCCTGCGGAATCCATAGCTCCGAAATCGGCTTGTTGCCCGAACTAGGTCCGCGAAACTATTCCTATTGTTCGAGTCATCCTGAGAGATGCTGTCGTTTTTCTGCACTTAACCCGGCTGTAGGGGAGGCTGCAGGGCAGGTAATCACAGGGATCGATTGAGAGGCATCAGACGCGTTCGTCTCTCGCATGCAGAGGTCTAAACTCGGTCTGATACTCGAACTAGGTTTGCCAAAGTATTTGTATTGTTCGAGTCATCGTGAGAAGTGCTCTCGGTTTTCTTCACTCAACTCGCGCTGAGGGGGGGCTACAGTGCTGGTCGTCACAGGAATCGATTTGAAGATATGATGCGCGTCTGCCTGTCGAATCGAGAGCTCGCAACTCGGTCTGCTGCCCGAATTAGAGGCAAAACTACTGTATTGTTCGAGTCATCCTGAGAGGTCATGTCCTTTTCCTGCACTTAACTCGGGCTGTAGGGGAGCTGCAGGGCTGGTAATCACAGAAGTCGATTTGCAGACATCAGACGCGTCCGTCTGTCGCATTCAGAGGTCAGAACATATTCACTATAAGTCGGAATGTTGCTAGTTGCTGTCGATTTTCTCAACTTAAGTCAAGCTAGGAAGCTCTACGAGTCTCCCGGCGGTAATCAAGGTTGACGGTTTACCGCCGGCGCCCAGTCTCGACGGACCTTTTGGTGACTTTTGGTCGGTTGAAAATTTTGTTCTCGAAATTCCTCAATTCGTTTGAGCTCTAGTATTTTTCCCGTGATATTCGATCTTATTCCCGCTCGCCATCTCAATCTCAGCTCGATCGGGTACCTTTTACTCCCAAAAAGCACACTGGCGGGATCGGCCGTTTTGAGTCATCTTGATACGCGTTGTCGGTATTTTGTACTTAACTCGAGATAGAGGACAGCTGCAGAGCTGGTACGCACACCTTGTCGAGTCAGAATGATCAGGCGCGTTCGTCTGTTGCATCCAGAGGTCTGAACTCGGTCTGCTAGCTGAGCTAGGTCCGCAAAGCTGTTCGTATTATTCGAGTCATCTTGACAGACGCTCTCGGTTTCTGTACTTAACTCGAGCTATACGACAGCTACAAAGCTGATACTTAGAGAAACCGATTCGGAATCATCAGTTGTGTTCGTCTGTTGAATCCGGAGCTCTCAACTCGGTCTGCTGCCCGATCCAGAATCGCGAACCTATCTTGTTCGAGTCATCTTGAGAGGTGTTGTCGGTTTTCTGTATTCAACTTGGGCTGTTTGGGGGCTACAGTGCTGGTAGTCACAGGAATCGATTTGAAGATCAGTGGCGTCCGCCTGTCGAATCCGGAGCTCGGAACTCGGTCTGCTGCCCGAACTAGGTCTGCGAAACTGTTCGTATTGTTGGAGTCATCCTGAGAGGTGCTGTCGATTATCTGCACTTAACTGAGGCTGTAGGGGGCTGCAGGGCTGGTAATGACAGGAATCGATTCGAAGACATCAAAAACGTCCGCCTGTCGCATTCAGAAGTCTGAACTCGGTATGATACTCGAGCTAGGTTTGCCAACTATTCCTATTGTTCGAGTTATCTTCAGAGGTGCTGTCGATTTACGCGCGTAACTCGGGCTGTAGGAGATCTACAGAGCTCTTACAGAAGACAATCCAGAAGCATCGGGAGCGTTCGGCTGTTGCATCGAGAGGTCTCAAATCGCTTGGGCTGAAAGACTATACGTTCTCTGCAAGTTTTCCGATATTATATATTGTCAGGAAGCTCTACGAGTCCCCCGGCGGTAAGGAAGGTTGACGGTTTACCGCCGGCGCCCAGTCTCGACGGACCTTTTGGTGACTTTTGGTCGGTTGAAAATTTTGCTCTCGAAATTCAACCATTCGTTAGAGCACTACTATTTTTTCCCCGTGATATTCGATCCTATTCCCGCTCGCCATCTTGGTCTCAGCTCGACCGGGTACCTTTTACTGCCAAAAAGCGTCCAGGCGGGATCGACCGTTTCGAGTCATCTTGATACGCGTTGTCGGCATGTTGGACTTAACTCGAGATACAGGGCAGCTATAGAGTTTGTAAGCACACCATATCGATTCAGAATGATGAGACGCGTTCGTCTGTTGCACCCAGAGGTCTGAACTCGGTCTGCTAGCCGAGCTAGCTGCGCAAACCTATTTGTATTATTCGAGCGATCTTGACAGGCGCCCTCGGTTTTCTGTACTGGGCGCCGGCGGTAAACCGTCAACCTTTCTTACCGCCGGGGGACTCGTAGAGCTTCCTGACAGTATATAGTGCGAAAAAAATCCACAGAACGACTAGTTTTTCAGCCCAAGCGATTTCAGACCTCTCAAGATGACTCTGACCAAAAAAAGAAACAGTTTCGCAACCCAGTTCGAGTATCGAACCGAGTTCAGACCTCTGAATGCGACAGGCGGGCGCGTCTGATGTCTGCGAATCCACTCATGTCATTCCCAGCCCTGCAGCTTCCCTAGAGCCCGAGTTAAGTGCAGAAAACCGACATTTTTGACTCGAATAATGTAATAGTTTCGCGGACCTAATTCGAGCAGCAGACCGAGTTCCGAGCTCTGGAGTCGACGAAAATGTGCAAATCAATATCTGTGACCCGCAGCACTGTTGCCCTCCCCCAGCACGAGTTGAGTGCAGAAAATTGAGAGCACTTCTCAAGATGATTCGGACAATACGAATAGTTTCGCGAACCTAGCTCGGGCAGCAGGCCGAGTTCAGAGCTTTCGGTTCAATAGACGAACGCGACTGATGATTCCCCATCGATGTCTGTGACAATGAGCCCTGTAGCTGCCCTACAGCGAGAGTTAAGTACAGAAAATCGAGAGCGTCTGCCAAGACGACTCGAATAATACGAATAGGTTTGCGGACCTAGCTCGGCTAGCAGACCGAGTTCAGACCTCTCGATTCGACAGGCGAACGCGCCTGATAATTCTGAATGCGATAGGTGTGCTTACCAGCTCTGTAGCTGCCCTACAGCTCGAGTTAAGTCCAGAAAACCGAGAGCTTCTGTCAAGACGACTCGAATAATACGAATAGGTTTGCAGACCTAGCTATGCTAGCAGACCGAGTTCAGACCTCTGGATTCAACAGCCGAACGCGCCTGATCATTCTGAATGCGATAGGCGTGCTTACCAGCTCTGTAGCTGCCCTACAGCTCGAGTTAAGAACAAAATACCGACAACGCGTATCAAGATGACTCGAAACGGTCGTTCCCGCCGGGACGCTTTTTGGCAGTAAAAGGTACCCGATCGAGCTGAGATCAAGATGGCGAGCGGGAATAAGATCTAATATCACGGGAAAAAATACTAGAGCTCTAACGAATGGTTGAATTTCGAGAACAAAATTTTCAACCGACCAAAAGTCACCAAAAGGTCCGTCGAGACTGGGAACCGGCGGTAAACCGTCAACCTGGTCACCGCCGGGAACCTCGTAGAGCTCTTTTCATGCACAGCAATCTTCGAAACACATGAAGAAAGCTTCTGGAGCGATAAACAAAAAACTCGAAAAATCACGTTTTTCTGTTTTTAACCAACGTCGGATTCTCCAAGTCAACTGATACTAAAACTGGCTCCAGAGAGCTGAGCTGCTCAGGGAACAAAGTTCAGATGCCAATGCTCGGAGTAAAAATCTGCTCTCTTAAAATGAATTGTCAAATATTTTTCAAATCAAAGCAAAACCACCCAAAAGTTACCACTTTGTCTTTCTGGCCGGGTCGACCAACTAGCTCCACCCCGCGCCGGAATTCCTCTAGCTCATCGATGCCGATGGGCTCTACGAGGTACTGGGCGCCGGCGGTAAACCGTCAACCTTTCTTACCGCCGGGGGACTCGTAGAGCTTCCTGACAATATATAATGTGGGAAAGAATTTCAGAGAACGACTAGGTTTTTCAGCCCAAGCGATTATAGACCTCTCAAGATGACTCTAACAAAACAAACGAACAGTTTTCCAATCGAGCTCGAGTATGAAACCGAGTTCAGACCTCTGAATGCGACAGGCGGACGCGTCTGATGTCTGCGGATCGATTCCTGTGATTACCAGCTCTGCAGCCCCCCATACAGCCTGAGTTAAGTGCAGAAAATCGAGAGTACCTCTCAGGATGACTCGAATAATACAACAGTTTCGCGGATCTCGTTCGAGCAGCAGACCGAGTTCCGAGCTCTCGGTTCGACGAACGGACGCGCCTGATGTCTCGAAATCGATTTTTGTGACCAGCAGCAATGTAGCCCTCCCCAGCACGATTTAAGTACACAAAAACGGGAGCACTTCTCAAGATGACTCGAACAATACCAATAGGTTCGCGAACCGGGGAGCGGGCCGAGTTCAGAGCTCTTGATTCAACAGACGAACACGCCTGATAATTCTCAATCGATTTCTGTGATTATCGGCTCGGTGGCTGCCCTACAGATCGAGTTAAGTACGAAAACCGAGAGCGTCTGCTACAATGACTCGAATAATACGAATAGGTTTGCGACCCTAGCTCGGCTAGCAGACCGAGTTCAGACCTCTGGATTCAACAGGCGAACGCGCCTGATCATTCTGAATGCATTAGCTGTGCTGACCAGCTCTGTAGTTGTTCTGAAGCTCGAGTTATCTTGAGAAAACCGACAGCGCGTATCAAGATGACTCGAAACGGCCGTTCCCGCCCGTGTGCTTTTTGGCCTTTAAAGTTACCCGATCGAACTGAGATCAAGATCGTGAGCGGGAATAAGATCGAATATCATGGGAAAAAATACTAGAGCTCTAACGAATGTTCAAATTTTGAGAACGAAATCTTCAACCGACCAAAAGTCAGCAAAAGGTCCGTCGAGATTTTTCTTGCCAACTGGCGCCGGCGGTGAACCGTCAACCTGGTCACCGCCGGGAACCTCGTAGAGCTCCCTTTACGCGTAGGAGTGCTCAGAGTCGAAAGAGAGAGCTTCTGGAAGCTTTCCTCGAAAAAGGGAAAAATTGATTTTTTCCGTGTCGACACGAAGATGGTTCCGCCAAGTGCTTTGATAGTAAAAGTGCGCCTACAGAGCTCATACTAAGACAGAGAGGCCCTCATAGTCGTTTACAGGTGCGAAAAATCTGCTTTCTCAAAATGAATTGTCAAATATCTTTCAAAAAAATCCAAAACCACCCAAAAGTTACCACTTTGTCCTTTCTGGCCGGGTCGACCAACTAGCTCCACCCCGCGCCGGAATTCCTCTAGCTCATCGATGCCGAAGAGCTCTACTGGGCGCCGGCGGTAAACCGTCAACCTTGGTTACCGCCGGGAGACTCGTAGAGCTTCCTAGCTCGACTAAAGTTGAGAAAACCGACAGCACCTACCAACATTCCGACTCATAGTGAATGTATGTTTAACCTATCAATGCGACAGGCTGACGCGTCTGATGTCTGCGAATCGACTCCTGTCATTACCAGCCCTGCAGCCCCCCTACAGTTCGAGTAAAGGCAGAAAGCCGACAGCATCTTTCAGGGTGACTCGAACAATATAAATAATTTCGCGATTGATTCTAGATCGGGCAGCAGACAGAGTTCAGAGCTCTGGATTCAACAGGCGGGCACCCCATAATGTCTTAAAATCGATGCCTGTGACCATCGGCACTGTAGCCCCCCCCTCAGCGCGATTTGAGTGAAGAAACGCGAGAGCACTTCTCAAGATGCATCGACCAATATGGATATTTTCGCGATTCTAGATCAGGCAGCGGACAGAGTTCAGAGCTCTGGATTCGAAAGGCGGGCGCGCCTGGTGTCTGTGAATCGATTCCAGTGATTACCAGCCATGCAGCCCCCTACAGCCCGAGTTAAGTGCAGAGAGCCGACAACAACTCTCAAAGTGACTCAAATAATACGAATAGTTTCGCGATTCTAGATCGGGCAACAGACCGAGTTCAGAGCTCTGGATTCAACAGAAAACGGTCATTGATGATTTCGAATCATATTCCGTACGTATCAGCTCTGCAGCTGTCCTACAGCTCGAGTTAAGTAGAGAAAACCGAGATTTTCTGTCAAGATCACTCGAATAATACGAATAGGTTTGCGGACCTAGCTCGGCTAGCAGACCGAGTTCAGACCTCTGGGTTCAACAGGCGAACGCGCCTGATCATTCTGCATGCATTAGCTGTACTTACCAGCTCTGTAGCTGCCCTAGAGCTCGACTTATGTTCAGAAAACCGTCAGCGCATATCAAGATGACTCAAAACGGCCGATCCCGCCAGAGTGCTTTTCGATAGTAATATTCACCCGATTGAGCTGAGATCAAGATGGCGAGCGGGAATAAGATCGAATATCACGGGAAAAAATACTAGAGCTCTCACGAATGGTCGAATTTCGAGAACAAAATTTTCAACCGACCAAAAGTCAGCAAAAGTTCCGTCGAGATTTTTCTTGCCAACTAGCTCTCCAGCGCGCCGGAACTGGCGCCGGCGGTGAACCGTCAACCTGGTCACCGCCGGGAACCTCGTAGAGCTCCTTCCACGCGTAAGAGTGCTCAGAGTCGAAAGAGAGAGCTTCTGGAAGCATTTCTCGAAAGAGGAAAAACATGATTTTTTCGTGTCGACATGAAGTTGGTTCCCCCAAGTGTTTTGATAGTAAAAGTGCGCCTACGGAGCTCACACTAAGACAGAGAGGCCCTCATAGTCGTTTACAGGTGCGAAAAATCTGCTTTCTCCAAATGAATTGTCAAATCTCCTTCAAATATTCGCAAAACCACCCAAAAGTTGTCACATTGTCCGTCTCGGCCGGCTGGGCCAACTAGCTCCACCCCGCGCCGGAATTCCTCTAGCTCATCGACTGGGCGCCGGCGGTAAACCGTCAACCTTTCTTACCGCCGGGGGACTCGTAGAGCTTCCTGACAATATATAATGCAGAAAAGAATTTCAGAGAACGACTAGTTTTCCAGCCCAAGCGATTATAGACCTCTCAAGATGACTCTGACAAAACAAAAGAACAGTTTTCCAAGCGAGCTCGAGTATGAAACCGAGTTCAGACCTC
Organism: Prorocentrum cordatum; assembly: GCA_963575745.1. Taxonomy (NCBI): domain Eukaryota; class Dinophyceae; order Prorocentrales; family Prorocentraceae; genus Prorocentrum; species Prorocentrum cordatum. The sequence goes on along the minus strand of CAUYUJ010006335.1, from coordinate 28,555 downwards.
TGAATGCGACAGGCGGACGCGTCTGATGTCTGCGGATCGATTTCTGTGATTACCAGCTCTGCAGCCCCCCATACAGCCTGAGTTAAGTGCAGAAAACCGAGCGTATCTCTCAGAATGACTCGAATAATACAACAGTTTTGCGGATCTCGTTCGAGCAGCAGACCGAGTTCCGAGCTCTCGGTTCGACGAACGGACGCGCCTGATGTCTCGAAATCGATTCCTGTGACCAGCAGTACTGCAACCCTCCCCCAGCACGATTTAAGTACAGAAAACCGAGAGCACTTCTCAAGATGACTCGAACAATACCAATAGAGTCGCGAACCTAGCTCGGGGAGCAGGCCTTGATTCAACAGACGAACGCGCCTGATAATTCTCAATCGATTTCTCTGATTATCAGCTCTGTGGCTGCCCTGAAGAACGAGTTAAGTACGAAAAACCAAGAACGTCTGCTACAATGACTCGAATAATACGAATAGGTTTACGACCCTAGCTCGGCTAGCAGACCGAGTTCAGACCTCTGGATTCAACAGGCGAACGCGCCTGATCATTCTGAATGCATTAGCTGTGCTGACCAGCTCTGTAGTTGTCCTGAAGCTCGAGTTATCTTGAGAAAACCGACAGCGCGTATCGAGATAACTCGAAACGACCGTTCCCGCCTGCCTGCTTTTTTGCCTTCAAAGTTACCCGATCGAGCTGAGATCAAGATGGCGAGCGGGAATAAGATCGAATATCATGGGAAAAAATACCAGAGCTCAAACGAATTGTTGAATTTCAAGAACAAAATTTTCAACCGACCAAAAGTCACCAAAGGGTCCGAGATTTTTCTTGCCAACTAGCTCTCCAGCTCCCCGGAACTGGCGCCGGCGGTGAACCGTCAACCTGGTCACCGCCGGGAAGCTCGTAAAGCTCATTTCACGCGTCAGAGTGCTCGGAGTCAAAAGAGAGAGAGCTTCTGGAAGCATTTCTCGAAAAAGAGAAAAATTGATTTTTTCGTGTCGACATGAAGATGGTTCCTCCAAGTGTTTTGATAGTAACAGTGCGCCTACAGAGCTCATACTAAGACAGAGAAGCCCTCATAGTCGTTTACAGGTGCGAAAATCTGCATTTCTTAAAATGAATTGTCAAATATCTTTCAAAAAATCGCAAAACCACCCAAAAGTTACCACTTTGTCCTTTCTGGCCGGGTCGACCAACTAGCTCCACCCCGCGCCGGAATTCCTCTAGCTCATCGATGACGAAGAGCTCTACGAGGCACCTGCTGCGGGGAACGTGGACCGCCGGAAAAGAGCCCCTGGCGGGCACCACCACCGTCCGGCTTCTAATCTTAAACCCTTTAGCTCTCAGCGAGCTCTCCGGGAACTGGGCGCCGGCGCTAAACCGTCAACCTTTCTTACCGCCGGGGGACTCGTAGAGCTTCCTGACAATATATAATGTGGAAAAGCATTTCAGAGAACGACTAGTTTTTCAGCCCAAGCGATTATAGACCTCTCAAGATGACTCTAACTAAACAAACGAACAGTTTTCCAATCGAGCTCGAGTATGACACCCAGTTCAGACCTCTGAATGCGACAGGCGGACGCGTCTGATGTCTGCGGATCGATTCCTGTGATTACCAGCTCTGCAGCCCCCCATACAGCCTGAGTTAAATGTATAAAACCGAGAGTACCTCTCAGGATGACTCGAATAATACAACAGGTTCGCGGATCTCGTTCGAGCAGCAGACCGAGTTCCGAGCTCTCGGTTCGACGAACGGACGCGCCTGATGTCTCGAAATCGATTCCTGCGACCAGCAGCACTGTAGCCCTCCCCCAGCACGATTTAAGTACAGAAAACCGAGAGCACTTCTCAAGATGACTCGAACAATACCAATAGGTTCGCGAACCTAGCTCGGGGAGCAGGCCGAGTTCAGAGCTCTTAATTCAACAGACGAACGCGCCTCATGATTCCCAATCGATTTCTGTGATTATCAGCTCTGTGGCTGCATTAGCTGTGCTGACCAGCTCTGTAGTTGTCCTGAAGCTCGAGTTATCTTGAGAAAACCGGCAGCGCGTATCAAGATGACTCGAAACGGATGTTCCCGCCTGCCTGCTTTTTGGCCTTCAAAGTTACCCGATCGAGCTGAGATCAAGATGACGAGCGGGAATAAGATCGAATATCATGGGAAAAAATACTAGAGCTCTAACGAATGGTCAAATTTTGAGAACAAAATGTTCAACCGACCAAAAGTCACCAAAAGGTCCGTCGAGATTTTTCTTGCCAACTAGCTCTCCAGCTCCCCGGAACTGGCGCCGGCGGTAAACCGTCAACCTGGTCACCGCCGGGAACCTCGTAGAGCTCCTAACACGCGTAAAAGAGTGCTGAGTATGAAACGAGAGGACAACTGGAAGCATTTCTCGGAAAAGAGAAAACATGTTTTTTTTACGTCGACATAGAGTTCGGTTCGCCAAGTCTTTTGATAGTAAACGTGCATGTATAGAGCTCATATTAAGACGCTGAGGCCCTCATAATCGTCTACAGGTGCGAAAAATCTGCTTTCTCAAAATAAATGGTCAAACTGGAACCGGCGGTAAACCGTCAACCTGGCTACCGCCGGGAACCTCGTAGAGCTCTTTTCTTGCACAGCGATCGTCGGAACACATGGAAAAAGCTTCTGAGGCGAGAAACGAAAAACTCGAAAAATCAGGTTTTTCTGCTTTTATACAACCTCGGTTCCTCCAAGTGTTTTGATAGTAATACTGCGCCTATGGGCCTGAAAAGTTACCGGCGGACGCGCCATAGCCCACTACAGGTGCGAAAAATCTGGCTTCTCAAAATAAATGGTCAAATATCTTTCAAATATTCCCAAAACCACTCAAAAGTTGTCACATTGTCCGCCTCGGCCGGGTGGGCCAACTAGCTCCACCCTGCGCCGGAATTCCTCTAGCTCATCGATGCCGAAGAGCTCTACGAGGTACACTGGCGCCGCCGGTGAACCGTCAACCTGGTCACCGCCGGGAACCTCGTAGAGCTCTTTTCTTGCACAGCGATCGTCGGAACACATGGAGAAAGCTTCTGAGGCGAGAAACGAAAAACTCGAAAAATCGTGTTTTTCTGCTTTTATACAACCTCGGTTCCTCCAAATGTTTTGATAGTAATACTGCACCTATGGGCCTGAAAATTTTACTGGCGGACGCGCAATAGCCCACTACAGGTGCGAAAAATCTGGTTCCTCAAAATAAATGGTCAAATATATTTCAAATATTCGCAAAACCACCCAAAAGTTGTCACATTGTCCGCCTCGGCCGGGTGGGCCAACTAGCTCAACCCTGCGCCGGAATTCCTCTAGCTCATCGATGCCGAAGAGCTCTACGAGGTATTTCTCGAGAAACAGAAAACATAATTTTTTCATGTCTAAATAAAGTTGGTTCCTCCAAGTGTTTTAATAGTGGAAGTGCATCTAGAGAGCTAATACTGGCACCGGCGGTGAACCGTCAATCTGGCCACCGCCGGGAACCTCGCAGAGCTCCTTTCACGCATAAGAGTGCCCAGAATCGAAGCAGAGAACTTCGCAGTAGATTGTCTTCAAATCCTCAATTTTCATTTTTTTATGTTAATCTGAGGTCAGATTCCTGGCTTCGCTCAGAAGATATTGTCGACAGAATTAGCTGAAAATTTCAGAGGCAACTTCTGTGATATAAAGCCTCGCTCTGCGCAATTATCAGCCCAAACGAATGGTTACAGCTGCAGAATCGGCTGAGCCAGGCCGCGGATGGTATCATCGCGTCCCTTTTCGAAATTTCGCAAACTAGCTCCAACCTGTCGCCGAATTCCTCTATCTCTCATACCATGAGAGCTCTACGAGGTATCTTTCAAAAAATCGCAAAACCACCCCAAACTGGGCGCCGGCGGTAAACCGTCAACCTTGGTTACCGCCGGGGAACTCGTAGAGCTTCCAAGCTCGACTTGAGAAAACCGAGAGCACCTACCAACATTCTGACTCATAGTGAATATTTTTTTACCTCTGAATGCGACAAGCGGACGCGTCTGATCAGACTGTGTTCAGACCTCTCAATGCGAGAGGCGGACGCGTCTGATGTCTGCGAATCGACTCATGTGATTACCAGCCCTGCAGCCCCCCTACAGCCCGAGTTAAGCGCAGAAAACCTACAGCATCTCTCAGGATGACTCGAATAATATAATAGTTTCGCAGACCTGCTTCGAGCAGCAGACCAAGTTCTGAGCTCTCGAATCGACCAACGAACGCGCTTGATGTGTGCAAATCGATTTCTATGACCCGCAGCAATGTAGCCCTCCCCCAGAACGAGTTCTGTGCAAAAAATTTTGAGCACTTTTCACGATGATTCGGACAATACGCATAGTTTCGCGAACCTAGCTCGGGCAGCAGGCCGAGTTCAGAGCTCTCGATACAACAGAGAAACGCGCCCGAGAATTCTCAATCGATTTCTGTGACTGTAGGCTCTGTAGCTGCCTACAGCTCGAGTTAAGTGCAGAAAATACCGAGAGCGTTTATCAAGATGACTCGAATAATACGAATAGATTTGCGAACTAGCTCGGCTAGCAGACCGAGTTCAGACCTCTGGGGTCAAGAGGCGAACGCGCCTGATGATTCTGAGTGCGATAGGTGTGCTTACCAGCACTGTAGCTGCCCTGCAGCTCGAATTCAGTACAACATACCCACCACGCGTATCAAGTTGACTCGAATAATACGAATAGGTTTGCGGGCCTAGCTCGGCTAGCAGACCGAGTTCAGATCTATGGATTCAACAGGCGAACGCGCCTGATGATTCTGAGTGCGATATGTGTGCTTACCAGCACTGTAGCTGCCCTACAGCTCGAGTTAAGTAGAAAATACCGACAACGCGTATCAAGTTGACTCGAATAATACGAATAGGTTTGCGGACCTAGCTCGGCTAGCAGACCGAGTTCAGACCTATGGATTCAACAGGCGAACGCGCCTGATGATTCTGAGTGCGATAGGTGTGCTTACCAGCACTGTAGCTGCCCTACAGCTCGAGTTAAGTAGAAAATACCGACAACGCGTATCAAGTTGACTCGAATAATACGAATAGGTTTGCGGGCCTAGCTCGGCTAGCAGACCGAGATCAGACCTATAGATTCAACAGGCGAACGCGCCTGATGATTCTGAGTGCGATAGCTGTGCTTACCAGCTCTGTAGCTGTCCTACAGCTCGAGTTAAGTACAAAATACCGACAACGCATATCAAGATGACTCGAAACGGTCGATCCCGCCAGTGTGCTTTTTGGCAGTAAAAAGTACCCGATCGAGCTGAGATCAAGATGGCGAGCGGGAATAAGATCGAATATCACGGGAAAAAATACTAGAGCTCTAACGAATGGTCAAATTTCGAGAACATAATTTTCAACCGACCAAAAATTGTGAAAAGTTCAGTTCTTTTTTTTCGAGCCAACTAACTCTCCAGCGCGCCGGAATTACTCTTAGCTTCCAGCTATAACTAGCTGAGGGAAGCTCTACGAGTTAGTTGCCACTGGGCGCCGGCGGTAAACCGTCAACCTTGGTTACCGCGGGGGAACTCGTAGAGCTTCCAAGCTCGACTTAAGTTGAGAAAACCGAGAGCACCTACCAACATTCTGACTCATAGTGAATATTTTTTGACCTCTGAATGCGACAGGCGAACGCGTCTGATCAGACCGAGTTCAGACCTCTCAATGCGACAGGCGGACGCGTCTGATGTCTGCGAATCGACTCATATGATTACCAGCCCTGCAGCCCCCCTACAGCCCGAGTTAAGTGCAGAAAACCGACAGCATCTCTCAGGATGACTCGAATAATATAATAGTTTCGCAGACCTGTTTCGAGCAGCAGACCAAGTTCTGAGCTCTCGAATCGACCAACGAACGCGCCTGATGTGTGCAAATCGATTTCTATGACCCGGAGCACTGTAACCCCCTCCCAGCACGAGTTGAGTGCAGAAAATTGAGAGCACTTTTCACGATGATTCGGACAATACGAATAGTTTCGAGAACCTAGCTCGGGCAGCAGGCCGAGTTCAGAGCTCTCGATACAACAGACAAACGCGCCCGATAATTCTCAATCGATTTTTGTGACTGCTCTCTAGCTGCCTACAGCACGAGTTAAGTACAGAAAATACCGAGAGTGTTTGTCAAGATGACTCGAATAACACGAATAGATTTGCGGACCTAGCTCGGCTAGCAGACCGAGTTCAGACCTCTGGAGTCAAGAGGCGAACGCGCCTGATGATTCTGAGTGCGATAGGTGTGCTTACCAGCACTGTAGCTGCCCTGCAGCTTGAACTAAGTACAAAATATCTACCACGCGTATCAAGTTGACTCGAATAATACGAATAGGTTTGCGGACCTAGCTCGGCTAGCAGACCGAGTTCAGACCTATAAATTCAACAGCCGAACGCACCTGATGATTCTGAGTGCGATAGGTGTGCTTACCAGCACTGTTGCTGCCCTACAGCTCGAGTTAAGTAGAAAATACCGACAACGCGTATCAAGTTGACTCGAATAATACGAATAGGTTTGCGGACCTAGCTCGGCTAGCAGACCGAGTTCAGACCTATCGATTCAACAGGCGAACGCGCCTGATACCGACAACGCGTATCAAGATCACTCGAAACGGCCGATCCCGCCAGTGTGCTTTTTCGCAGTAAAAGGTACCCGATCGAGCTGAGATCAAGATGGCTAGCGGGAATAAGATCGAATATTACGGGAAAGAATACTAGAGCTCTAACGAATGGTCAAATTTCGAGAACAAAATTTTCAACCGACCAAAAGTTGTGAAAAGTTCAGTTCTTTTTTTTCGAGCCAACTAGCTCTCCAGCGCGCCGGAATTACTCTTAGCTTCCAGCTATAACTAGCTAAGGGAAGCTCTACGAGTTATGTAGGCGTCCAAAACGCGAATAGCGAAGCCAGGCGCGAAGCGCGAAGCGCTCCAACACGCCGCACGGGGACCTCTGCCGTGCCGCTTGAAACGATGCGCGGGACGCTGGTAACCTCGCAGGAGACGCTTGCAGGGGGCGCCGTTTACGATGCGTAGGGCCCTGAAAAACGCACAAGGAAGATTTGCCTGGGAGCCTGGAAGAACTGGGCGCCGGCGGTAAACCGTCAACCTTGGTTACCGCCGGGGAACTCGTAGAGCTTCCAAGCTCGACTTAAGTTGAGAAAACCGAGAGCACCTACCAAGATTCTGACTCATAGTGAATATTTTTTGACCTCTGAATGCGACAAGCGGACGCGTCTGATGTCTGCGAATCGACTTCTGTCATTACCAGCACCGCAGCCCCCCTACAGCTCGAGGTCAGTGCAGAAAACCGACAGTATCTCTCATGATGACTCGAACAATACAATAATTCCACGAACCTAGTTCGGGCAGCAGACCGAGTTCCGAGCTCTGGATTTGACAGGCGGACGCGCGTAATCTCTTTGAATCGATTCATATCACAACCAGCACTGTAGCCCCCTCTCAGCGCAAGTTGAGTGAAGAAAACCGAGAGCACTTCTCAAGATCACTCGATCAATACGAATAAATTGGTGATTCTAGATCGAGCAGAAGACCGAGTTCAGAGCTCTGGATTGGACAGACAAACAGAACTGGCGATTCTGAATAAACTTCTGTGAATATCAGCTCTGTAGCTGGCTTACAGCTCGAGTTAAGTACAGAAAACGGTTTCTGTCAAGATGAGCCGAATAATACGAACAGGTTTGCGGACCTAGCTCGGCTCACAGACCGAGTTCAGACCTCTGGATTCAACAGGCGAACGCGCCTGATCATTCTGCATGCATTAGCTGTGCTCACCAGCTCTGTAGCTGCCCTAGAGCTCGAGTTATGTTCATAAAACCGTCAGCGCATATCAAGATGACTCGAAACGGCCGATCCCGCCAGAGTGCTTTTTGGCCTTCAAATTTACCCGATCGAGCTGAGATCGAGATGGCGAGCGGGAATAAGATCAAATATCACGGGAAAAAATACTAGAGCTCTAACGAATGGTCAAATTTCGAGAACAAACTGGGCGCCGGCGGTAAACCGTCAACCTTGGTTACCGCCGGGGAACTCGTAGAGCTTCCAAGCTCGACTTAAGTTGAGAAAACCGAGAGCACCTACCAACATTCTGACTCATAGTGAATATTTTTTGACCTCTGAATGCGACAAGCTCGTCTGATCAGACCGAGTTCAGACCTCTCAATGCGACAGGCGGACGCGTCTGATGTCTGCGAATCGACTCATGTGATTACCAGCCCTGCAGCCCCCCTACAGCCCGAGTTAAGTGCAGAAAACCGACAGCATCTCTCAGGATGACTCGAATAATATAATAGTTTCGCAGACCTGTTTCGAGCAGCAGACCAAGTTCTGAGCTCTCGAATCGACCAACGAAAGCGCCTGATGTGTGCAAATCGATTTCTATGACCCGCAGCACTGTAGCCATCCCCCAGCACGAGTTGAGTGCAGAAAATTGAGAGCACTTTTCACGATGATTCGGACAATACGAATAGTTTCGCGAACCTAGCTCGAGCAGCAGGCCGAGTTCAGAGCTCTCGATACAACAGAAAAGCGCGCCCGATAATTCTCAATCGATTTCTGTGACTGTAGGCTCTGTAGCTGCCTACAGCTCGAGTTAAGTACAGAAGATACCGAGAGCGTTTGTCAAGATGACTCGAATAATACGAATAGATTGGCGGACCTAGCTCGGCTAGCAGACCGAGTTCAGACCTCTCAAGTCCAGGGGCGAACGCACCTCATTCTGAGTGCGATAGGTGTGCTTACCAGCACTTAGCTGCCCTGCAGCTCGAATTCAGTACAAAATACATACCACGCGTATGAAGTTGACTCGAATAATAGGAATAGGTTTGCGGACCTAGCTCGATTAGCAGACCGAGTTCAGACCTATGGATTCAACAGGCGAACGCGCCTGATGATTCTGAGTGCGATAGGTGTGCTTACCAGCACTGTAACTGCGCTACAGCTCGAGTTCAGCAGAAAATACCGACAACACGTATCAAGTTGACTCGAATAATACGAATAGGTTTGCGGGCCCAGCTCGGCTAGCAGACCGAGTTCAGACCTATAGATTCAACAGGCGAACGCGTCTGATGATTCTGAGTGCGATAGGTCTGCTTACCAGCACTGTAGCTGCCCTACAGCACGAGTTCAGTAGAGAATACCGACAACGCGTATCAGGTTGACTCGAATAATACGAATAGGTTTGCGGACCTAGCTCGGCTAGCAGACCGAGTTCAGACCTATGAATTTCATCAGGCGAATGCGCCTGGTGATTCTGAGTGCGATAGCTGTGCTTACCAGCTCTGTGGCTGTCCTTGAGCTCGAGTTAAGTTCAAAATACCGACAACGCGTATCAAGATGATTCGAAACGGTCGATCCCGCCAGTGTGCTTTTTGGCAGTAAAAGGTACCCGATCGAGCTGAGATCAAGATGGCGAGCGGGAATAAGATCGAATATCACGGGAAAAAATACTAGAGCACAAACGAATTGTTGAATTTCGAGAACATAATTTTCAACCGACCAAAAGTTGTGAAAAGTTTAGTTCTTTTTTTCGAGCCAACTAGCTCTCCAGCGCGCCGGAATTACTCTTAGCTTCCAGCTATAACTAGCTAAGGGAAGCTCTACGAGTTACTGGGCGCCGGCGGTAAACCGTCAACCTTGGTTACCGCCGGGGAACTCGTAGAGCTTCCAAGCTCGACTTAAGTTGAGAAAACCGAGAGCACCTACCAACATTCTGACTCATAGTGAATATTTTTTGACCTCTGAATGCGACAAGCGGACGCGTCTGATCAGACCGAGTTCAGACCTCTCAATGCGACAGGCGGACGCATCTGATGTCTGCGAATCGACTCATGTGATTACCAGCCCTGCAGCCCCCCTACAGCCCGAGTTAAGTGCAGAAAACCGACAGCATCTCTCAGGATGACTCGAATGATATAATAGTTTCGCAGACCTGTTTCGAGCAGCAGACCAAGTTCTGAGCTCTCGAATCGACCAACGAACGCGCCTGATGTGTACAAATCGATTTCTATGACCCGCAGCACTGTAGCCCTCCCCCAGCACGAGTTGAGTGCAGAAAATTGAGAGCACTTTTCACGATGATTTGAACAATACGAATAGTTTCGCGAACCTAGCTCGGGCAGCAGGACAACAGACAAACGTGCCCGATAATTCTCAATCGAGTTCTGTGACTGTAGGCTCTGTAGCTGCCTACAGCACGAGTTAAGTACATAAAATATCGAGGGCGGTTGTCAAAATGACTCGAATAATACGAATAGATTTGCGGACCTAGCTCGGCTAGCAGACCGAGTTCAGACCTCTGGAGTCAAGAGACGAACGCGCCTGATGATTCTGAGTGCGATAGGTGTGCTTACCAGCACTGTACCTGCCCTGCAGCTCGAATTGAGTACAAAATACCCACCACGCGTATCAAGTTGACTCGAATAATACGAATAGGTTTGCGGACCTAGCCCGGCTAGCAGGCCGAGTTGAGACCTACGGATTCAACAGGCGAACGCGCCTGATGATTCTGAGTGCGATCGGCGTGCTTACCAGCACTCTAGCTGCCCTACAGCTCGATTCAAGTAGAAAATAGCGACAACGCGTATCAAGTTGACTCGAATAATACGAATAGGTTTGTGGACCTAGCTCGGCTAGCAGACCGAGTTCAGACCTATGGATTCAACAGGCGGGCGCGCCTGATGATTCTGAGTGCGATAGGTGTGCTTACCAGCACTGTAGCTGCCCTACAGCTCGAGTTAAGTAGAAAATACCGACAACGCGTATCAAGTTGACTCGAAACGGCCGGCCGATCCCGCCAGTGTGCTTTTTGACCTTCAAAGTTACCCGATCGAGCTGAGATGAAGATGGCGAGCGGGAATAAGATCGAATATCACGGGAAAAAAAACTAGGGCTCTAACGAATTGTTGAATTTCGAGAAAATAATTTTCAACCGAGCAAAAGTTGTGAAAAGTTCAGTTCTTTTTTTTCGAGCCAACTGGAACCGGCGGTAAACCGTCAACCAGATTACCGCCGGGGCCCTCGTAGAGCTCTTTTCTCGCACGGCGCTGCTCGGCACACATGCAGCTAGAGTCGGGAGAAGATCCAAAAAAAAATCGAGAAATCGAGTTTTCATGTTTGTATCCAAACACGGTTTCGCCAAGTGTTTTGATAGTAATACTGCACCTACAGACCTGAGGAGTGACTAGCGAACGCGAAATCACCCACTACAGGTGCGAAAAATACCAGATCTCAAAACGAATGTTCAAATCTCTCACCAAGTTCGTCCAACCGACCCAAAGTTCGCACATTGTCCGTCCGGGCCGGGTCGGCCAACTGGGAACCGGCGGTAAACCGTCAACCAGATTACCGCCGGGACCCTCGTAGAGCTCTTTTCTAACACCGCGCCTCTCGTAATACATCAAGAGAGCTTCTGGAAACGAAAAAATCGAAAAATCACGTTTTTCTGTTTTCAGCCAACGTTGGTTCCTCCAAGTGTTTTGATAGTTATACTGTACCTACAGACCTGAAAATTTTACTGGCGAGTGCGGCATAACTCACTACAGGTGCGAAAAATCTGGGTTCTCAAAATGAATTGTCAAATATCTTTCAAATATTCGCAAAACCACCCAAAAGTTGTCACATTGTCCGCCTCGGCCAGGTGGCGCAACTAGCTCCACCCCGCGCCGAAACTCCTTTAGCTCATCGACGACGAAGAGCTCTAGGTACTGGCGCCGGCGGTGAACCGTCAACCTAGTCGCCGCCGGCACCTCGTAGAGCTCTCGTCTTACACAGCGCTCCTCCGAACACGTGAGGGAAGCTTCTGAAGCGAGAGCCGAAAAGTTCGAGAAATGACGATTTTTCGGTTTTCATACAGTGGGTTCCTCCAAGTGTTTTGATAGTAATACTGGACCTAGAGACATAAAAAATTTACCAGCAGGTGCGCCATAGCTTACTACAGCGAATGAAAAACTCACTTCTAAAAACGAACTTCAAAACTGGGCGCCGGCGGTAAACCGTCAACCTTGGTTACCGCCGGGGAACTCGTAGAGCTTCCAAGCTCGACTTGAGTTGAGAAAACCGAGAGCACCTACCAACATTCTAACTCATAGTGAATATTTGTTGATCTCTGAATGCGACAAGCGGACGCGTCTGATCAGACCGAGTTCAGACCTCTCAATGCGACAGGCGGACGCGTCTGATGTCTGCGAATCGATCCCTGTGATTACCAGCCCTGCAGCCCCCCTGCAGCCCGAGTTAAGTGCAGAAAACCGACAGCATTTCTCAGGGTGACTCGATAATATAATAATTTCGCAGACCTGTTGCGAGCAGCAGACCAAGTTCTCTCGAATCGACGAACGAACGCGCCTGATGTGTGCAACTCGATTTTTATGACCCGCAGCACTGTAGCCCTTCCCCAGCACGAGTTGCAGAAAATTGAGAGCACTTTTCACGATGATTCGGACAATACGAATAGTTTCGCGAACTTAGCTCGGGCAGCACGCCGAGTTCAGAACTCTCGATACAACAGACAAACGCGCTCGATAATTCTTAATCGATTTCTGTGACTGTAGGCTCTGTCTACAGCTCGAGTTAAGTACAGAAGAAAACCGAGAGCATTTGTCAAGATCACTCGAATAATACTAATTTGCGGACCTAGCTCGGCTATCAGACCGAGTTCAGACATCTGGAGTCAAGAGGCGAGCGCGCCTGATGATTCTGAGTGCGATAGGCGTACTTTTCAGCACTGTAGCTGCCCTGCAGCTCGAATTAAGTAAAAAAGATACCCACCACACGTATCAAGTTGACTCGAATAATACGAATAGGTTTGCGGACCTAGCTCGGCTGGCCGACCTCAACAGGCGAACGCGCCTGATGATTCTCAGTGCGTCAGTTGTGCTTATCAGCACTGTAGCTGCCCTACAGCTCGAGTTTAGTAGTAAATAGCGACAACGCGTATCGAGTTGACTCGAATAATACGAATAGGTTTGCGCACCTAGCTCGTAGCAGACCGAGTTCAGACCTATGGATTCAACAGACGAACACGCCTGATGATTATGAATGCGATAGGTGTGCTTACCAGCTCTGTAGCTGACCTACAGCTCGAGTTAAGTAGAAAATACCGGCAACGCGTATCAGGTTGACTCGAATAAGAATAGGTTTGTGGACTTAGCTCGGCTAGCAGATCGATATTAGACCTCTGGATTCAACGAGCGAACGCGCCTGATGATTCTGAGTGCGATAGCTGTGCTTACCAGCTCTGTACAGCTCGAGTTAACTACAAAATACCGACAACGCGTATCAAGATGACTCGAAACGGCCGATCCCGCCAGTGTGTTTTTTGGCAGTAAAAGTACCCGATCGAGCTGAGATCAAGATAACGAGCGGGAAAAAGATCAAATATCACGATAAAAAAATACTAGAGCACAAACCAATTGTTGAATTTTAAGAACATAAATTTCATCAGACCAAAAGTTGTGAAAAGTTCATTTCTTTTTTTTCGAGCCAACTAGCTCTCCAGCGCGCCGGAATTACCTTAGCTTCCAGCTCTAACTAGCCAAGGGGAGCTCTACGAGTTATTTTGCATAAAGTGAAAAGCAATGACCCCAGATTACCACTTGTAAGCGTCCAAAATCCGGATAGCGATGCGAAGCGCGGAACGCCGCACGGGGAGCTCTGCCAGGCCGCCTGAAACGATGCGCGGGACGCTGGAAAACTCGCAGGAGACGCTTGCAGGGGCGCCGTTTACAATACGTGGAGCCCTGCAAAGTGCGCAAGAAAGATCTGCCTAGGAGCTTGGAAGAACTGCCGAAGCTCTTCGGAAGCTCTGGCGAAGCGCTTCGCGCCCCCTGGAGCCACGCGTATTGGGAAACGCCAGTTCCGGCAAGCTGCTGCGACGATCGTGGACCGGCGGAGGTGGGCGCGCCCTCCTCACCACCGACAGCCGGCTTCTTATCTGAAACCCTCTGCTCTCAAGGAGCTATCTGGGAACATTCTCTCTTTTCGTCGGGCCGGCTAACTAGCTTCACCCTGCGCCCGAATTCCTCTTAGCTCTTTGCCGAAGAGCTCTACGAGGCACTAGCTGCACCCCGCGCCCGAATTCCTCTAGCTCATCGATGCCGAAGAGCTTTACGAGGTACTGGGCGCCGGCGGTAAACCGTCAACCTTTCTGAACCGCCGGGGGACTCGTAGAGCTTCCTGACAATATATAATGTGGAAAAGGATTACAGAGAACGACTAGTTTTCCAGCCCAAGCGATTATAGACCTCTGAAGATGACTCTAACAAAACAAACGAACAGTTTTCCAATCGAGGTCGAGTATGAAACCGAGTTCAGACCTCTGAATGCGACAGGCGGACGCGTCTGATGTCTCGAAATCAATTCCTGTGACCAGCAGCACTGTAGCCCCCTCCAGCACGATTCAGGTACAGAAAACCGAGAGCACTTCTCAAGATGACTCGAACAATACAAATAGGTTCGCGAAGCTAGCTCGGGGAGCAGACCGAGTTCAGAGCTCTTGATTCAACAGATGAGCCCGCCTGAAAATTCTGAATTGATTCCTGTGATTATCAGCTCTGTGGCTGCCCTACAGATCGAGTTAAGTACGAAAACCGAGAGCGGCTGCTACAATTTCTCGAATAATACGAATAGCAGACCGAGGTCAGACCTCTGGATTCAACAGACGAACGCGACTGATCATTCTGAATGCATTAGCTGTGCTGACCAGCTCTGTAGATGTCCTGAAGCTCGAGTTATCTTGAGAAAACCGACAGCGCGTATCAAGATTACTCGAAACGGCCGTTCCCGCCTGCCTGCTTTTTGGCCTTCAAAGTCACCCGATCGAGCTGAGATCAAGATGGCGAGCGGGAATAAGATCATATATCATAATGAAAAATACTAGAGCTCTAACGAATGTTCAAATTTCGAGAACAAAATTTACAACCGACCAAAAGTCACCATAAGGTCCGTCGAGATTTTTCTTGCCAACTAGCTCTCCAGCTCCCCGGAACTGGGCGCCGGCGGTAAACCGTCAACCTTTCTTACCGCCGGGGGACTCGTAGAGCTTCCTGACAATATATACTGTGGGAAAAAACTCCAAAGAACGACTATTTTTTAAGCCCAAGCGATTTCAGACCTCTCAAGATAACGCTAACAAAAAACAAACAGTTTCGCAACCCAGGTCGAGTATCAAACCGAGTTCAGACCTCTGAATGCGACAGGCGGGCGCGTCTGATGTCTGCGACTCCACTCATGTGATTCCCAGCCCTGAAGCCTCCCTACAGCCCGTGTTAAGTGCAGAAAACCGACAGTATCGACTCGAATAATATAACAGTTTTGCCAACCTAGTTCGAGCAGCAGACCGAGTTCCGAGCTCTGGAATCGACCGAAAGACGCGCCTGATGTGTGCAGATCGATATGTATGACCTGCAGCACTGTCGCCCTCCCCCAGCACGAGTTGAGTGCAGAAAATTGAGAGCACGTCTCAGGATTATTCGGACAATACGAACAGTTTCGCGAACCTAGCTCGGGAAGCAGGCCGAGTTCAGAGCTCTCGGTTCAATAGACGAACGCGACGGATGATTCCCCATCGATGTCTGTGACAATGAGCCCTGTAGCTGCCCTACACCTCGAGTTGAGTACAGAAAACCGAGGGCGTCTATCAAGATGACTCGAATAATACGAATAGGTTTGCGGACCTAGCTCGGCTAGCAGACCGAGTTCAGACCTCTCGATTCAACAGGCGACGCGCGTGATGATTCTGAGTGCGATAGGTGTGCTTACCAGCACTGTAGCTGCCCTAAAGCTCGAGTTAAGTCCAGAAAACCGGGAGTATCTATCAAGATGACTCGAATAATACGAACAGGTTTCCGGACCTAGCTCGGCTGGCAGACCGAGTTCAGGCCTCTGATTCGGCAGGCGAACGCGCGTGATGATTCTGAGTGCGATAGCTGTACTTACCAGCTCTGTAGCTGCCCTACAGCTCGAGTGAAGTACAAAATACCGACAGCGCGTATCAAGTTCACTCGAATATTACGAATAGTTCCGTGAACCTAGCTCGGGCAGCAGGCCGAGTTCAGAGCTCTCTTGAGTTAAGCAGAAAATACCGACCACGCGTATTAAGTTCACTCGAATATTACGAATAGGTTTGCGGACCTAGCTCGGGTAGCAGACCGAGTTCAGACCTCTGGATTCAACAGGCGAACGCGCCTGATCATTCTCAGTGCGATAGGCGTACTTACCAACACTGTAGCTGCCCTACAGCTCGAGTTAAGTTGAACATACCAGCAGCGCGTATCAAGATGACTCGAAACGGCCGTTCCCGCCTGCCTGCTTTTTGGCCTTCAAAGTTACCCGATCGAGCTGAGATCAAGATGGCGAGCGGGAATAAGATCGAATATCATGGGAAAAAATACTAGAGCTCTAACGAATGTTCAAATTTCAGAAAAAAGAATTTTCAACCGACCAAAAGTCAGCAAAAGGTCCGTCGAGATTTTTGTTGCCAACTAGCTCTCCAGCTCCCCGGAATTACTGGGCGCCGGCGGTAAACCGTCAACCTTTGTTACCGCCGGGGGACTCGTAGAGCTTCCTGACAACATATACTGTCGAAAAAATTGCAGAGAACGAATAGTTTTTGAGCCGAACTCGAGTATCAGACTGAGTTCAGACCTCTGAATGCGACAGACGGGCGCGTCTGATGTCGCCGAATCGATCCCATTGATTACCCGCCCTGTAGCCTCCCTACAGCCCGAATTAAGTGCAGAACGCCGACAGTAGCTCTCAAGATGACTGGAAGAATACGAACAGTTTCGTGATTCTGGATCGCGCAGCAGACCGAGTTCAGAGCTCTCGATTCAACAGGCGAACGCGCCTGATGATTCTGAGTGCGGTAGGTGTGCTTACCAGCACTGTAGCCGCCCTAAAGCTCGAGTTAAATAGAAAATACCGACAACGCGTATCAAGTTGACTCGAATAGTACGAATAGGTTTGCGGACCTAGCTCGGCTAGCAGACCGAGTTCAGAGCTCTGGATTCAACAGACGAACGCGTCTGATAATTCTGAGTGCAATACGCGTGCTTACCAGCACTGTAGCTGCCCTACAGCTCGAGTTAAGTAGAAAACACCGACAACGCGTATCAAGTTGACTCGAATAATACGAATAGGTTTGCGGACCTAGCTCGGCTAGCAGACCGAGTTCAGACCTATGGATTCAACAGACGAACGCGTCTCATCATTCTGAGTGCGATACGAGTGCTTACCAGCACTGTAGCTGCCCTACAGCTCGAGTTAAGTAGAAAATACCGACAACATGTATCAACTTGACTCGAATAATACAAACAGGTTTGCGGACCTAGCTCGGCTGACAGACCGAGTTCAGACCTCTGGGTTCAACAGGCGAACGCGCCTGATCATTCTGCATGCATTAGCTGTGCTTACCAGCTCTGTAGCTGCCCTAGAGCTCGAGTTATGTTCAGAAAACCGACAGCGCGTATCAAGATGACTCGAAACGGCCGTTCCCGCCAGAGTGCTTTTTGGCCTTCAAAGTTACCCGATCGAGCTGAGATCAAGATGGCGAGCGGGAATAAGATCGAATATCACGGGAAAAAATACTAGAGCTCTAACGAATGTTCAAATTTCGAGAACGAAATTTTCAACCGAGCAAAAGTTACCAAAAGTTCCGTCGAGATTTTTCTTGCCAACTAGCTCTGGGGCGCGCCGGAATTACTGGGCGCCGGCGGTAAACCGTCAACCTTTCTTACCGCCGGGGGACTCGTAGAGCTTCCTGACAATATATACTGTGGGAAAAAATCAAAAGAACAACTATTTTTAAGCCCCAGCGATTTCAGACCTCTCAATATAACGCTAACAAAAAACAAACAGTTTCGCAACCCAGGTCGAGTATCAAACCGAGTTCAGACCTCTGAATGCGACAGGCGGGCGCATCTGATGTCTGCGAATCCACTCATGTGATTCCCAGCCCTGAAGCCCACCTACAGCCCGAGTTAAGTGCAGAAAACCGACAGTATCGACTGAAATAATATAATAGTTTTGCGAACCTAGTTCGAGCAGCAGACCGAGTTTCGAGCTCTGGAATCGACCGAAAGACGCGCCTGATGTGTGCAAATCGATATATGTGACCTGCTGCACTGTAGCCCTCTCCCAGCACGAGTTGAGTGCAGAAAATTGAGAGCACGTCTCAAGATTATTCGGACAATACGATCAGTTTCGCGAGCCTAGCTCGCGCAGCAGACCGAGTTCAGACCTCTGGGTTCAACAGGCGAACGCGCCTGATCATTCTGCATGCATAAGCTGTGCTTACCAGCTCTGTAGCTGCCCTAGAGCTCGAGTTGTGTTCAGAAAACCGACAGCGCGTATCAAGATGACTCGAAACGGCCGTTCCCGCCAGAGTGCTTTTTGGCCTTCAAAGTTACCCGATCGAGCTGAGATCAAGATGGCGAGCGGGAATAAGATCGAATATCACGGGAAAAAATACTAGAGCTCTAACGAATGTTCAAATTTTGAGAACAAAATTTTCAACCGAGCAAAAGTTACCAAAAGTTCCGTCGAGATTTTTCGAGCCAACTGGCGCCGGCGGTGAACCGTCAACCTGGTCACCGCCGGGAACCTCGTAGAGCTCCTTGAATCCGTGAGAAAGCTCAGCATCAAAGCGGGAGCTTCTGGGAGCTTTTCTACAAAAACTTCAAGTTGAGATTTTTTCGGAGTCAACATGAAGTCGGTTCCTTCAAGTGAACTGGTACTGAAAATGACTCTAGATGGCCGAGCTGATCAGGGAACGAAGTTTATATCTCAATGCTCGGAGTAAAAATCTGCTTTTTCAAAATGAATTGTCAAATATCTTTCAAAAAATTGCAAAACCACCCAAAAGTTGTCACATTGTCCGCCTCGGCCGGCTGGACCAAAGTTCTCACTCCCAGCGAAGCTATTCATATGAAGTCTCGCGCTCTCAGTGAGAGCGCGAGACCATTCTGCGTCGACAAACATGCACCAGAACTCTCTAGGTCACCCATAGATCGATATAAATTAGAAAAAAAATCATCCGACACAAAAAATACAAAATTGTACAAATCGATATTTTTCATTGATTTTGAAAATTCTAATCAATTTGGGCACTCTCGAGGCTCCCATTCGATGTCTCGCATGTCGCTACTTCGATTGGAATGTACCTGGCATGCATAGCATGCACTCAGCTCGAGTTATCATCGAAACACCGTTCGCAACACGCATACATAGAGACAGTATTTCGAGCATAACTCCTGACTCAGCCATTTCTAGGAACTCTCGAGCTTCCAGTGTGACGCGCCAGATCATTCTGCATCGACTGGTGTGCGTGAGAGGTCTGTAGCTTGCTGACAGCTCGAGTTAAGTAAAGCCAACCACCGTCACCTGCCAAACTGCACTGCAGGCAAAGTCGGTTCCTGCAAGTCTTTTGACAGTAATATTGCCCCTAGAGCCCTGAAAATTTTACCAGCAGGTGCGCCATAGCTTACTGTATGTGAGAAAAATCCGTTTTCTGAAAACGAATTGTCAAATCTTGCACAAAGTTTCAAAAACCGACCCCAGGTTAACTGGCGCCGGCGGTGAACCGTCAACCTGGTCACCGCCGGGAACCTCGTAGAGCTCCTTGAATCCGTGAGAAAGCTCAGCATCAAAGCGGGAGCTTCTGGGAGCTTTTCTACAAAAACTTCAAGTTGAGATTTTTTCGGAGTCAACATGAAGTCGGTTCCTTCAAGTGAACTGGTACTGAAAATGACTCTAGATGGCCGAGCTGATCAGGGAACGAAGTTTATATCTCAATGCTCGGAGTAAAAATCTGCTTTTTCAAAATGAATTGTCAAATATCTTTCAAAAAATTGCAAAACCACCCAAAAGTTGTCACATTGTCCGCCTCGGCCGGCTGGACCAAAGTTCTCACTCCCAGCGAAGCTATTCATATGAAGTCTCGCGCTCTCAGTGAGAGCGCGAGACCATTCTGCGTCGACAAAAATGCACCAGAACTCTCTAGGTCACCCATAGATCGATATAAATTAGAAAAAAAACATCCGACACAAAAAATACAAAATTGTACAAATCGATATTTTTCATTGATTTTGAAAATTCTAATCAATTTGGGCACTCTCGAGGCTCCCATTCGATGTCTCGCATGTCGCTACTTCGATTGGAATGTACCTGGCATGCATAGCATGCACTCAGCTCGAATTATCATCGAAACACCGTTCGCAACACGCATACATAGAGACAGTATTTCGAGCATAACTCCTGACTCAGCCATTTCTAGGAACTCTCGAGCTTCCAGTGTGACGCGCCAGATCATTCTGCATCGACTGTGTGCGTGAGAGGTCTGTAGCTTGCTGACAGCTCGAGTTAAGTAAAGCCAACCACCGTCACCTGCCAAACTGCACTGCAGGCAAAGTCGGTTCCTGCAAGTCTTTTGACAGTAATATTGCCCCTAGAGCCCTGAAAATTTTACCAGCAGGTGCGCCATAGCTTACTGTATGTGAGAAAAATCCGTTTTCTGAAAACGAATTGTCAAATCTTGCACAAACTTTCAAAAACCGACCCCAGGTTAACACATTGTCTCTTTTGGTCGGGTCGGCCAACTAGCTCCACCCTGCGCCCGAATTCCTCTTAGCTCATCTCGTCGAAGAGCTCTACGAGGTACACATTGTCTCTTTTGGTCGGGTCGGCCAACTAGCTCCACCCTGCGCCCGAATTCCTCTTAGCTCATCTCGTCGAAGAGCTCTACGAGGTACTAGCTCTGGGACGCGCCGGAATTACTCTTAGCTTCCAGTTACTGGCGCCGGCGGTGAACCGTCAACCTGGTTACCGCCGGGAACCTCGTAGAGCTCCTTTCCCTTAATAGCGCCCATAATCGAAGCAGAGAACTTCGCAGTAGATATGCTTGAATCTTTAATTTTTCAAATTTTCTATGGAGATCTGAAGTCTGGTTTCTGGCTTCGCTGAGAAGAATTTGTCGACGGAATGAGCTGAGAATTTGAGAGGCAACTTCTGTGGTGGAAAGCTTCGTTCTGCGCAATTATCAGCCCAAACGAATGTTTAAAGCTTGAAAATCGGCTGAGCCAGGCCGCGGATGGTATGATTGTGTCTCTTGTCGAAATTTCGGCAACTAGCTCCACCCTGTCGCCGAACTGGGCGCCGGCGGTAAACCGTCAACCTTTGTTACCGCCGGGGGACTCGTAGAGCTTCCTGACAACATATACTGTCGAAAAAACTGCAGAGAACGAATAGTTTTTGAGCCGAACTCGAGTATCAGACTGAGTTCAGACCTCTGAATGCGACAGACGGGCGCGTCTGATTTCGCCGAATCGATCCCATTGATTACCCGCCCTGTAGCCTCCCTACAGCCCGAATTAAGTGCAGAACGCCGACAGTAGCTCTCAAGATGACTGGAAGAATACGAACAGTTTCGTGATTCTGGATCGCGCAGCAGACCGAGTTCAGAGCTCTCGATTCAGGCGAACGCGCCTGATGATTCTGAGTGCGGTAGGTGTGCTTACCAGCACTGTAGCCGCCCTAAAGCTCGAGTTAAATGGAAAATACCGACAACGCGTATCAAGTTGACTCGAATAGTACGAATAGGTTTGCGGACCTAGCTCGGCTAGCAGACCGAGTTCAGAGCTCTGGATTCAACAGACGAACGCGTCTGATGATTCTGAGTGCGATACGCGTGCTTACCAGCACTGTAGCTGCCCTACAGCTCGAATTAAGTATAAAATACCCACCACGCGTATCAAGTTGACTCGAATAATACGAATAGGTTTGCGGACCTAGCTCGGCTAGCAGACCGAGTTCAGACCTATGGATTCAACAGACGAACGCGTCTCATCATTCTGAGTGCGATACGAGTGCTTACTAGCACTGTAGCTGCCCTACAGCTCGAGTTAAGTAGAAAATACCGACAACATGTATCAACTTGACTCGAATAATACAAACAGATTTGCGGACCTAGCTCGGCTGACAGAGCGAGTTCAGACCTCTGGGTTCAACAGGCGAACGCGCCTGATCATTCTGCATGCATTAGCTGTGCTTACCAGCTCTGTAGCTGCCCTAGAGCTCGAGTTATGTTCAGAAAACCGACAGCGCGTATCAAGATGACTCGAAACGGCCGTTCCCGCCACCGTGCTTTTTGGCCTTCAAAGTTACCCGATCGAGCTGAGATCAAGATGGCGAGCGGGGATAAGATCGAATATCACGGGAAAAAATACTAGAGCTCTAACGAATGTTCAAATTTCGAGAACGAAATTTTCAACCGAGCAAAAGTTACCAAAAGTTCCGTCGAGATTTTTCTTGCCAACTAGCTCTGGAGCGCGCCGGAATTACTCTTAGCTTCCAGCTCTTACTGGCGCCGGCGGTGAACCGTCAACCTAGTCACCGCCGGGAACCTCGTAGAGCTCCTCTCACTGGTAAGAGTGCAGAGAATCGACACAGAATCGAAAACTTGAGATTTTTCGACACACGTAGAGACGGTGTTCCGCCCATATCTCCTGTAGCAACTATTTTTGAAGACCCTCGCGCTTCCACTGGAATGCGTCAGATCATTCAGGATCGCCTCGTGTGCGAGAGACATCCATAGCCTGCCTACAGCTAAAGTTAAGTTGACGAAACCACCGTCATCTGCAAAAGTGGTGGTACATGGTTTGTTCCTGGAAATTTTCCGATAGTAATACCTGGGCTACAGACTCCTTCTGCTCTCAGAATTCAATTTATATTGTTATTCACCGCTCAAAAATCTTTTTTCTTAAAATTAATTTCAAAACTCTGCAAAAAGTTCAGAAAACCGACTCAAAGTTATCACATTGTCTCTTTTCGTCGGGTCGGCTAACTAGCTCCACCCTGTGCCCGAATTCCTCTTAGCTCATCTTTGCCGAAGAGCTCTACGAGGTATTACTCTTAGCTTCCAGCTATAACTAGCTAAGGGAAGCTCTACGAGTTATTCCTCTATCTCTCATACCATGAGAGCTCTACGAGGTATAACTAGCTAAGGGAAGCTCTACGAGTTACTCTTAGCTTCCAGCTACTGGGCGCCGGCGGTAAACCGTCAACCTTTGTTACCGCCGGGGGACTCGTAGAGCTTCCTGACAACATATACTGTCGGAAAAAATTGCAGAGAACGAATAGTTTTTCAGCCGAACTCGAGTATCAGACCGAGTTCAGACCTCTGAATGCGACAGACGGACGCGTCTGATGTCTCCGAATCGATTCCTGTGATTACCCGCCCTGCAGCCTCCCTACAGCCCGAGTTAAGTGCAGAACGCCGACAGTAGCTCTCAAGATGACTGGAAGAATACGAACAGTTTCGTGATTCTGGATCGCGCAGCAGACCGAGTTCAGAGCTCTCGATTCAACAGGCGAACGCGCTTGATGATTCTGAGTGCGGTAGGTGTGCTTACCAGCACTGTAGCCGCCCTAAAGCTCGAGTTAAATAGAAAATACCGACAACGTGTATCAAGTTGACTCGAATAGTACGAATAGGTTTGCGGACCTAGCTCGGCTAGCAGACCGAGTTCAGAGCTCTGGATTCAACAGACGAACGCGTCTGATAATTCTGAGTGCAATACGCGTGCTTACCAGCACTGTAGCTGCCCTACAGCTCGAGTAAGTAGAAAATACCGACAACGCGTATCAAGTTGACTCGAATAATACGAATAGGTTTGCGGACCTAGCTCGGCTAGCAGACGGAGTTCAGACCTATGGATTCAACAGACGAACGCGTCTCATCATTCTGAGTGCGATACGAGTGCTTACCAGCACTGTAGCTGTCCTACAGCTCGAGTTAAGTAGAAAATACCGACAACATGTATCAACTTGACTCGAATAATACAAACAGGTTTGCGGACCTAGCTCGGCTGACAGACCGAGTTCAGACCTCTCGGTTCAACAGGCGAACGCGCCTGATCATTCTGCATGCATTAGCTGTGCTTACCAGCTCTGTAGCTGCCCTAGAGCTCGAGTTATGTTCAGAAAACCGACAGCGCGTATCAAGATGACTCGAAACGGCCGTTCCCGCCACTGTGCTTGTTGGCCTTCAAAGTTACCCGATCGAGCTGAGATCAAGATGGCGAGCGGGAATAAGATCGAATATCACGGGAAAAAATACTAGAGCTCTAACGAATGTTCAAATTTCGAGAACGAAATTTTCAACCGAACAAAAGTTACCAAAAGTTCCGTCGAGATTTTTCTTGCCAACTGGCGCCGGCGGTGAACCGTCAACCTGGTCACCGCCGGGAACCTCGTAGAGCTCCTAGCACGCGTAAGAGTGCTCAGCATGGAAAGAGAGAGTTCTGGAAGCATTTCTCGAAAAAGAGAAAACTAATTTTTTTCGTATCGACATGAAGATGGTTCCGCCAAGTGTTTTGAAAGTAAAAATGCATCTAGAGAGCTCATATTAAGACGGGAGGTCCCTCGAAGTCGTTTACAGGTGCGAAAAATCTGCTTCCTCAAAATGAATGGTCAAATATCTTTCAAAAAATCGCAAAACCACCCAAAAGTTGCCACATTGTCCGCCTCGGCCGGGTGGGCCAACTAGCTCCACCCCGCGCCGGAATTCCTCTAGCTCATCGATGCCGAAGAGCTCTACGAGGTACTAGCTCCACCCCGCGCCAGAATTCCTCTAGCTCATCGATACCGGAGAGCTCTACGAGGTAAAGTGTTGATAGAAAGAGAGAGAAAAGCTCCCAAGACTGGGCGCGGCTAAAACCGTCAACCTTTGTTACCGCGGGGGGACTTCGTAGAGCTTCCTGACACACATAATGTCAAAAGAAAATGGCAGAGAACGAAAAGTATTGGCAGAGAACGAATAATTTTTCAGCCCAACTCAAGTATCAGACCGAGTTCGGACCTCTGAATGCGACAGACAGACGCGTTTGATGTCTCCGAATCGATTCATGTGATTAACCGCCCTGCAGCCCCCCTGCAGCCCGAGTTAGGTTCAGAACGGCGACAGTAGCTATCAAGATGACTGGGAGAATACGAACAGTTTCGTGTCTGGATCACGCAGCGGACCGAGTTCAGAGCTCTGGATTCAACAGGCGAACGCGCCTGATTATTCTGAGTGTGATAGGTGTGCTCACCAGCACTGTAGCTGGCCTGCAGCTCGAGTAAAGTAGAAAATACCGACAACGCGTATCAAGTTGACTCGAATAATACGAATAGGTTTGCGGACCTAGCTCGGCTTGCAGACCGAGTTCAGACCTATGGATTCAACAGGCGAGCGCGCCAGATAATTCTGCATGCGATGGGTGTGCCCACCAGCACTGTAGCTGCCCTACAGCTCGAGTTACGTTGAAAATACCGACAACGCGTTCAAGTTGACTCGAATAATACGAATAGGTTTGCGGACCTAGCTCGGCTAGCAGACCGAGTTCAGGCCTCTGGTTCAACAGGCGAACGCGCCTGATCATTCTGCATGCATTAGCTGTGCTTACCAGCTCTGTAGCTGCCCTAGAGCTCGAGTTATGTTCGAAAAAACCGACAGCGGTATCAAGATGACTCGAATACGGCCGTCCCGCCACAGGCTTTTTGGCAGTAAAAGGTACCCGATCGAGCTAAGATCAAGATGGCGAGCGGGAATAAGATCGAATATCACGGGAAAAAATACTAGAGCTCAAACGAATAATTGAATGTCGAGAACAAATTTTTCAACCGACTAAAAGTTGTGAAAACATCAGTTCTTTTTTTCGAGCCAACTGGGCGCCGGCGGTGAACCGTCAACCTTGGTTACCGCCGGGGACTCGTAGAGCTTCTGACAAAACATAATGTCAAAAGAAATTGCGAGAACGAATAATTTCAGCCCAACTCAATTTTCAGCCCAACTCAAGGATCAGACCGAGTTCGACCTCTGAATGCGACAGACAGAACGCGTTTTGATGTCTACGAATCGATTAATGTGATTAACCGCCTGCAGCCCCCGCCCTGACATTCGGTGGTCGGCTGAAAAAGTAGCTTCTCAAGA
Source organism: Prorocentrum cordatum (assembly GCA_963575745.1). Classification (NCBI taxonomy): domain Eukaryota; class Dinophyceae; order Prorocentrales; family Prorocentraceae; genus Prorocentrum; species Prorocentrum cordatum. The sequence continues at coordinate 2,562 of CAUYUJ010006335.1, read as the reverse complement.
TGGACAGGAAGGGACATACGAAGCAGTTTTCTGAGGTCTGATCGCGCAGCAGACCGAGTTCAGAGCTCTGGATTTCAAACAGGCGAACGCGCCGATCATTCTGAGTGGATTTCATTCTGAGTGTGATAGATGTGTTACCAAGCACTGTAGCTGGCCTGCAGCTCGAGTTAAGCACAAAATACCGACAACGCGTATCAAGTTGACTCGAATAATACGAATAGGTTTGCGGACCTAGCTCGGCTTGCAGACCGAGTTCAGACCTATCGATTCAACAGGCGAGCGCGCCTGATGATTCTGCATGCGATAGGGTGTGCCCACCAGCACTGTAGCTGCCCTACAGCTCGAGTTAAGTTGAAAAATACGACAACGCGTTCACGTGACTCGAATAATTACGAATAGTTTTTGCGGGACAGCTCGGCTCGTCAGACCGAGGTTCAGACCTCTGGGTTCAACGACGAACGCGTCTTGATAATTAGCATGCATTAGCTGAGCTTACCAGCTCTGTAGCTAACCTGAAGCTCGAGTCATCTTGAGAAAGCCGTTACCGCGTGTCAAGATGACTCGAAACGGCCGATCCCGCCTGTGTGCTTTTTGGCAGTAAAAGTTACCCGATCGAGCTGGGATCAAGATGGCGAGCGGGAATAAGATCGAATATCATGGGAAAAAATACTAGGGCTCAAACGAATTGTTGAATTTCGAGAACAAAATTTTCAACCGAGCAAAGTTGTGAAAAGTTTCGTCGAGATTTTTCGAGCCAATAGCTGTGGGGCGCGCCGGAATACTCTTAGCTTCCAGCTATAACTAGCTAAGGCGACAAGATATACGAGTCACTAAGCTGTGGGGCGCGACGGAATATTACTTTAGCTTCCAGCTATAACTGGCGCCGGCGGTGAACCGTCAACCTAGTCACCGCCGGGAACCTCGTAGAGCTCCTCTCACTGGTAAGAGTGCAGAGAATCGACACAGAATCGAAAACTTGAGATTTTTCGACACACGTAGAGACGGCGTTCCGCCCATATCTCCTGAGGCAACTATTTTTGAAGACCCTCGCGCTTCCACTGGAATGCGTCAGATCATTCAGGATCGCCTCGTGTGCGAGAGACATCCATAGCCTGCCTACAGCTCAAGTTAAGTTGACGAAATCACCGTCATCTGCAAAAGTGGTGGTACATGGTTTGTTCCTGGAAATTTTTCGATAGTAATACCTGGGCTACAGACTCCTTCTGCTCTCAGAATTCAATTTATATTGTTATTCACCGCTCAAAAATTTTTTTTCTTAAAATGAATTTCAAAACTGGGCGCCGGCGGTAAACCGTCAACCTTTCTTACCGCCGGGGGACTCGTAGAGCTTCCTGAGAACATATACTGTCGAAAGAAATTGTAGAGAACGAATAGTTTTTCAGCCCAACACGAGTATCAGACCGAGTTCGGGCGCGTCTGATAGCTCCGAATCGATTCCTGTGATTACCCGCCCTGCAGCCTCCCTCCAGCCCGAGTTAAGTGCAGAACGCCGACAGTAGCTCTCAAGATGACTAGAAGAATACGAACAGTTTCGTGATTCTGGATCGCGCAAGAGACCGAGTTCAGAGCTCTGGATTGAACAGGCGAGCGCGCCTGATAATTCTGAGTGCGGTAGGTGTGCCTACCAGCACTGTAGCTGCCCTACAGCTCGAGTTAAGTAGAGAATAACGACAACGCGTATCAAGTTGACTCGAATAATACGAATAGGTTTGCGGACCTAGCTCGACAAGCAGACCGAGTTCAGACCTATGGATTCAACAGACGAACGCATCTGACCATTCTGAGTGCGATAGGAGTGCTTACCAGCACTATAGCTGCCGTAAATCTCGAGTTAGGTAGAAAATACCGACAACGCGTATGAAGTTGACTCGAATAATACGAACAGGTTTGCGGACCTAGCTCGGCTGACAGACCGAGTTCAGGCCTCTGGATTCAACAGGCGAACGCGCCTGATCATTCTGCATGCATTAGCTGTGCTTACCAGCTCTGTAGCTGCCCTAGAGCTCGAGTTATGTTCCGAAAACCGTCAGCGCGTATGAAGATAACTCAAAACGGCCGATCCCGCCAGGGAGCTTTTCGATAGTAATATCCACCCGATCGAGCTGAGATCAAGATGGCGAGTGGGAATAAGATCGAATATCACAAGAAAAAATACTAGAGCTCTAACGAATGGTCAAATTTCGAGAACGAAATTTTCAACCGAGCAAAAGTCATCAAAAGTTCCGTCGAGATGGGCGCCGGCGGTAAACCGTCAACCTTTCTTACCGCCGGGGGACTCGTAGAGCTTCCTGAGAACATATACTGTCGAAAGAAATTGTAGAGAACGAATAGTTTTTCAGCCCAACACGAGTATCAGACCGAGTTCGGGCGCGTCTGATAGCTCCGAATCGATTCCTGTGATTACCCGCCCTGCAGCCTCCCTCCAGCCCGAGTTAAGTGCAGAACGCCGACAGTAGCTCTCAAGATGACTAGAAGAATACGAACAGTTTCGTGATTCTGGATCGCGCAAGAGACCGAGTTCAGAGCTCTGGATTGAACAGG
>CAUYUJ010006334.1:50000-54397 GCA_963575745.1 Prorocentrum cordatum | reverse complement strand
CAGTAGCAGTAGTAGTCGTCGTAGTAAAATCGTCCTATCCCCCGCCTTCTTCCTCGCCCCCCTCTTACTGTTATCTCATATCCTTTTCTCCTCCGTATCCCTATTTTCCCTCTCCTGCCACTACCCCCCTACTTCTGCTCCTCCTCCTCCTCCTCTTGCTCATCCCTCTCCTCCTCTTGCGTAATTGGTTCTCGAGGGGTGGTCGCCCCTTCGCAGCATCGGCGGAGACAGTGCTCTCACACCACCCATCGGTCGACGCTGGTTGGTTGTTCACTGGCGCTTTGACCATGGGATACCCGCCTACCTTCCCCCTCCCCCCCCCACTTCTCCTCGATCCTCCTCGACCCTCCCCCCCCCCATTCGCCCCGCAAGGTCGTGGGCATGCTAAAGTAGGACTCCTGAGGCGGCACTCGTAGTGCCCTCTTCTTCGTGCCTGTCAGGGCTGGAGTTCGCCTCGCCCCCCCTCTGGGGAGGAGGCAAGAGGGAGGAAGGGAGGGAGGGAGGGTGGGGGGTGGGGGTGGGCGGAGGGGGGGGGAAGGAGGTGGACGACGGATGGGCGAGGTCAGAGGTTGAAGGGAGGAGGGAAAGACGAAGAAGGGAGGAGTGAGGACGGGGTGGGGGGGAGGAGGAATATGAGGAGGAGGAAGCAGGAGGATGAGGAGGGTAGGAGTAGGTGTGGGAGGAGGAGGAGGAGAAATGGATCTGACGCTGTGGGCCTGAGCCCCCCGCAGCCTGCCTAGGAACATGGAGGGAGTTTGGATGTTGTTGAAAGCTGTCTTCGACATCTTCTCCTCCTCCGCATTCTCGACCCTTCTTCTTCTCCTCCTACCCGCGCGCACGGGAGCGCCCGCGTGTGCCGACAGGGAGGGGGAGGGGTGTCGGAGAAAGGATGCTGGTGATAGTGACGATGATGATGGTGACGATTGTGATGCTGATGGTGATGATGTTGACGATGCTGATGATTATGTTGATGCTGCTGCTGGTGGTGATGATTGTGATGATAATGGTGATGCTTATGATGGTGATGGTGACGCTGTTGGTGCTGTACCCAGCATCATCACCATCATCGTCATCATCAGCAGCAGCATAAGCATCACCAGCCTCACCACCATCTCCATCATCATCATCACCATCATCATCATCATCATCATCATCATCATCATCATTACAATCACCACCAGCATCACTATCATCGTCATTATTCGCAGCATCAGCAGCATCATTCGTCACCATCACCATCATCATCAACATCATCATCACCATCACACTCATCATCATTCGCAGCAGCAACATCAACATGATGATGCCGATGCTGATGATACTGTTGATGCGGATGATGATGATGCTGACTCTTGTGATGCTGCTGATGATGGGGATACTGATGCTGTTGATGGCGATGCTGCTGCTGATAAGGATGATGCTTATTGTGATGATGCTGCTGATGATGACGTTGATGCTGCTGCCGCTGTTGATGATGATTGTAACGATGCTGATGGCGATGATGATGATGATGATGATGATGATGATGATGATGCTGATGCTGATGCTGATGCTGATGCTGATGCTGATGCTGATGCTGATGCTGCTGCTGCTGCTGATGATGATGATGATGATGATGATGATGATGATGATGATGATGATGATGCATGCCTCCGAGCAGTGTCTCGGGAGCGCTGGGAGGAGGACTCGCTCCTCCTGCAGCGCGCTCTCTTCCTCTATGCCTTCTTCAGGCTCCATAATGGCATCCGGCATCATCAGTTTTCCCCCTCCGAGTTCTGGGGGGCGTGCACCAGGTTCCTCCGCGAAGGGGCGAGGTAGCCTTTGACTTCTCTCTTTGTTCCTCCTCCTCCTCCTCCTCTGGCGCCTCCTCCCCTCCTTGATGATATATCTGTCCGTATGTGCCTGGCTGTCTCGGCACTGGCGCGTTGGCAGTTGCGCCTCGCGATTCTCACACCATTCGTGGCTTGGCTCATCCCGTCTGTGTGCTGCCACTTGCCCTGCGATTGAGTTTGCGTGGTTATTCACGCAGCTTGGTCTCCGACATTTATCTCTGCAGCACTGCTGTCAGCTCGGTCTGACCCGGGTCCGGAGCGATCGGTGTTTCTGGTTATGCTACGCTCGGCGACGCATTTAGCTTTCTGCGTGTGTGTATTCTATAAACGGTTGGAGGCCGTCTGGGGTTCGCGCACACACGCTACTACGTTTGTCTAGTGAGGTCGACGCTGCCAGCGAGTGCGAATGCTGTCCGACTCGCCTGGGAAGGCAAGCGCTTAAGCGGACAGGAACCATTTTTTTTCCCAATGCGTTTGGTCTGCAGCATCAAAAAAAGATAATAATGATGATGATGATGATGACCATGATGATGAAGATGATGATGATGCTGTTGTTGCTGATGATGACGAAAATTATGGTTCGGACGATGATGATGCTGCTGCTGCTGATGATGATGATGATGAGATTGATTAATATGCTGGCGATGACGATATTGACGATGCTAATGATGATGATGATGATGATGCTAATGCTGCTGATGATGATTATATTGATGCTGCTGGTGATGATGACGGTGGTGTTGATGGTGATGCTGAGGCTGTTGACGTTGCTGCTGGTGAGGGTTGTGACGCTGATGAGTGTGATGATGATGTTGATGATTTTGCTGATGATGATGCTGCTGCTGTTGATGGTGTTGCCGCTGATGACGCTGCTGATGATGGTGTAATGCTGATGACGCTGTTGATGCTGTTGCTGGTGATGGTCGTGCTGATTGTTCTTGCGATGATGGCGATGCTGATGCTACTGTTGATGCTGTTGCCTATGATCATGATGGTGATGCTGTTGATGGTGATGATTGCGATGCTGGTGCTGGTGCTGATGCTGGTGGTGATGCTGTTGCTGCGTTTGCTGCCGATGATGATGATGATGATGATGATGATGATGATGATGATGATGATGATGATAACGATGATGATGATGATGATGATGATGATGATGATGATGATGATGATGATCATGATGATGATGATGATGCTGATGATGATGATCATCATGATGATGAGGAGTGGGATGACGATGATGATGCTGATGATGCTGCTGTTGATGAAGAAGGTGCTGCTGTTGGTTATGCGGTTGCTGCTTCTGCTGGTGATGACGACGTGTGTGATGATGGTGATGAGGATGAAGGTGGTGATGGTGACGATTGGGATAATGATGGTGGTACTGATGCTGATGGTAATGTTGATGCTGCTGCTGATGATGGTGATGATGATGCTGTTGGTGGTGCTGCTGATGATGATGGGTGTGATGATGGTGATGCTGATCATTATTATGATGCTGTTGCTGCTGCTGATGGCGATGCTGATTGTGATAATGATGACGGTGATGATGTTGCTGTTGACGCTGCTTCTGACAATGAAGGCGATGGTGGTGATGTTGATGGTGATGATGTTGCAGTTGATGCAGCTGACGATGATGACTGTGATGATGATGGTGATGATGCTGATAATGATGCTGATGCTGTTGATGGTGATGGTGATGATTGTGATGATGATGGCGGTGATGGTGACGGAGATGGTGATGATGATGATGATGATGATGCTTTTGATGCTGGTTTGTCCGATGATTCCGCCCGCGGCCTCGTTCGGAGCCCGCGCGGCGGGGCCGCCCAGCGCAGCGCGCCTCTCGCGAGGGTCGCCGCCTCATCTGCGACGTGGATGCTCCGGATACAGTCGGGGCGCTGAGGAAGGAACCCTTTTCGTTGGGGAGGGGCTCGGTGTTCCTTGATAGTTTCGCGGCTTGCCTTAGGTTTTCCTTCGGTTTTCGATGTGAAATCGAAGTTTCACTTATGGACAATAGGGGCCTCGTTCCTTGTTTAGGGTTCCTTAGGCCAACGCCCCGACTGTACAGCCTCAGTGGGAACGTTTGCGTCTGGGTTTCCAGCCGTCTCGGCGCGCCCTCGCGTGGGGGCCCCGCTGCTGGCCCCAGCGGGGAAACTTGCGGGCGTGCCCCTTGGCGCGCGCTTGCGCGTTTACCGTCCTCTAGACCGCTCCGCGTGCGGTCCCAGTTGGGAAATTTACCAGGCGCCTCCAAACCCATTCGGCGCTTCCAGCACGCGGGCCTTGCACAGAGAGGTTCGTCAGCAAATTGGCCTGAAACATGCGAGGATGGGGCCTCTCGCTGTGCAGTTGTTTCTTTGAATTGTTCCGCGCGCGCCCAGATGCGGCTCGACCCATGCGGGGCCCCGCCCGCGCGAGTTCCCACCCGTGCAAGGTTCCACCCGCGTGGGGCCCCGCCCGTAAAAGGGTTCCAGTGAGGTTGGTGGTGCAGGCGACATCTTCATGATGTGAATTATGATGCGCGCGATTAGCACGTCGACGCGGGTTATGGCGGTCGCGGTGGCG
>CAUYUJ010006334.1:0-45000 GCA_963575745.1 Prorocentrum cordatum | reverse complement strand
ACATAGGTTTTTGGTGCATTTGGGATTCTCCTCTTTTCGGCTTCCCGACGCTCCAAGACGGCGGTCTCCTAGGCGTCCGAAGCCGCCTGGGAGGCTCCAAAATCGCCCCACAACCATCCGAAAGGGCTTCCAGGCAGTCCAAGAGAGCCCCAAAACGGCACAACAGGAGTCCAAAATGGTCCTAAGAGAGCACCATGGCGGCCCAAGATGGCCCCAAGACACCCTCCGAAGCATTCCAAATCGTGACTGGGGCGTTCAGAGAGACCGCGGTTAGAGGCAGGTTGGCCTTAGGAAGCCCCAGAGGCCCCCAGAACACACCCAGGAGGCTTCCAAAAGGCTTAAAAAAAGCCTGAGAACTTTGGTGAGGCCCCCAGAGGCTCTCCAAGGAGGAGCCTCCGCAAAAAGAGCTGAGGAGGATGGGGAGAATGCCCAGGGTATGGCGAGAATGAGGAAAAATAAGCATGGAGGAAGGATAACGAACAACATTATTATAACGGCGATGCCAGAAAAGGCAGCAAGGAGTTATCGCTACATTGTCAGCTTGACCTTCCTGCCATTTCCGCCGGCATACCAAACTTCAAGGACCAAGGTGCATGGCGCGAAGCGCCACTGCAGTCTTGTAAATATATATATATATATCCCATGATATTTTTTCCCAGCGCAGTGGTAAGATTGCAGTTCGTGTCCCGCCCGCCCGACAGGCTCGACCCGCTCGTCGTTGTCGTTGTCGCCGTCGTCGATGTCGCTGCCGCCGCCGCCGTCGTCGCTGACGCCGTCGCCGACGCCGTCTGTCGCCGTCGTCGTCGCGTCGCCGTCGCCGTCGCCGTCGCCGCCGCCGCCGTCGTCGTGGTCGATGTCGTCTTCGTCGTCGTCGTCGCCGCCGTCGCCGTCGTCGTCGTCGTCGTCTTCGTCGTCGTCGTCGTCGTCGTCGTCGTCGTCGTGGTCGTCGTCCTCATTGCCTCCGTTGGAAAGGGCACCCCCTTTCACCCCTGGGGCCCCTTTTTCGCCCCCCCCCCGCCCCCGAGGCCCTCCATCTCCCGGTAAGGGGGGGGGCCCTTCCCCCGCGTTCCTGTGGGGGGGGGGAACTTGTTTGCGGGGCGCGGGCGCGGCGGGGGGGGGTTGGGGGGGGGGGGGCGATTTTTTGTTGAGCAGGGCGCCCGTGAAGCGCGTTCTTTCCAGGTGCCCCAAACAGCATGTATTCGCCAATGGATTCCTTCCCGGCCCTGGGGCCCCACCCCTCAGGGCCGAATCTTCGAACCGCCGCTCTCTCAGAGCCAGATGTGCGCTTTTCTCACCTCTAGCGCCCCCCTAGAATTGCCTCCCCGAGCGCGCGCGCGCGGCGTTCGACGCGGCTCTCGACGAAGAAACGCGCGCGTTATTATGCGTCGGCTGTGATTTCGGGCTCCCTGCGCAGGTTGTTGGGGGGCGTCTCGCCGCCTCGTCGGCGCCGGGGGCGCCCGGGGGGAAGCGCTCGCCGCCGGCGCGCCAGAGCGCGCGCGCCCACCAAGCCCGAAGTTGCGCCCCGCGCGCGGCGCCAAGAGTCTGGCCTGCCTAGAAGTCGACCTCTTGCGCCGTCGAGGTTCAGCCGGCGGCGCCCGCCTCCGCTTTTGACGGGGGCGAGCCTGGCGCCGTCGCGCGGCCGCGGAGCTTCCCGCTCGGGAGCAGCGCTCGCCCCCGCGTTGCGGCGCCAATCGGTCAAGGAGTTTCGTCGACGCGCTGAACTCCAGGGCTTGTTTTCTTATGCATTCATCCGCGCGGTTCCGCGCTGGCGCGCGCTCGGGGGCGGGTGGGTGGGCGGCCGAAGTGCTGGAAAGTTTTTCAGACAGGTGCGAGGAACTTCGCGCCCTGGGGCGGCGGCGCGCCCCTGCCGCTGCCGCGCGCAGGCGCTGACGGGCGGCGCCCCGCTAGAAAGACTACGCGGGCGATCCCAGAGGTTCTGTCCTTGGCAAGGACTCCGCGAATGCATGGCTCTCGTGGCTACAGACGCCCGTCTTGCCCACCATGCGCTCGTTGCGAGGGGGGGCCGCCGAGGTGGGCGCCAGGCGGGGGCGCGCTGCGACTTGTTTCGTGGAGACAAGGTAGCGCCGCTCGGCGTGGGCGCGCCCCGCGGGCGGCGCGTCGCGCGCGGCCGGAAATGGCGAGCGTCGGGGGTGAGGGCGTCGGCCTCCCTAATTAGTGGCACTGGCCCTGTCGCCGGAGCCCACGAGGGCGCCGTTCGTTCCGTCTCTTCCTCGATGTCCAGCATGGCCGCGTACTCAGTCAAGGGGCGCGGTCCTCGGCCCTCTCGCGAGGTGGGCGGCGTGATCTCCGCCCGCCGCTCCGCGGGCGCCCGCCGCCCCGGCTGGGGCGCGTCGGCGACGCCCCCGCGAGCAGGCCTGGGCGCCAGCCAGCGCGGCGGGGCCCGCGCCCGCGAGCGCCTGGCCAGCGAGAAGTTTCTTCGCGCCGCACCCGCGAACGGGGAAAGATCGAGGTCGCAGCGTTTCGGGGGACGTGTGCGTAGCGCGCGCGGCCGCTCCACGAGACGCGGCTAGCGCTCGCAGCTAATGGTTCTGCTGCCCGAGAGCCGGGTATGTCGATGATTATATGGATCGCGTGCTTTGTTCAGTGCGTCAATGTAGCGTGAGTCTCACGGGGCATTTTCGGAGTCATATAATTAGGCACGAAGGTGATCATGAAGTTAATGTGTAATGAAAAGGTCTTACGGTCGTTGCCGCCGACCCTGTGTGCAAAGAAGGGCTTGCGGAGCAGGAGGAGGTGGGAGGAGGACGATGAGGGCCTGGGTGTGGGAGTAGCAGGGGGGCATACCGAAACGTCTACAGGGGGAGGGGGTGGGGGCTCCTCCTTCGTCTGAGGAGGAGGAGGAGGAGGAGGAGGAGGAGGAGGAGGAGGAGGAGGAGGAGGAGGACGGAGGAGGAGGAGGAGGAGGAGGAGGGGAGGAGGAGGAGGAGGAGGAGGAGGAGGAGGAGGAGGAGGGAGGAGGAGGAGGAGGAGGAGGAGGAGGAGGAGGAGGAGGAGGAGGAGGAGTGAGGAGGAGGAGGAGGAGGAGGAGGAGGAGGAGGAAGGGGAGGAGGAGGACTAGGAGGGGGAAGAGGAGGAGGAGGAGGAGGAGGAGGAGGAGGAGGAGGATGTAAGAGGTAGCTTGATGGGGGAGGTGGGAAGCGGGGAAAAGGGGATATCGAGCGGGATGGGGGGGGCTACTGGGGCCATCGTGGCTCCCTCATGGGGCCATGTTGGAGTTCTCCTGGGCCCCTTTGGGCATCTCCTGGAGCCCTCTCGTGGCACATGTAGGATTCGCGTGGAGGCCCTGAATACAGAACAAGATTTCCTTATATGCTGCCACTGCGCGGGCGCGAACATCAAATTGCTGAGGTCTTCTTAACGCGTTATTGAAAAGTTGTTCCCAATCATCCGGCGGTGTTTGCTTGTTCTGAAGAGAGCGCCCCGCGTCACTCCGTCCTTCCATCATCATCGTGAACATCATCATCGTCATCGTCACCATCATCGTCATCATCACCATCATCGTCATCATCATCGCCGCCATCTTCGCCATCATCGACACTCATGTCGGCACACTCCTCGCACGGTTCGTGGCCTCAGAAGGGACTCCAACAACGCCCCAATGGCGACGTTCCCATGCGCTCGCGCCATCCATTTTGGCACAACCAATCACACGTTTCGTGGCCCCATAATGGGGCTCCACCGAAGGCCCCAGTGGCGTCGTTCCCATGCGTCCGCGCTCCCCATTTCGGCACACACACACACCCCTCACTCGGTTTGTGGCCCCAGAGGGAGCTCCACCTAAGGCCCCAGTGGCGACGTTCCCATGCGCCCGCGCCACCCATTGAGGCACAACCCTCACGCCTTTCGTGTTTTCATAGTGAGCTCCACCCAAGGCCCCAGTGGCGACGTTCCCATGCGTCCGCGCGACCCATTTCGGCACATCCTTCACGCGTCTCGTGGCCGCATAGCGAACTCCACCTAAGGGTTCAGTGGCGACGTTCCCATGCGTCCGCGCGGCTCATTTCGGCACACCCCTCACGCGGTTCGTGGCCGCATAGGGAGCTCCACTTGAGGCCCCAGTGGCGAGGTTCTTAAGCGTCCGCGCGACCCATTTCGGCACACCCCTCACGCGTCTCGTGGCCGCATAGGGAGGTACACGTAAGGCCCCTGTGGCGACGTTCCCATGCGTCCGCGCGGCCAATTTCAGCAGACCCCTCACATGGCTCGTGGCCCCATAGCGAGCTTCACCGAAGGCCCCAATGGCGACGCTTCGTGGCCCCACAGGGAGCTCCACCGAAGGCCCCAGTGGCGTCGTTCCCACGCGTCCGTTCGGTTCGTGGCCCCAGAGGGAGCTCCACCCAAGGCCCCAGTGGCGACGTTCCCATGCGTCTGCGCGACCCATTTCGGCACACCCCTCACACGCTTCGTGGTCCCATAAAGAGCTCCACCTAAGGGTTCAGTGGCGACGTTCTTATGCGTCCGCGCGACTCATTTCGGCACACCCCTCACGCGCTTTGTGGCCCCATATGGAGCTCCACCTAAGGTGCCAGTGACACTGCCCGCATGTGGGCGACACCCCGTTTCCGCACACCCCTCATTCGGTTTGTGGCCCCAGAGGGAGCTCCACCTAAGGCCCCAGTGGCGACGTTCCCATGCGCCCGTGCCACCCATTGAGGCACAACCCTCACGCCTTTCGTGGTTTCATAGAAAGCTCCACCCAAGGCCCCAGTGGCGACGTTCCCATGCGTCCGCGCGACCCATTTCGGCACACCCTTCACGCGTCTCGTGGCCGCATAGCGAACTCCACCTAAGGGTTCAGTGGCGACGTTCCCATGCGTCCGCGCCAGTCATGTCGGCACACCCCTCACGCGGTTCGTGGCCGCATAGGGAGCTCCACTTGAGGCCCCAGTGGCGAGGTTCTTAAGCGTCCGCGCGACCCATTTCGGCACACCCCTCACGCGTCTCGTGGCCGCATATGGAGGTACACGTAAGGCCCCTGTGGCGACGTTCCCATGCGTCCGCGCGGCCAATTTCAGCAAACCCCTCACATGGCTCGTGGCCCCATAGCGAGCTTCACCGAAGGCCCCAATGGCGACGCTTCGTGGCCCCACAGGGAGCTCCACCGAAGGCCCCAGTGGCGTCGTTCCCACGCGTCCGTTCGGTTCGTGGCCCCAGAGGGAGCTCCACCCAAGGCCCCAGTGGCGACGTTCCCATGCGTCTGCGCGACCCATTTCGGCACACCCCTCACACGTTTCGTGGTCCCATAAAGAGCTCCACCTAAGGGTTCAGTGGCGACGTTCTTATGCGTCCGCGCGACTCATTTCGGCACACCCCTCACGCGCTTTGTGGCCCCATATGGAGCTCCACCTAAGGTGCCAGTGACACCGCCCGCATGTGGGCGACACCCCGTTTCCGCACACCCCTCACTCGGCTCGTGGCCCCATAGGGAGCTTCACCTATGGCGCCAGTGGCACCGCCCACATGTGGGCGACACCCCGTTTCAGCGCACCCTTCACGCTTGGTGGCCCCATAGGGAGCTTCACCCAAGATGCTATTCACAATTTCAATTGCAATATTTTCATGTGTATTTGGTAGGGTCTTTCGCCAGGCTAATGCTCGGCCCCTGTTGTTACCGTTTTGGGGACACTTTGGGCATCCCTGGGTCTTTCTTGAGCCATTTTGGGACCTTTTGCGGGCCCCACGAGCCCATCGGCAGCGAAACTGCGAGTAAGCTGGGCTAGGCGCACGGGAATACATACGGATTTCGAATGTTATGCGCTTCCTGGGGTGCTTTTTGGTACATTCCGTTTCTATTTGGGGCCGCCTTGGAGTGGATCGAGGCTTCCTGGAGGCATGCTGCCAACCGTCTTGAACCATCGTGGGCGTCTTGGGCGATTCGGGGGTCCATCCTGGGGCCATGGAGCCATCTCGGAGCCATCTGGACTCCCAGGGAGAGGCGAGACCCCCCATGGGGCCCCCTCCGGACCACCCGATCCCCCCCCGGGGGCTCGGGGTTCCCTCTGGACCTCTCCAGGACCGCCCCCCCCTCGCGGGGGAGGGATCACAGACTCGATAACGTCGGTCGAGTGTTTGCTTCTGGGTGGTCGCGCTTGAGGAGGAGGCCCCGTGCAGGGACGGGCAGCGGCGACGGCGACGACGACGATTCAAGCGGAAAAGCGTGTCACGGTGACGACTCAACCAGACAGGTGTCTCACACACGCCGACAGGGTAGGCAGATTTCCTCTTTGTTTGCTTTTCGCCCAAAGCTAGTGGTTGACCTTCTTCCCTGTGAGGTCAATTCGTCCATGTATGATTTCGAGATGTTGCTGTTCGTTGTGTCGGATTGGGTGGTTGTGTTCGTCGGCATCCGTTTGTTTGCCGATTGAAATATTTAGTTTTGTCAGCTGTGAGGCCTTTGTGTCGTTTTCCGGATATGTGATTTGTGAGCATAGTGGCTTGGTGGCCCATGGGCAGTTCGTGTGAAATTTGCTCCTGGACATGCCCTTGGCCAGACTACTGAGGGAGGAGAAGGAAGAGAAGGGGAGGGGAGGAGGAGGAGGAGGAGGAGGAGGAGGAGGAGGATGTGAGGAGGAGGAAGAGGAGGAGGAGGAGGAGGCGGAGGAGGAGGAGGAGGAGGAGAGGAGGAGAGGAGGAGCAGGAGGAGGAGGAGAAGGAGGAGCAGGAGCGGGAGCAGGAGCGGAGGAGGAGGAGGAGCGGGAGGAGGAGGAGGAGGAGGATGTGAGGAGGAGGAGGAGGAGGAGGAGGAGGAGGAGGAGGAGAGGGGAGGGGGAGGGGGAGGGGGGGGGGGGCAGTGAAAAGGAAAGGGCAAGAAGGAGAGCAGGATTGCGAGAAACGGGAGGAGAGGGCGAATGGGGGACAGGAGTGGGGATAGGAAGCACGCCGTGGAGGTAGGAAGGGGGGGGAGCTGGTGGAAAGAGGGAGGGGAAGGGCAGGAGGGGTGACCAGGAGCAGAGGGAGGCAGAAGGGGACTGGAGGCGAGGACGTGGGCGAGGGCGAGGGCGGAGGGGACCTCCCCGCGGGTCCTTCAACTGGCCTGGGTTCGCCCCGCCCCGTGCGATTCCTTTTGAAGGGCGGCCAGCCCATGTGCCGCCCGTGCCCGCCCGCGCGCAGCCTGTCGCGGCCGAGCCGCGGGCGAAGGCTCGCTTCGCGTCCCCGCCGGTTTGCGCCCGCCGTCGTCGCCCAAGGGCTGTGTGCGATGGCACCGCCGCCGTGCCTGGCCATGGCCTCCCCTGCCGGGCGAGGAGGGCTGTGCATATTCACTGCCTCTGGCCAGGCCCATCCTGGGCCCATGATCGGCAATACACACATATATATATGGAGAGATGCCAGCGCATCTATCTATCGATACATACATATATATATATATATATATACATCTATATGTCTATACATTTGTATAAGTATACATCGAGCGGTGGACCGGGTCCTGGGGCCGGGGGCAGGGACAAGTGTGGGGCCTGGCGCGCCGGGAGCTCTGCCGGAGCGCCGGGGGCCGTCCAAGATCGCCCGAAGATGGCTTCGGAACGCTCGAGAACGCGCTCCGATGGCTCCAGATGCCTTTCAAGACGACTCCCATGAGGCCAAGAAGGCCCCCGAAGGCCCCGAAGACGCCACAAGAGAGAGAGCCCCAATAAGCAAAAATTGTCGATTTCCTATAAGATTGATGATGTTTTAGGCGTGTTCGCCTGTTGGGCTTCCACAGCGTCCAAGACGGCCCAAGAGGCACCCAAGCCGGTCGAGGATGCCCCCAAGAGGGCCCCAAGACGGCCCACGAGGGGGCCAAGACGGCCCACCAGGCGCCCAAACCGCCCAAGAACGCCCCAAGGTGGCGCCCAAGACGGGGATGAGGAACCGGAAATGCGAGCCATTTGGCCCAAGAGACCCCCAGGAGACCCCAAGAGGCTCGAAGAAGTGCCCAAGAAGCCCCAAGAGGTCCCCAAGAGACCGAAAAAACACGAAAAGAGGCCCCGAAGACGCCCCAAGAGGCACCCCAACAGAGCCCCAAATAAGCAAAACCGCCGATTTCCCATAGGCAACTGATGATTTTGGCGTGTTCGCCTTTTGGGCTTCCACTGCGTCCAAGACGGCCCAAGAGGCACCCAAGACGGTCGAGGATGCCCCCAAGAGGGCTCGAAGACGGCCCACAAGGGGGCCAAGACGGCCCCCGAGGCGCCCAAACCGCCCACGAACGCCCCAAGTCGGAACCGGAAATGCGAGCCATTTGGCCCATGAGGCCCCCAATAGACCCCAAGAGGCTCCAACAAGCGCCCAAGAAGCCCCAAGAGGCCCCCAAGAGATCAGAAAAAACACCCAAAGAGGCCCCGAAACAGCCCCCCAATGGGCCTACATAAGTGTGTATATACAGATATCTATAGATGTGCATGCGTGCCTTACATGTATGTATGCATGTATCTATGTATGTATGTATGTATGTCTGTACGTATGCAGGTATGCATGTATGCATGTTTGCGTGTAGGTATGCATGTATGTGGTATGTGGGTATGCTTGTATATTTGTATGCATGCATGTATATATATATATATATATATATATATATATATATATATATATATAAGTGAACAGACCCATGTAACATTGTATCGTTGTATATGTGTATATACGTATGTATATATATGTATGCATGCGCGCATGTATGTATGTATGTAGGCATGCATGTATGCATGTATGTATGTATGTGTGGATGTATGTTTGTATGTATGTATGTATGTATTCATGTATGTGTATATGTATGTATGTATGTATGTAATGTAGTGTAATGTAATGTAATGTAATGTAATGGTTTGTAATTAAATGTAATGTAATGTAATGCAATGCGTTGTAATGTAATGTAATGTAATGTAATGTAATGTGATGTAATGTAATGGAATGGAATGGAATGGACTGGAATGGAATGTATTGTAATGTAGTGTAATGTAGTGTAATGTAATGTAATGTAATGTAATGTAATGGAATGTAGTGTAATGTAATGTAATGTAATGCAATGTCTTGTAATGTAATGTAATGTAATGTAATGCATGTACGTACGTACGTACGTATGTATGCGTGCGCGCGTGCGTGCGTGCGTGCGTGCATGCATGCATGCATGCATCTCTGCATGTATATATTTGGTAGCCCCCCCCACATGATCATACATATTTCTTTTTTTGCTACTCCTCTTCCTCGCGCGCCCTGGGGGGGGAGGGCCTGGGGCTTCCTGGGGCTTCCTGAGGCCTCCTGGCCTTCCCGAGTCTTCCGAAACGCTTCCTGGGGCTTCCCGAAGCTTCCTGGGGCTGCCGAAACACTGCCCTGGTGAAAAACGCTGTGTTTTCCTGATGTTCCTGACCTTCCCAGGGATTACACTTGAGAAAACGCTGTGTTTTCCTGATATTCCTGATATTCCTGACATTTCCAAAGGCTACCCAGGCGCCGAGGCCTCCTGGGGCTGCCGGAACATTGCCCTGGTGATAAACGCTGTGTTTTCCTGATGTTCCTGACCTTCCCAGGGATTACCCCTGAGAAAACGCTGTGTTTTCTTGAGATTCCTGATATTCCTGACATTTCCAGAGACTACCCAGGCGCCGAGGCCTCCTGGGGCTGCCGAAACACTGCCCTGGTGATAAACGCTGTGTTTTCCTGATGTTCCTGACCTTCCCAGTGATTACACTTGAGAAAACGCGGTGTTTTCCTGATATTCCTGATATTCCTGACATTTCCAGAGACTACCGTGAGCCTGCAGGGTAGTCTCTAGAAATGTCAGGAATATCAGGAATATCAGGAAAACACAGCGTTTTCTCAGGGGTAATCCCTGGGAAGGTCAGGGTTATCAGGAAAACACAACGTTTTCCACCAGGGCAATGTTTCGGCAGCCCCAGGAGGCCTCGGCGCCTGGGTAGTCTCTGGAAATGTTAGGAATATCAGGAATATCAGGAAAACGCAGCGTTTTCTCAGGGGTAATCCCTGGGAAGGCCAGGAACATCAGGAAACCGCAGCGTTTTTCACCAGGGCCATCTGTGGGAAGATCTTGGAAATCTGGAAAATCTGGTAAACGGTATTTTTTCAAGAGCAGGAGGATGATAATCAAATCATGTAGCTTCAACAGGGCAGCGTTGGCCGTCGGCTGCCCCCCATCAGTTGTGAACGCAGCTCCCCGATCAGTTCTGCGAGCAGCCTCCTGCTACGAAACATTACTCGCAAAACTAGCTGTGAACGCCGCTCCACACCTAGTTTTGTGAGTGATGTCTTCCTCCTCACCCTCGTCATGCTCCTCACCCTCCTCTTCTTCCTCCTCCTACTCCTGCTGCTCCTCCCCATCCTTCCTCCTCCTTTTTTTCACTCAACCCCACCTCTCCGCTTCATGGCGTCACTCACAAATCTAGTTGCGAACGCAGCTCCGCAACCAGTTTTGCGAGCAGCCTCTTGATAAGAGACATTACTCGCAAAACTAAATGTGAACGCCGCTCCACACCTAGTTTTGTGAGTAAGGTGTTGCTCCTCACCTTCGTCATGCTCCTCACCCTCCTCTTCTTCCTCCTCCTACTCCTCCTGCTCCTCCCCCCTTCCTCCTCCTTCGTTTCTTCACTCTACCCCCACCTCTCCGCTTCGTGGCGTCACTCGCAAATCTAGTTGTGAACGCAGCTCCACAACCAGTTTTGTGAGCAGCCTCCTGCTACGAAACATTACTCGCAAAACTAGCTGTGAACGCCGCTCCACACCTAGTTTTGTGAGTAAGGTGTTGCTCCTCACCTTCGTCATGCTCCTCACCCTCCTCTTCTTCCTCCTCCTACTCCTCCTGCTCCTCCCCCCTCCTCCTTCTTTTCTTCACTTTACCCCCACCTCCCCGCTTCGTGGCGTCACTCGCAAATCTAGTTGTGAACGCAGCTCCCCAATCAGTTCTGCGAGCAGCCTCCTGCTACGAAACATTACTCGCAAAACTAGCTGTGAACGCCGCTCCACACCTAGTTTTGTGAGTAAGGTGTTGCTCCTCACCTTCGTCATGCTCTTCACCCTCTTCTTCCTCCTCCTACTCCTGCTGCTCCTCCCCCCTCCTCCTTCTTTTCTTCACTTTACCCCCACCTCTCCGCTTCGTGGCGTCACTCACAAATCTAGTTGTGAACGCAGCTCCCCAATCAGTTCTGCGAGCAGCCTCCTGCTACGAAACATTACTCGCAAAACTAGCTGTGAACGCCGCTCCACACCTAGTTTTGTGAGTGATGTCTTCCTCCTCACCCTCGTCATGCTCCTCACCCTCCTCTTCTTCCTCCTCCTACTCCTCCTGCTCCTCCCCATCCTTCCTCCTCCTTCTTTTCTTCACTCAACCCCACCTCTCCGCTTCATGGCGTCACTCACAAATCTAGTTGCGAACGCAGCTCCGCAACCAGTTTTGCGAGCAGTCTCTTGATAAGAGACATTACTCGCAAAACTAAATGCGAACGCCGCTCCACACCTAGTTTTGTGAGTGAGGTGTTGCTCCTCACCTTCGTCATGCTCCTCACCCTCCTCTTCTTCCTCCTCATACTCCTCCTGCTCCTCCCCCCTTCCTCCTCCTTCGTTTCTTCACTCTACCCCACCTCTCCGCTTCGTGGCGTCACTCGCAAATCTAGTTGTGAACGCAGCTCCACAACCAGTTTTGTGAGCAGCCTCCTGCTACGAAACATTACTCGCAAAACTAGCTGTGGACGCCGCTCCACACCTAGTTTTGTGAGTAAGGTGTTGCTCCTCACCTTCGTCATGCTCCTCACCCTCCTCTTCTTCCTCCTCCTACTCCTCCTGCTGCTACGGCTCCTGATCACTCAGCCCCCTCCTCTCCACTTCGAGGCGTTACCCTCCAATCTAATTGCGAATGCAACTCCACAACAAACCTTGCGAGCAACCTTCCGCTACGAATCATTATTCACAAAACTTGTTGTGAACGCCGCTCCACAGCTAGGAAGAGGCGGTGGAAAATGGGGGAGGATGTTGCTCAACTATGGCTGGTGCCACTGGAGCTCGGCATTCACCAGATGACGCGGAGGAGGAGGAGGAGAACAAGGGGCTCAATTTTGAGGAGTAGGGCAAATATGGTTTGGAGGAGAAGGTGGAGGAGGAGGTGGTGGAGGGGGAGGAGGAGGAGACGATGAGCAGGAGGACAAACATTGGGAGGAGGAGGAGAAGGAGGAGGAGGAAGAGGTGAATGAGGATTCAGAGAAGGAGGAGAAGGAAGAATAGTAGGAGGATTCTGATGAGGAGGACAAACATGAGGGAGAGCTTGAGGATAATTTAAAGAAGGAGGAGGGGAAGAGAAGCAGGAGGAGGACAATGAGTTTAAATTTGCGGAATCGGAATAGGAGGAGGACAACATGCCGAAGAGGAGATGGAGGAGGATTCAGAGAAGGAAGATGAAGAGGACAAGGAGGAGGAGGAGGAGGAGGAGGAGGAAGAGGAGGACAAGGAGTTTGAAAGTGAGAGGGGGTAGGAGGAGGAGAATGATGAGGACAAACATGAGGAAGAAGTGGATGAGGATTCATAGAATGAGGAGGACGAGGGGAAGGAGAAGGAAGAGGAGGAGGAAGAGAAGAGTTGAGGCCAATGCATTTGATTTTGAAGCGGAGGGGGAAGAAGACAAACATAAGGAGGAAGAGGATGTGGAGGAGGATTGGGAGACGGTAGAGGAGGAAAATGAGGAGGAGGACGAGGAGGACAAGGCGTTTGGTATCGAGGAGGAGGAGGAAGAGGAGGACGAGGAGGAGAGGACAATTATGAGGAGAAGGTGGAGAAAGCTTCAAAGAAGAAAGATGAGAAAGAGAAAGAGAGGGAGGGGGAGCTTGAGGTTGAGAAGGAGTAGGATGCTGAGGAGGAGGAGGAGGAGGGGCATCATAAACATGAGATGGTGAGATTGGATTGCAATGCGCCGCGAAAGACTGAAGTCGCTTCGCGCTGAAGTGTTTGGATTGCAATCGACGGAATTGCGGTTTGCAACGTAGCAAACCATCATGTATAAAAACAGAGGAAGGAACGGGTTATGATGACTGGAGGGATGATGGGAGAATGTGTATGATCATGTGGGGGGGGGGGGGGGGCGAGCATATTTTTATACATATATATATATATATACATATTATCATACGCATTTCTCGAGGGAGAGTTCAGAGGCGATTAATGCGTACGCGCCGCGTCGTTCGCGATTTTTCTGGCCGTTTCGCTAGGGACATCCTCGAAATTCTGAAAATCGGTGGCACTCCTCACACAGATCGTGACGTCAGGGTCCAAAGACACATGGGAATTTCAACATTTTAACATCAAACCTTCAAAAACACATTGTAATTACAATATGTTTGACCCCGATTCTCAGAGAATGGCGGTTTCGCTTGAGACACCCTCCGGAAATCTAGCCCTGACGTACCTTTTGGTACCCCAGACCCCGCCTCGGAGCCTCCTGGGGGCCTCCTGGAACCTCCTGGGGCCTCCTGGGGCCTCCTTGGGCCTGCGGTCTCTTGGTCGGGCCTCCTGGAGACTCTTGGGGCCTCCATGGACATCCTCGAAACTTCGAGCCCAGACGTACCCTCCTTCGGCCTCCTGGAGCCTCTTGCAACCTTCTGGTCGGGCCTCCTTCGGCCTCCATGGACATCCTCGCAACCTCAATCCCAGACGACCCCCCCTGGGGCCTCCTGGAATATTTTCCGGCATCTTGGTCGGGCCTCCTGAGGCTTCCTGAGGGCCCGTGGTACACACATCGCAAGGTGTGGCAACCCCGCTTGCGCTCGAGTGCGACCCCGCTATTGCACTCGATGCCGCCCTGGCGGCGCCGCGCCACCTTCCCCTTCTCCATGTACGATCCCGCCGTCATGGTGTCTTCCTGCTCCAAACGACTTCAGTTTTTTGGTATGAGTCTGGCCTCGGCCACTTGTATATGTATATGTATATGTCTATGTCTATGTCTATGTCTATGTCTATGTATATATATACATATAGATAGATAGATAGATAGATAGATATATAGATCCATATCCATATCCATATCCATATCCTATAGGACAACCGATGTTTTTGGCGTGTTCGCCTTTGGGGCTTCCACTGCGTCCAAGACGGCCCAAGAGGCACCCAAGCCGGTCGAGGATGCACCCAAGAGGGCCCCAAGACGGCCCACGAGGGGGCCAAGACGGCCCCCGAGGCGCCCAAACCGCCCAAAAACGCCCCAAGGCGGCGCCCAAGACGGGGACGAGGAACGGGACATTCACGCCTTTTGGCCCAAGAGACCCCCAGGAGACCCCAAGAGGCTCCAAGAAGCGCCCAAGAAGCCCCAAGAGGCCCCCATGAGAGCCGAACTAAACACCAAAAGAGGCCCCGAAGACGCCCCAAGAGGCACCCCAATAGAGCCCCCAAAAGCAAACATCGTCGATTTCCTTTAGGGAAACTGATGTTTTTGGCGTGCTCGCCTTTTGGGCTTCCACTGCGTTCAAGACGGCCCAAGAGGCACCCAAGACGGTCGAGGATGCCCCCAAGAGGGTTCCAAGACGGCCCACGAGGGGGCCAAGACGGCCCCCGAGGCGCCGAAACCGCCCAAGAACGCCCCAAGGCGGCGTCCAAGACGGGGACGAGGAACGGGACCATCACGCCTTTTGGCCCAAGAGACCCCCAGGAGACCCCAAGAGGCTCCAAGAAGCGCCCAAGAAGCCCCAAGAGGCCCCCATGAGAGCCGAAAAAACACCAAAAGAGGCCCCGAAGACGCCCCAAGAGGCACCCCAATAGAGCCCCAAAAAGCAAACATCGTTGACTTCCTATAGGGAAACTGATGTTTTTGGCGTGTTCGCCTTTTGGGCTTCCACTGCGTTCAAGACGGCCCAAGAGGCACCCAAGCCAGTCGAGGACGCCCCCAAGAGGGCCCCAGGACGGCCCACGAGGAGACGGCCCCCGAGGCGCCCAAACCGCCCAAGAACGCCTCAAGCCGGCGCCAAAGACGGGGACGAAGAACCGAAGATTCGAGCGTTTTGGCCCAAGAGGCCCCCAGGAGACCCCAAGAGGCTCCAATAAGCGCCCAAGAAGCCCCAAGAGGCCCCCAAGAGACCCGACACAACACCAAACGAGGCCCCGAAACAGCCCCCCCAATGGGCCTAAGTGTTTGTGTGTGTGTGTGTGTGTGTTATTATTTTTTATTATTAGTTTTATTATTATTATTATCATTATTATTACTACTACTACTATGGTTGTTGTTATTAGTCGTATTGGTATTATTATTATTATTATTATTATCATTATCATTATTATTATTATAATAATAATTATTAATATTATTATATTTATATAATGACTATTGTTGTCGTTACTATTTTTTATTATTAGTAGTATTGTAGTTATGATTACTATTATCATTATTTATGTATATGTATGTGTGTATGCGTGCATGACATGTATGAATGCGTGCACGTATGCATGCATGCATTTATGCATGCATGGTTGCACACATGCACGCATGCATGTATGTGTGTATATGTATGCATGCAAGTAAATAAGCATGCATGGATGTACATATGTATTTACATGCATGCATGTATCCATGTATGTATGCATGTCTGTATTTATGTATGCATGCATGCATGCATGCGTGTAGGTATGTCGGTATGTGGTATGTAGGTATGTTTGTATTTTGCGAAGGCCTTACGGCCGGTGCCGCCGACCCTGAGAACGACGAAGATGAAAACGAGAGGGGGGGCAGGGGGAGGAGGATGAGTGGGAGGTGGAGGACGGGTGGAGGAGGTGGATGAGGGAGGAGGAGGGAGAATAATAATGTGAAGGAGGAGCAAGAGGAGGAGAAGGAGGCAGAGGAGAGCAGGAGGAGGGGGAGCAGAGGGGGGGGAGGAGGAGGAGGAGGAGGACGAGGAGGAGGAGGAGGAGAGAGGAGGAGGAGGAGGAGGAGGAGGACGAGGAGGAGGAGGAGGAGGAGGAGGAGGAGGAGGAGGAGGAGGAGGAGGAGGAAGAGGAGGAGGCCAGAGGCTTTCTTGGGACAGCCTGGGGCTCTCTTGAAGCCGTCTTGGGCCGTCCAGGGCTCCTCTTGCGTCGTCTCGCGGCACTCTTGGAGGCCTCCTGGGCAATTTGGGGCCCTCCTGGGCTGTCTTGGGGCAGTTTGGGTGCCCCTTGGAAGCCTCTTGGGGCCTCTTGGGGCTTCTTCGGACCCTCTTGGGGGCCTCTTAGGGCTGAGAGCTTGAAATGTCCGTTCGAGTCCCCCATCTGGGCACTCTTCTGGAGCCGTCTTGGGGGCCTTTTGGGCCGTCTTGGAGGCGTCTTGGGCCGTCTTGGGGCCCTCTTCGGCCGTTAGGGGACCCTCTTGGTGGCCTCTTGGGCCGTCTCGGGGCGATCTTGGGGGCCTCTTGGGCCGTCTTGGCGCGTCGGGAAGCGGAAGAGGCAAGAATGCCAAAATCTTCCAAATACGTATGGGAAATCCCTGAATTTAGCCTCTTGGGGCTCTCGTGGGAAAGCTCCTGGAGGCCCCTTGGGGCGCTTTGCAGGCCTCTTGGGCCGTCTGGAGGCCGTCAAGGCGTCTTGGACAGATCGTTCGGCGATTCGGGGTTCTCTTGGACTGTCTTTGGGGCCTCTTGGGGCACTCTTGGCCCGTCTTGGGGCTCTTTTGGGCTCCGGGACTCCCAGGTGGGGCGTCTGACCCCCCCTCCCCGGGACCCCCCCCTTCCCACCCCGGCGGGGGAGGGATCGAAGGGAAGGGGCTTCCCTGCGACTCAATTACGACGTTGCTCAACTGTGCTTTGGCTGGCGCGCTGAGGAGGTACCTGGGAAAGGGGGGAGCTTCGACGAGCCCAGGGAAAGGGGGGAGGCAGGGAAAGGGGACGGCAGAGACGACGACCAACGAATGACGGAGATGACGACTTGAACGGACAAGCCCATCACACACGCCGACAGGGTCGGCGGATTTGTATGCATGCATGTATGCATGTATGCATGTATGCATATATGCATGTCTGTCTGTCTGTCTGTCTGTCTGTCTGTCTGTCTGTCTGTCTGTCTGTATGTATGTATGTATGTATGTATGTATGTATGTCTGCGTGCATGTATGTATGTATGTATGTATGTATGTATGTATGCATGTACGTTTGTGTATATATGTTTACATGTATGCATGTATGTATGTATGTATGTATGTTTGCATGTCTGTATGTATGTATGTATGTATGTATGTGTGCATGAATAGATACATGCATGTGTGTATATATGTGTATGTATGTGCGTCTGCATGCATGCATGCATGCATGCATGCATGCATGTATGATTGTATGTATGTGTACATGCATGTTTCGATCTATAAGTGTATCGATGCATATATACATACATACATATATATATGTATGTGTATGCATACATGTATGTGTGTATCTATGTATGTATGTATGCGTGTATGCATGCATGTGTGTATGTATGCATGCATGCATGTATGTATGTATGTGTGTATGTATGTATTTATGTATGTATGGATGTGTGTATGTATGTATGTATGTATGTATGTATGTATGTATGTATGTATGTACGTGTGTATGTGTGTATGCACGTATGTATGTATGTATGTATGTATGTATGTGTGTACGTATGTATGTATGTGTGTATGCACGTATGCATGTATATATATGTATATATATATATATATGCATGTATGTATACATGTATGTATGCATGCATGCACGCATGCATGTATGCATGTATGCATGTATGCATGTATGTATGTTTGTATGTATGTGTGTATGTATGTATGTTTGTATGTATGTATGTATGTATGTATGTATGTATGTATGTATGTATGTATGTATGTATGTGTGTGTATATGTATATGTATATGTATATGTATATGTATAGGTATAGGTATATGTATGTGTATATGTATGTATGCATGTATGTATGCATGCATGCATGCATGCATGTATGTATGTATATCTATATATGTGTGCATATATGTATATATATATATATATATATATATATATATGGATCGGAGTAGGCCAGGGGGGGGGCCAGGCGGGTGCCGTACCTCCCCATCTGGGTATTGGAGGGGTGCTCCCGGGACTGCCCGGGCCCTCTCCCAAACACGCCACGACACCTAAGAGGGCCCTGAAGATTGCCAAGAGCCCCAAGAGGCCCGGGACACGCCGAAGATGGTCTCAGGACGGCCGACGACGCCGCCAAAACGCCCCAAGAGCGCCTCAAGAGGCCTTTCCCAAGGGCCCCAGAATCCGAACATCATTCATTTTCCGATGGTTTTTGAAGCATTTTTGCGCTCTCGCATGTTCCGCCTCCCCACGGCCCCGGACGGCGTCAGAGGCCCTTCAGATCGCTCCGAGACGGCCGAAGAGGCTCCCAAGAAAGCCCAGAGACCGCCCAGGAGGCTCCCCAGATAATTTAAGAGGGGCTCGAGAGCGCCCCAAGAGAGCCCCAAGAGCGACCCAAGAGGGCCCGAAGAGCGCGACATTTCAAGGTCTCCAGCCTGAGAGGCTTCTAGGACGCCCCCGGAGGCCATCAAGAGGCTCCCAAGAAGCCCCGCGAGGCTCCTAAGAGGCCCCCCCGAAGCCCCAATAGGCCCCCAAGGGGCCCCCAGGGGAGCCCCCTGCAGTCAGGCCCCCCGGAAGCCCCAAGAGGCTTCCAAGAGGCCCCCAGGAGACTCCCAAGGGGCCCTAAGAGGCAACCACGAAGTACCCAAGAGCCCCCCTAGAGCTCTCCGAGAGGCCTCCGAAAAACTTCCACCACCCATATCCGAACAGGCATCCAGCAGGCCACTGGCCCATCACCCAGACATGGCGGCCTCAGGTCCACAACCCCAGTTACCAAGACGCTCGGTCTTGGAGAGGGATGCTGAGAGCGAGGACGACGACGACGAAGACGACGACTATGATGGCCATGACGATGACGATGGTGATGATGACTACGACGACGATGATGATGACGATGATGACGATGATGATAATGATGCGGGTGATTATAATGACGATGATGACGATTGCGATGATGACGACGGTGATGACGATGGTGTTGCT
Organism: Prorocentrum cordatum; assembly: GCA_963575745.1. Lineage (NCBI taxonomy): Eukaryota > Dinophyceae > Prorocentrales > Prorocentraceae > Prorocentrum > Prorocentrum cordatum. The sequence continues at coordinate 25,978 of CAUYUJ010006334.1, read as the reverse complement.
GATGGTGGTGGTGATGATGACGGTGTTGATGGTGATGGTGATGGTGATGATGACGATGTTGATGACGGTGACGATGAAGATAATGGCGATGAGGACGGCGATGGTGACGATTACGAGGGTCCAGTATGTGTATATATACACACCCTTATATGTACATACATATCTACATGTATGTCTGTATGTCTGCATTTGTCTAGACTCACACCTACCTACCTACTGACCTACCTACCAATGTAGCTATCTGTCTATCGATATCTATATATGTAAATATACATATATAAATTTGTGTGTATATATACACATATCTGTACACCTATCTCTATTTAGTATATATATACATCTAGCAATCAATGTATACATATGGATGTCTGTATATATACATCAATCGATCTATCTATATATCTATCGATCTATCTATCTATATATCTATCTATCTATCTATATTTATATATCGCTGTATCTATATATCTATCTATCTATATATATATATATATATATCGATATACCTATATGTCTGCCTGTCTGTCTGTCTGTTTATCGATCTATCTGTATATAGCTATCTATCTCTAGATCTATCTATCTATCTATCTATCTATCTATCTATCTATCTATCTATCTATATATCTATATATCTATCTATCTATCTATCTATATATATATCTAGGTACATATCTATCTATCTATATTTATATATATATAGATATCTATCTATCTATCTATCTATCTATCTATCTATCTATCTATCTATCTATCTATCTATCTATCTATATAGCTATCTATCTATCTATCTATCTATCTATCTGTCTATCTATCTATCTATAGGAGTAGGCCGCGGGCGGGCCCAGGAGCGCGGCCACGGATACAAGCGGCCGCCCCAGGGGCCCCAGGGGCGCCTTTGTGGCTCCCAACGTGGCATCGTGGGCGCACAGGTGGCCCACAAACAGTCTACTAGACCGGGTCTAACACACCTCGAGAGCTTCGAATCTGCATTCTGAACGGGCTCCGAAGGCTTCCGGGCTGCGCCAGGACGGCCCCGGGCAGGCTTCAGTGCGCGCTCGAGGCCCCGGACGAGTGCCCCGTGAGGCAAAAGTCTGTGATTTCCCAAGGTTTTTCAATTTTTTTCGGGGCTCCCTACTTCTCGAGATTCTGACAATCCGCGACGGCCCAGGCGGCTCCCAGGAGGGCCCCTGGACGGCCTGGCAGGGCTCCATGACGGCCCCAGGGGCGCCCAAGATGGCCCAGGAAGCCTTGACGACGGACGGGCCCCAAGATGGGCTCAAGAGTGGGAGCATGAACCGAGAGTTCCAGTGCTTCGCCCCAGGAGGCTCCCAGGAGGCCCCAAGAAGGCGCCAGGATGGCCGCGGGTAGGCTCCAGTGGGCGCCGGAGGCTCCAGACGAGCGCCCCGAGATGCCCAAACCTTTGATTTCCCGTGGGTTCTCTTATGTTTTAGGAGGTTCTCCACTCCTCGAGTTTCCCACAAGGCACGACGGCCCAAAAGAGGCCTCCAACACCGCCTCAGGACGGGCCACGAGGCACCCAGGAGGGCAACCTCAAAGGGCTACATGACGGCCCCAGGGGCGTCCAAGACGGCTCAAGGAGCTTTAGAGACGGCCCCTCGAACCCTGTGGCCCAAGATGCCCCCCAGACCCCCGAAATTAATATTGATGGCGTGGCGACGGGGGGCTTGTGAGTGGACAAACATATTCGAACCCCAAAGCACCGCCTTGACTGAGATCAACATTGATGTCGGGGGCGCGGGGGTGATTTAGAATCTCCCTCAAATGTGTAAGGGTTCGAATATATTGTCCATGTACGGGAGCATGAACCGACATGAAGAGCTCTTCGCCCTGAGAGGTCCCCAGGAGGCCACAAGGGCGCGCCAGGACGGTTCCGGGCAGGCGTCAGTGGCGCCCGAGGCCCCAGTTGAGCGCCCCGAGAGGCCAACATCTGTGATTTCCTTCACGGTTTGCAGTGTTTCGGGGGTCCTCCACTTTTCAAGCTTCGACAATCCACGCCGGCCCAATAGGTTTCAACACCGCCTCAGGACGGGCCACGAGGTCCCCAGGAGGGCCCCGGGACGGCCTAATGGCTCGGGGCGCCCAAAATTATGTCAAGAACGGGAGCATGAGCTCTCCTGACCAAGAGGCTCCAGGAGGCCTCAAGAAGGCCCTCAGAGGCTGCCGCGAGGCCCCAAGATGACCCCGTGAGGCCCCACGAAGCCCCAGAAGGCACCAACACGGCCCCCAAGAGGCCAAACAACGGCCCCCAAGAGGCCCCCGCGAGGCCTCCCTCGACATCCCACCGAACACTCTCATGGCGTTCGACCCACTACCCAGGCACGGTGGAGGAATGTGTCGAAGGCCATTTCAGTCTTTTTCGCTCCCCCCTCCGCTCCTTGAACAATTTCTTGTCGTGGCCTGCCCAGCTCCTACCGTTCTTGTTCCGTTACCTTACGCCTCCTCCATCTCATTTCGAAACCGCACCGCCATGACAACATGTCCGAATGGTTCCATCTGGCTGTGACTCGGGCTTTGCAGCCTCATGTGAGGTACCCTGGTAACCTCATCGAGGACTCCGACACAGCCCTACTCACCATGTTTCTGGAGAGCCTTCCTGGAACAGACTTGTCGCTGCCACTCCGACGAGGAGACCGAAGAGGAGGAGGAGGAGGAGGAGGAGGAGGAGGAGGAGGAGGAGGAGGAGGAGGAGGAGGAGGAGGAGGAGGAGGAGGAGGAGGAGGCTGCGGCTACGGCGGACAGACCGCCGCGGGGCCGCCAGTGCGCGAGGAGGAGGTGGAGGAGGAGGAGGAGGAGAAGGAAGAGGAGGAGGAGGAGGAGGAGGAGGGTCCGTGCCATCCCACCGAGCATTTCACTTCAGCGTACTGTCACCCGGGGACCCGTTCACAACGGAACCGAGGTCTCGCCCGCGGCACCGCTGCGAGTGGACTCGGTGTCGAGGGTGCTGCTTACAACTGCCTCTCGCCTGTGCGAGGCCCCCACGAGGCCCCAATCAGGCAGCTGCTCTGAGGCCGCCTCCTTCCCAAAAGCTTTCCCCCTCCTCCTACCCCCTTGTGCGTGTCGCCAATTTTGCTGGCTCGCATAGTAGACGCATGTCCCACGAAACCATGCGCCGAGCGTCGCGCCCAAGCTTGAAGCGTGACTGCTATTCACCGAGCGCGTTCCACTACTCTCAAGGTGCCTACCCGCAAATTGTCCGAAAGACATTTGTTTGCCTCGATGTGATGTATTGTAAATCCCCCGCGGCGGATGCAGGCCATCTGCGAGTATTTGCTTTGCGAGTAGTGGAACGCGCTTGTCTAGCCATGGTCCCCAGCCTCCAGCTGCATGCAGCTGATCCCCGCGAGGACCTGCTTGAAAGTCCCCATTTGAGATGTCAAGGCTGGAAACACCGAGCATTTCTCCAGAGTCACAGGGTTTGGATGGAGACTGACCCCGAAAGCGCTTTAATTTCTTTCCTGAGCCAGTATTGAACACGTACGCGGGAACTTGGAACGGAGGAGGAGGAGGAGGAATCGCAGGTTCCTTTCTCCTCTTTCTGTCCTCGACTTCAGTGGCCAGAGAGCCCATGGCCGCGTGCAGCAGACGGTGCCTGACCAATAATGCTTGGCGTCTCGCATTTGGCACGTGTGGTCTGACAGACTCTGGAAGACGCACTCGTTCAGCCTTGTCAGCCACGATCCCATCAATCACTGCGCTTCTCAAACTCATCGGTGCTGCTCAATCGGCTATGTCTCTGCCTGTCGCGTGATCATGCATGAGCTCGTCTTGCATCAACTCGGGAGATAGGTTCGAAAAGAGTTGCCCTATGCGGGCCCATTGATCTGCATCTTGTCCTCGCTGATCTGCGCACTTCTGCGCAAGCCATCTTCTATGCGCGCTCATGGGCCCGCGACTAGCGCAGGTGGCCAACTATGGAAGACTCAGTTCTCCTCTTGGCATTGATTGCTGCCGACGTCCAGAGAATTCTGCAGCGGTGTAACGAAGATTCATTCACAACGCTTGAAGTTCATCATCACTATGATGCCCAAGGCACCTCGCCGAATGCGCGAGTCGGCTGCCTTGGCCCCCCCACACCCCGCTGGAGCCTCCGAAGTTATCGGTGGGGATGCTGTTGATCTGCAGGAATACAAGCTAGGGCCACGCCATCATGAAGTCGAAGGAGAAACAGCGCCAATAGTTTTTGTTTGCGACGTTTTTTGGTTCTCATTCTTCTTGTGACCAGACGAGTGTCACTCGTCGTCCATTGGTGGGTTCTGTATGGCTGCCTTCAGCACTCTTTAACCCGGTTGCCAGCCTCGTACGCTGGATGCTTCGTGCCATTTTCACGTCCGTGCCCGTTGACGCGGCAATTCGATGTCCTCACCACCCCATTTGCACACGCACCGAAGCTCAGCTGGACTCTTGCCGGCATGCTCCGCCAAGGCCCCCCTGCATGCACGTGGCCAAGCATGGCAAATTGCACTCTTTGCCTTCGAGCCGAGGCCTACCTGATTGTCACTGACCATCTGTCTCAATAGCCTCAATGCGCTGGTCCCCTGCTGAAGCCCTTCACCATCGGAAGCAGACATGACGCCAATGGAAAAGTAAACACCACCATTAACAAGATATCGAATACCAGAGGATCCTTCATCTGGAAAGTGCCAATCGTTAGCTTCTGGAAGCTCCTCTGGAAATCCAGCCACCGGATAGCTAGCAAATGTGTGAAACTCGCAGGAAGAGGGGGCGACATGTGCGATTCCGTTGAGCAGGAGCGAGATTGACCAACTACGAACATACTCGATCTCATGCTCTTCGGACGTTAGATCGCAAGTCAGGATGATCCCACCACTGCTTCAACCGCAGCCCGTAAGTCTCTTTTGCTGATTTCTCCGATGGATCCTGAGCTGGAGCCTGCGCTGCCAAATGTGTGGTGCGATCGCGGCCCGTTGGTGCGGACATGGCAGGGATCCGCGAGCCGCCGTCGATGCTGATCGAGAGGTAGCCAGAAGACTCCGTGAAGGTGAAACCCGCAGTTGCCGAGGGTCTGACCTACTTGTTTCTCCACCGTGATGATTGAGATGACAGTCGAAGAGCATGAGTGCACTTCAAACACTTGTGGCGATCGCTTTGCTTCTGGGCTCTCTTGACCCTCAGAAACCTTGCTGGCCTGCGCCAATGTCCGTACAGAGCTACGTAGTCTTCCGAGTCACCGTCAATTTGATGCCGCGATGCCGCAGTGCACGGACGATCGCTTGCGCTCCCTGAAAACAATAACAAGCCGCCAGAGGTTTCACTTTGCTTTTGAAACCCTTTTGCCTCAACCAGCTGACTTTCATTGCTGGGTGATGGATCGAATCTTTCTGCATTCGCTGCCCGGATTCTTTTCGTCGCTTGTGCAAGACCAATCCAGATGCACAAACGACGATTGCGCCGAGTATTCGCTTGACACAATCGTGGTCCCACGTAGCGCGCCATGATGCGAGCAGACTTCGTGCCTGATCGAGTGCACTAATTCATGGACCTTGCCACCTCGAATGGGCGCTACCAGGCTACAAGTGTGAACCAATTCGAATTAAGGAACTCTCGGTGGGAATCCCAAACGCAAGCATTGTAGCACGAGCGAATTTTTAGGCAAACGCATGATGCCAGGATGCGAGTCAATATCCACCTCCGCCCGTAGGGAGCGTCAAGAGCTGCTGTCGCTCCTTCATCCAGCACCCGGGCTTCCGCAAGGACGAGCGCGGCCTTGAGGCCGCCGTCCACCTCGCTCTGCTGCAGACGCGCGCGAGCATGGGAATGAGACCGATCACCAAGTCCCCGCTGGCATTCTTGGGGGGCAGCTTCCCCATGACCTCGAAAGCTTGGGCCCGCCTCGCCAAGATCGAGGAGGTCTGACCTGGCATTCAACATTTGCATCGGGGAGCCGCCGGAGATCTCCAGGAGAGAGCCGATCACCCCCCGACCCCGCTTCAGATTTCATTTCACGTGAGGCCCGTCGGAGATCCGGAACAGTGAGTGGAGGGAGTGTGCGGGGGTCATCTCGCACAGCTGCGCGCACGATACGGAGCACCGCCTCAAAGCCGCCTCGGGCTTGGCCTCCACAGGAGCCCGAAAGGAGTGCCATTGACAAGCCTTGACGTCTATCACGCCCTTGGGGAGGCAGAGGGCGGAGTCGTCGCCCTGAGTCTCGAGAAGGGGGACGGGGCCTCGACTTTGCTCTGGCGCAGCGTGCCCAATGTCACGGAGGCCGAGGCCCGTTCACGAAGCTCGCGCACTGACTCAGCAGTGGCACGCCGCCGGCTCTGGTGTAGCACTCCTGTCCGCCCAGCTGGCAAACTTGCCCAACTGGGCGGTCCCAGTGGTAGGATGTTTCTCAAAGCGACGGGTCGCGCCTTCATTCGGATCATCCAAGCTCCAGCCCCTCTCGAATTCCTCGGTGGACTTTGCGGGGCCGAGCCTCAACCAGGCGCGTGCGCGCCCCCGCTTCATCTGCTAATGCTGAAGGAGGCCGCCGCGTAGGCCACGATGTTTATGATGCTTGCGCAAGGACCGCAAGGCAATGTCGCAAGGACCGCAAGGCAATGTGAGACCTGGAGCACCACCCCGAGATCATATCACGCAGCGGCGACAACCGATCCTTGTGGCTAACCTGCACCCCGTGAGCGCGATATTTTGGAACATCTGACCGAGGATGCCCTGGTGGCAACTCCTCATGAGGATGCGCTCGGATAGTGCCCTCCACCGTAGTTCGGCGCAGACGTCGCGTAGAGCCCGTTGGTGAAGGGATGTAGGGAGGGAGGGATGGGGTAACGACCTAGAGCCTGCAGACGTATGCTAGGCCTCCAACAGTTCAGCTTGGCGCAGCGCAAGCAGGCTCAGTCTCGTTATCGACATGGAGGCTGGAGGGCTCGACCGAGTCCACGACGCATTGCTCGGAAGACGCACCTGGGGGTCCGACCCTGCCGAGGCCACCAGCTGACCCTGATGTTGGGGCGCCGCCGCGAGCCGCGGCACCTCTCCCCAGAGCTCTCGCTAGAGCGAGGTCCACACGGCTCTCAAGACGTCGAGCAGAGCTGAAGCTCGTGAGCCCAGGGATCTTCCTCGGAGCAGAAGGACTGGGCATCATGACTATCTCCGACATCCGTCGTGTCAGGGTCTGCTGAGGCTCGACAGGCTGGGGCGTTGAAGGGCTCGCGATCTCTCACCGAGCAGTGCTGTATTTGTCATCGTGCCTAGCTGTGGCAAGCTGGCTGGCTACACTGGTCAGAAGTCTCGCGACGCCTTATGTTGACCCTGGAGTTGGCTCAGTAGCTGGACGAGGCAGGTTGAGGCAATCTGGCAGCCTGGCAGCCTTGCTGAGAGTCTGTGAGTAGCTGGTCAGGCTCGAGCCTGGTGCTTGAGAGGAGCAGGATCAGGAGGCGGAGGAGGAGGATGAGGATGAGGATGAGGAGGAGGAGGAGGTGGAGGAGAGAAGCACTGATTGGGAGGATCAAGATGATTGCGATGAGGAGTAAAGGGAGGTCAGCACTAGGAGGGAGGGCTGATGCACAAGAGGAGAAGGAGGATGAGGAGGAAGAGGAGGAGGATGATGAGGAGGAGGAGGAGGAGCAGGATGACAAGGGGGAGGAGGAGGAGAAGGAGCATGACTACCGATTCACCCTTGCTGATCATCTGGGGCCATAAGAGACACTCCCTCGCCTCCTCGCCAATGCCTCCAGGAGAAGCTCCGCCGTGGCTCTGTCAAGCAGTGCTTGGCGGCGCTGTAGCACCAACTATTCCTTTAAGGCCCGCAGTCTTGCGCTTCGTGCTGAGTTTAATCCTGCTTGGTTTCAAACAAGCGATGCCTGACGGGTTGTGCTCTCTGCCGCGGGTCCCTCAGGGCTGGTGAGTGCTGGCGAGTCGGTCGAAGTGGTGGCGGAACAGCTCGGAGCCCTCGCGGAGCTGGCGGGGTGGTTGTGGGCCGCGGGAGTCGGGGCTCGTCTGTGCCGTCTCAGGGTCCGGGTGTGTAGTTCTGAAGCTCGGCGCCGCGCCAGGGGGGAGGTGAGAGGGGGCAGGTCTTCTTAGAAAGGGGTGGGGCTTCTCAGATGCCCTCGGGCCTTCTGATGAGTTTTCTGTTCCTTTGGGTGTGGCTTAAAACATTTCGCGGAAGGCCTGGGGCCTTCGAGCCTTCTGAGAAAGCCTCCCCCCTTCCACTTCCCCTTTGGGCTCCCCGCCGAGAATCGCTCTCTGTCGGCAACTGTGGATATGCAGAGAGCATGTGGGATGTGCGCTGAACGTTTGTGCTGGTTTTCTCTGGAGACTTTGCGGTCCTCCTGGGGGCCTTTTGGGGGTCGCTCCTGGGCCTCTTGGAATCCTCTTGGATTGTCTTGGTGCCCTCATGGGCTGTCTTGAGACAATGTTGGGCCGCCTTGGGCTCGTTAGCCGTCTTGATGGTCTTCGGGGATCCTCTTGCAGTCCTCGTGGAGCCCACGACTGCCCCCTCTTGCAGTCCTGTTGGAGCCTCCTTCCCCGTCCTTCCCTCCTCACGCCTCCTTTTTCGCAACGCGCCCTCCTCCATCTCGGACTGATCCCTCCTCCCTTCCTCCAGCGTGGCAGCAGTCTTGGTCCACACCGGTGGTCCGCGGCCAGTATGGCCTTCAAGCCAGCTCGCCCTGGTCTCGGCTGTGTGCTGGTTCACCTCAGGGCGCGACCAGTCCGCCCTGGTCCCGAGTGGCTCCCCCAGGCTGCGGCAGCAACGTGGGCAGGGATGGCAACGGCAATGCGCAGGCGCACATCACCTGCTCGGGGAGTTTCGGCCCATAAGCTTTGGCGATCGAAGGTGCCCCAGGCACAGGATGGAAGAAGTCGTCGCCACCACCGCCGCAGCAGCCCAAGGCGAAGGCGACCCCCTTCCAGCGCAGGCCGTGGATGTGGCATGGACGCTGGCGGCACGATTGTAGGGAAGGCCATACGTCGAAGACACGCTCGGGCTTGTCCAAGTTGGAAGTCGTGGCGCCCGGTCTCATCGCACAGCTCAGGGCGAATCCCGGGGACTGCGACGGGGTTGCCAAGATGGCGGCCCAACTCCTGGAGGCGGCCCCCACCCCAGCCCTGAGGTCACCGCTGCTCGAGCAGGAAGTGGCCTCCCAGGGGGCGGTGCAGACGGGCTCGGGTGGCCCTTGACGCTCTGCGCCGTGCGGGTCCTCGCAGGAGAGAGTCGGCCCGCAGAGTTCAGGGCGAAGGGGGATGACTTACAGCAGTGCAGCCAGCCATTGAGGCCAGGAAGGCGAGAGGAGGCGTGTGCCAGTGAGCTCTCGATCCTGGGAATGCCACAGCAGACGCCGCCCACTCCTCCCAAATCGGCGATCCAGCTGTCGACGCTCGTGGGTGGAGACGAAGATGGTCTGTCCATCCTCGAAGGGCCCTTCTTTGACTCCGGAGGCTTCGAGCCCGACGAAGCAGAAGTCGAGGGGTGGGCCAAAGTCAAGTCGGAGTTGGCGAATGGGGTGCGTTCGGAGATCGCAAAAGCATTCGGCCCCACCACCAAGAACAATGTTGTTTTCAATTGTGAAGGCCAGCGCTTGGCTGAGGGGATGCAGGCCATTCGCGGCAAGCCAGACCCAACATCCGAAGGGGCAGCGGTCTCAGGCAGTGTTTCCTCCTCGGCGCCAGGGGCGAGGCCCGACCGCCCTGGAGAGAGCCTGTTGCTGGTGTTAGTGGCGAGTTCTATAGTAATGCTGCTTGGCCAAGGGTCGAGGATCTACGTCTGGCAGCCACGCCGGAAGCTAAGGTAGTTGTTGCTGAGAGGAACGCAGCGGGAGACCCGTAGGTGGTATGGCGCCACATTTGAGGGCAACGAGTTCCCCAACGACTCGAACTTGTTCCTATCGGAGGAAGAATGTAGAGCTTTTGCCCACCTTGAGGTGCCCCCCCCGCCCCCTCGGGCGCCGAGCCGGCAAGTCCCGCGGCAGCCTCGGCACGGCCTGGCCTGCTTGATGCTTCGGAGCGCGAGGGCAAGACGAGCCCTCGGCTGCAGTGGCGGCCGGGGGGCCCCCCTTCCCCAGGCAACGCGCCCTTCGGAGGGTTAGTGCTCGCGCGGGGCATCTCGAGATCGGATGGGGTGCGATCGAATTGGTCTATGTCCAACAACTGCGGCGGGGGCCCTCCGCGGGGGGTGGCCGATTCCCCCGCCGCGACTACGCCAGCCACTGCTCAGGTCCGAGGCAAACGACGATGCGCCTGAGCCTGGCTCGTGCGACGATCGCACTAGGTCAGCGAAGTAGGATATTAGAACCCCCGCCCGGCGCCGCCGCGACCGCCGACTTTCGGGGGCGCTGCTGAGGGACCTCGTCCTTTGACGGGCAGATGGGAGCGCGCGGAGTTGATTTATAACCGGGCGTCTAGTCCCGAGACAGGTCGGCAGCGAGCGGATTTTGGCGAGGAGTGCCCGGGCCTGACGGGGGCAAGCCGCCGCGAGGACTGCGTTCCAGGAGTTTCCACGGCGGTGGAAGCTGAGTTCAGGACTGTGCCGGTTTCGACGACAGCGGCAGGCTCGGGGATCCCGCCGAGAAGGTGATCAGAACGCAAGGCAGAGCACGGTAGTCAGGTTCCCCTCGAGCCCGACTGCCTGGGCGCCGCCGCGAGGACTCGACGGCGCGACGCGGCTGTGCGAAGCTCCTCGTAGCAAGGAGATGGTTGCCAGAACGCGGCTGCCAGGTGCCCATCGAGCCTAGCAGCCTCGGCGTCGCCCCTGAGTTTAGTCGGCAATCTGAACGCGGCAGTTGGGTTGGAAGGTCCTGCCCCCTTGTTTTTCCAGTTGGAAGAAAAAAAGGGTCGGGGTGGGTCAGAACTCGGCTGCCGGGTGCCCCCCTGAGCCCAGCGGCCTCGACGGGGCGGCCCTGGGGGCCCGAGGCTGCCGGCGAGGCTGCGGGGGGCGCTGAGCCCGAGAACGGCCTCCCGAAATTCGCGGCGCCAGTCGCGGCGGGGACTGCGATTGCCGCGCCAACAGCTACAATGCTTGCGAATTGGCTCAGCACCGCCCAGGCGTGGAGTCAGACGTCTGTTTGTTTCAATAGAGCCGGCTGCCAGCGACCCCCCTCCGCGACGGCGCGCGGCCGCGTCGTTGACGGGGCGGGGGTCGCCATCGGATGGGCCGCGTCGAGTGCCTGCGTCGCCGTCTCTGGGGGCTCGCGAGATTCGCTTGCTTCGGCGCGGGCGCCGACGCAGGCCGGGTTTCCCGCGCCCCCGAGGGGGTTCCACATGCTAGATGCGATCGCCTGGGGGCGCCTTGTAGGTGACATCCGGCGCTTCCCTCGGCGGCGCGGCGGCGCCGGACTTGCCGCCCTCGGTTTCTCCCGGAAGCTTTCGCGGTGAGCCTGGCGCTGGTCTCGGATTTGGGGCGCTCTGGGTGGGGTCTGGGAATCTGGCGAGATCCACGTGCGTGCGCGTGTGCGTCAGCTTGTGTTCAGATGGGGCTCTGGAGAAGAGAGAGGACTATTGCGCCCTGGCCTGGCCGCCCTTTGGGGGCTTTTCTCGATCCCTGGTGGCGCTGCTGTCGCGGGCGCCACGGTTTCGCGGGCTCGAGGTATTCGTTTTTTTTTTTGGGGGGGGGTGCCTGTGTGGACTCTGACGGGCGTCCTGGATCCGAGTAGTTCAGACGCGGGCATCAGTTGCCGCGTTTTCGGGCGCTCGTGCGCGCGCGGGCTTCGGGGCCGAATCGCCCCTGGCATGTTTGACATTTTAGTTCGTCGGTGGATGTGAATGCTTTCGCTGTTTACCTTGTTGGTCCATGCGCACTTCGATCCGCCGGCCTGCGCCCGTTCCGCCCCTCCATGGATGCCCCCCCCCCCGTGATCTCCAATCATGCCGTTGTGGTGCTTTCCAAGGGATTCCCGTTGCGAGGCTTTCCATCGGAATCTCTGCTCGGTGCTATCCTAGATTCCGAGCGTGGAGCTTTACAATGGCATTTCTTTATTGCGTTTTCCAGCGGATAATTTTCGTGATTTTCTCCAGTCGAATCTCTTTGCGGTGCTTTCCACAGGACTCCCATTGCGACGCTTTCCAATGGAAGCCCTTTGCAGCGCGTTCCAAATGATTTTCATTGCAAGGGTCTTCAGTGTAATTTCTGTATGGCGCGTTCCAGAGGATCTCTGTTGCGGGGCTTGCCAGTGTGATCTCTGCGTTGTGCTTTCCAAAGGAGTCCTTTCGTGAGGCTTTCCAATGGAAACCCTCTGCGGTGCTATCCAAAGGATTCATGCTGCGAGGCTTCCTGATTGGACCCCTCTGCGGCACTTTCGGATCGATTCCTTTTTGTGCGGCTTTCCAATGCGAGCTTTCAGTGGTGCTTTCAAGAAGTTTTTCTGGTTTGAGGCTTTCCCGCGAAATCCCGGCGCGGTGCTTTCTGATGGTTCCTTTTTGCGCGGCTTTCCAATGGGGGCCCCTTTGTGGCGCTCTTCATGTCATTCGAATCCCTTCGCGGCGCTTTCCAACGAACCCCTTTTGTGGTATTTTTTGAGAAGGAGCCCGTCGTAGCGTTTTCCAGAGGATTCATTGTGCGTTGTTTTCCAGTGGGCAACCCCCGCGCGGCATTTTCCAGAGGATTCCTGTTGCGAGACGCTCCGATCTGATTTATCTCGCTGCGCGGCTCAAAGGGTCGGTCGGCCTGGCGCCTGCGCGGCGCATCGGCAAATTCAACGCCCGAAGCCGCGCAACGGCGAAACCCGCTGGGGAGAGCATCAGGGCCCATGCGAGCCCGAGCTGAACCCCCTTTTCGCGATGGCGCGCGGCGCGCGCGAGAAGCAATGCACGACTGTGGAGCACAGCGACGCAGAGCGCATCGCGTTTGCGAAGCACAAAAACGCGGAGCACATCGCGACAGCGACGCAGAAATCAAAGCGCCCGACTGCGAAGCATATCGTCGCACGGAGCAAAGAGGAACGGAGGGGGGGGGGGGGTGGGGCGGGGCCAGGGCTACATCCTTTGTGCGAGCAAAAGCACGCAAGGAGCCCACTGCTGTTTAGGCCCCCCGCTGAGTCGCTGGCGCCCCCACTTTCAGGGGCGTTTGGAGCGTGGCCCGCGCGTTGAAAGCTTCAGTGGGTGGTCTTCCGGCGACGCTGCAATTTTGTTGTACAGCGCCGTCTGACGCTCGCGCGAAGTGCTGCTCAGTGGAAGGTCCCCCGCTTTGTCCATGATCTCCTGATTGGGGGCTCTTGAAAAACGCGCGCGCCAGGGGCGCTCGGGGTTTTCCTTGCGTATTTCGCGCGACAGCTCTCCAGCGGCAGTCTCTAAGCCATAAACATCTTCGGCAGTGCGACATCTAGGCGCAGTTCAGTCTTTCTGCGGCGACAGATGTCGGCGTGCGACCAACGCCAGGCTAGACACTTGAAGGTTGATTTGGCGTGACCTAGTCTTCTTGGCACTTCTGTTTGAGTTGCGCAGTGAATGTTCAGCAGCCCCCCCCGATACTCAGCTTGATCAACAGTTTTAAGCGGAGCGCTGACTGGATAAGATAGCCTGCCGGAATTATGCACGCGCGTGCGTGTAGTCTTGTCCCAGTTGAGATCTAGTCCGTACCTCCGGCCTTCGTCAATCGCCATGCCCCGGGAAGTTTCTGCGATTTGCAACGGAGTCGTTTCCAATGGACATTGTGTCGTCAGCGCGTGCGAGATCACGACGTGCCAGATTCCAGCTCCACGATGTCTTCCCGCAGGCTCGCCATTCATTGATCTTTGTCGAAAAACATGACGCTTGGTAGAAGTATGGGCAAAAAAGGAAATATTGGACCCCCTTGGGCGACCCCTGCGGCTTGCATTATTTGGCTAGAGTTCCCGGCGTGACCCTTTAATCTGAAGCTTCTGTGCTTGTAGATCGACGCAAACACCTGCGCGACGTCCAGAGGCACTCCGGATCTTCGTGGGCGTCCAGAAGAGCACCATGGCAAATTTGATCGAAAGCATTTAACCAAACAAGCAATACTGCACTCAGCCCCGGTGCTTCACCTGTCTGCGCAGCTTCGAACGCGCGACGCGCGATGCTGATGGCTTGTGATGTGCCTTTGCCCGTACAGAAGCCAGACTGGCTCGAACGCATTCTTTGCGTTGCCCCGCCATTTAGGATGCGTTTCTGGACTACTTACGCTAGGGGCTTATATCCAATTCCCCAATCAAAGCTTGCCTCTGTAAGGGTCCTAGCAGATTCATATTGTTGGGTGAGGTGTGGCGCCGATTTCGGCGGCGCGCCCGGGTGCTCCGTTGCCCAGGTGCCCGGGCGCCCGCGGGCGCCCGGCTGGTGCTCGGGCGCGGGCGCGGGCCCCCAGGTGCCCGGGTGCCCAGGTGCCCGGTTGCCCGGGTGCCCGGGTGCCCGGTTGCCCGGGTGCACGGGTGCCCGGGTGACCGGTAGCCTTATGGCCCTATGGCCCTATAGCCTTCAAGCAATGTAGCACTATAGCCCTGTTGGCCTATAGCCCCATAGCCCAGTAACCCAATAGCCCTATACCCCTTTAGTCCCATAGCCTCATAGCCCCACAGCCTTATAGCCCTATAGCCTATAGTCCTTTATCTCTATAGCTCATTAGCCTCATTGTCCCGTGGCCCCATAGCATAGCCCAATAGCCGTATAGCCCCATTGCCTTATAGCCCACTAGCCCTATAGCCTTATAGTCCTATAGCTCTATAGTCCCATTGCCCAACAGCCCAATATACCTATAGCCCCATAGCCCCATAGCCTTCTAGCCCTGCAGCCCTATAGCCCCTTAGCCCTATAGCCCTACACAGATTATGGTTTGGGTTTTCTCTGGTATCACTGTTCAAAGAGAAATTGGCTTGTAATTCTCTGGAAGGCTTCCGTCGCCGTTTTGTGTGTCGTAGTGCCACAAATGACGCATGCCACTCTTCTGGGATATCCTTCTCGCCCCAACTCCTCCAGAATAACATCGAGAATTCGTTGCGTGCTTCCTGTGACCGTAGCGATGTGTTCCAAAACTCCTGCAGGCACGTCGCCAATGCTGGCCGCTTTGCCCGTCGAGAGAGCCCGCAATCCATTCTTCAGTTTATTCATGTTGAAAGTACTAGTCGAAAGTGGCAATGCATGTCCCAAGTGATCGTGCCCTGTCGGTGCGAGTTGCATGTCGAACTTTCCATGTGCTTCTTCAAGGTAAACGGCTAAAGCGTCTGCGCGTTGGGAGCTATCGACCATCTGTCCTCGCTCGTCCTGAATTTGGACAAGCCGCTTGGGGGGCGTCTTCCACAGCGCTCGAACTGTTGTCCACGATCATCCGGCCAACTTTGCTTCCAGCGACTTCTTCTTGTCAGCCCTCGCGGATGTATTGGTGCGTTTGCTTATGTAGTTCTTCCGTCGCCCCCTGTGCTTGAAGTTGATTGCGTTTGTTCGACAAGCCCAGCGTGGCCGTGATAATCCACGGGCGCTTGGGTTCCTTCTCGCGTCGATGAAAATCTTCCGCCGCGCATTCCATCGAAGATCTAACGCGGCGCGCATTCGCGCCCACATTTGCCAGTTCTGTGGCCGCGAGAGATGCTTCGCACATGAACTTTTGGCAATCATCGTTTGCCATGTCTTCGTTGTTCACCAAGAGATCCCTGTACTTCGCGCCGATTCTGTGGTTCTGTGGTGTTACGTCGAATTCGATGTCCACTGACAGGCGCATGAAGAAATGTCGGGTTGCTAAAATTGATCCGCGATCTGTCCAAAGATGTGATATCTTCGCAAACGTTGCGGGGTTCGTTAAACAATTGTCTGTTTGAGCGAAGCCCTCTCCCACAGGACTTGTCATGTCGACTTCTGCGCCGTTGTGTGCGACCAACGCTTCAGGCGGGTACTCGAAGAACCGCGCCAGCAATGGCGCTCGAGGATGCTATGCGCGCATCCAACAACATATCTCCATTCAAGTGCGTGCGCCGCGTCGGCCAGTTCTTTCGAAAGGCGCATTCGCCGCTGACGTCGTCGTCTCCCGGCTGACGGTCGTGCAGCCTAGCGGTGGACTCCCCCGGGGCAAGTGTTCAACTGTGTCTGGTCGGTGCCAGCCAGAACTTTGGGAGTTGGTCGTGGAATTCCCTCTTGTCTTCGTAATCGCACCCTGCGTGCGGAGCGTGCGCCGCGTCAACGCGAAGTGCTCCGTCGCGGACCTTTTTAGCTCCAGTATGGCTAGCCCGTCCAAAACAAACTTGTAACTGATGCCCGATATGATCCAGCGTGGGGAGATCAAGAAAACCACTCTGTAATAGAATCTACCAGCGGGCGGCGGTTGAGATGTCCCCGATCAGTTACGAAGGCGCCTGAATCCAACTCGTCGGCATGCGCGGCAATGCCTGTCTCTTGCGCGCTGAGCGCAGTGCTTTGGCTCCAATTTTTCTCCCGCCGAATCTTTCTGAGGCGCTTTTCAAAGGATTCCAATCGTGATTGTTTCTAGCAGAATGCGCGTTGTTAGACAGCGCTTTCTAATGTGCCCTTGTTGCGAGGCCCTGCAGTGGCATTCCCGTGTAGCGCTCCGCGCCGTGTTCCCAGCCCGAGGCCCCCCAATCGAATGCAAGGGCGTCCTCTCGTGATGCTTCCCAATAGAAGCGCTCAACCATGCTTTCTAAACGGTTTCATTTACGACGCTTTCCAACGCAATCCGCGTTTGCAATGGTTCCGAGCGGATTCTCGTTGCGAGGACATAGAAACCACGTGGGGCGATTTCTGGAGGTTTTCAGTCGCGGGCGCTCCAAAGCAATTCTGCCTGGCGCTGTCCAACATATTTCTTTTGCGAGTCCTTCCGACGCAGTCTTTCAGATTTCCTTCCGCAGGATTCCAGTTGTTATGTTTCCCAGATACCCCGCGGAGTTCCCTTGAAGCGCTTTTCAAATGATTCCAAGTATGTCTGTGTCTAACAGAATGCGTTTGTTGCGCTTTCTCAAGGGCCCCTGTTGTGAGGTCATCCGCGGGGGCCTCTGCGTAGCACTTCGCACGGAGTTCCAGGCGCGAGGGTTTCCAATCTGATCCCCATGCGGCGCTTGCCAAAGGATTCCTGATGCGAGGCCCTCGATGCAACGGATTTCTTCGTGGCGCTTCTCACGAGATTCCGCTCGCGATGCTTTCCAATGGGGACTTCGGCAGCGCCTTCCAAGCGGCTCCGACTACGGGGCTGTCCAACGCGATCCCTTGGCAGTGATTCCTGGCGGATTCCTGTCGCGAGGGCGTCCGATATTTTTGTTTTTCTTTGCAGAGGGGCTCGTTCGCGGTGCTCGAGGGCGGGGGGGGGGCGCGACGAAAAAAACGCACGTTCGATTTTTTGTTGGCTTTGCATCTCTTCTTCCGCCCCCCCCTCCCCAGGCTGCAAGCCCCCCCCCCCCCGGTCGCGAATCTGATTGCGCGAGGGGTCGCGCGATTGAAAGCGCGGCGAAGCGGCGCCCCCCCCTCTCGAGCCCCCCCCCTTCCCCCGACGCCCCGGGCGCGTTGCTGGCCGCGCCCCGCCGGCGCGCGAGAGAACAGGAAACGGACGCATAAGCGATTCAGACGCGGCCCCCCCCCAAAAAAAAAAACAAAAGCCCCGCCCTCAGAAGAAACGAAGGGGACATCGAACCGAAGAGGGCCAAAAACGCAGGGCGGGGATTCGGCCCCGTGACCGCGCGCGCTGCCCCTGTGCAGTGGGTTCGGCGCGCGCGCTCGCCGCGCGCCGGCGCCGCGTCGCAATTGGCTGCAATGGCCGCCGGCAGGGCGGCGGGGGCGGTGGCAGTGGCAACGGTGGTAAATGCAATGGCCAACCGCGTCGCGATGGGGCTCGGGGTCGACGGGCGCGGAGATGGTTTCCGAGGTCGTCGCGGCTGGCGTCGTGGGCGCGGCCGCGAGTGGAGTCGCTGCTTGTCGCCCCCCCCGCTCCGTTCGCGAGCGCGCAGAGCGTTGGAATGAGATGGCGAATGGGCTCTCGGCCCGCGCGGGCCCCGGGCGTCGCGCGAGGGTGGCCGCGGGCCAAGAGAAGGGGGGGGTCTTCCAGACGCAGTGCTGGGCTTTGACGGCAGCGGGTCGATTCCGGCGCCCCGAGGCCGGCGTTCCCTCCGACGCCGGCGACGGTGACCCTGGCGCGCGGCGATTTCTTGGTCTTCGAGTTCAGCGACGTCCCCAGAAGCGATGGCCGTTGAAGACGCAAAGGATCTCAAGCAGTCAGGCGTCGCCGCCGGCCAGGGCGCGGGCGGGGCGAGAATTTGGGCGAGGCAGGGGGTGGCGAATTTGCGAGCGCGTCGCGCATTAAAGCGACGCGCGCGGCGTCGGCGTCACGCCCGCCTGGCTCGCAGAAGCCCTCGGGCCCCGCGGGCAAGTCGCGCGCGGAAATGGGGCGGGCGGCCACGGCTGGGCTCGGGGCCCCCAGGCCGCGAATAATTTCGCCAGGGAGCTATCGGACAGAGAGCGCCAGGGAGATGCCAGCGCCGAAGGGTTGGCGGCCGTGGCGGGAGCGGCCGTGGAGCAGTTCGCTGCGATATGAGATGAGGTGGTCGATCTTCGTTGTCGGCCATCGGCTGAGATGCAGTCCCTCGCTGGGTCTTGCGCGATGCAGGTTCTTGTTGCCGTGCTCGTGGCAGGCTGGCGCGTTTGGTCTTTCTTCCGCGTGCTCGGCCCCGGGAGTGATGAACGGGCGCCGCGGGGGCCCCGCGCCGCCATTCTTTGGGCGCCGTGGGATGCTCGCGCCCGCTGTCGCTCCGCGTGCTGCGAGCTGCAGAACTACTGGCGCGCCGTGGCTGGGCTGGCGCGGGCGTGCTTCGCAGGTGCATATTGTCCCGGGCACGGGATCGCATGACCCCCCTTGCAAGTGCACAGTCCTCCCCGCTGCGATGCGCAGTAAGTGGAATGGCAGCGGTGGCGCGGCGAAGGGCGTTCGGCGATGGGGGCTCCGAGCCGCTGCGACGCCCGCGCCGAAGCGACGCCCGGGGCGCCGTTGCGACGCCGCTCCAGCCGCGACGCGGTCGCTGAGACAAAGTTCTGGCCACGTCGCCGACGTCGTGATCCCGTTCGGGCCACGACGCCGCCGTTGCGACGCCGCTCTGGCCGCGGCGCCGACGCGGCGGCCCGTTCCGCCGTGGCGTAGCCGTTGCGACGCGGTTCCGACCGCGCCGATGCCGCTGCGACGCCGTTCCAGCTGCGGCGCCGCCGCGCCTGTCCGTGGCGCCGCGACGCCCAGGGCGCTGTTGCGACGCCGTGCTAGCCGCGGCGCCGCCGCGGCGCCCCGTGACGCAGCGCCGCCCGGGGCGCCGTGACGACGCCCGTTCTGGCCGCGACATCGCCGTGGCGACCTGTCGCGCCGCGGCGCCCAGGGGGCCGTTGCGTCGCCGTGCCGGGCCGCAACGCCGCGACTGCCCGCGACGCCGTGCAGCCCAGGGCGCCGCTGCCGTGGCGATGCCGATCCGGCTGCGGCGCCCGCCGCCGCGACGCCGGTGGCGCCGTGGCGCTTCTCTGCGTGTGGATCGTGAGCGGAATTGTGAACGCAGGCCATGGCATGTGGTGCGTTCACGTCTTGTTTGGCTCCTTGCTAGCGCGTCCGAAGAAAACGGGTTTGCCGTCGATTGCGGGCGCCATGGCCAGGTGCACAGAGGTTGCTCCGCGCGGGGCTCGAAGCATCGAATCAGGCCGCCAACGCTGCGGGACGCAGCGCACCTCCATGTCTTCGAGTACGTCTCAGGCGGGACCGACCCCTCCCCCTCCTCCCTCTCTTGCTTCATTGTCGGTGTTCCACAACTTGCACTCTGTGATTAAATGCGGCAAGAGGTGCATGACATGTAGGGGATCTGTTTCAGCCGCCACCGTCCAGGACTGGCGGAAGTCTCTTCTTGCTTTCTCCTCGCTCCTGGGCATGGCCGTTGTTCTCATTGTCCCAAGGGTCGGCGCCGACACATTGGTGGGGTTTGGGTCCACTTGCCCTGTCATACGGCATTTCGTTTAATCCTCGGTGCTGGGTGCTGCACAGCATCTCAGGGGGTCCCCTGGCATAGTTAATATCATGGGGCAGTGCGCGCGCTCGAATTCCAGCGCTCGACGAGAGTAGGTTGATCGGATTTCACAGAAAGGTTGTGGCCAAAGGCTCTGGCTGGTAGGCAGCAGGCGGCACGCTCTACGAGGCGGTAGTTCGGTCGGGATCCACTTTGTGATGGCGTCCACTCCATTCCAGTTCTCCTCCAACGCGTTCCTCCTCCTACTTCAACCCCTTCCCCTTTTGTTCTTTATGCCCTCCACCTCTCCAGTAAGGGCCCCCGCAGCCTTGCATTTTCAGAGCGTCCGCCCGGCACGCATATGCCCGTGGTGAACCTGCCACCGTGCCAACGAAACAATCCGTGTTGCGGCCATTGGTTCCTGCGGGGTGGTATTGTGGGTCCACTGGGACCATCTTAGGTCGTGTTGGGGCCTAGGGCGTCTTGGAGCTCTCTCGGGCCATTTCGGGGTCTCGTTGAGCCGTCTTGGGGCTCTGAAGGTCGTCTTGGGGATCTCTTTGGGCCGTCGTGGGGTCGTCATGGGGCCTTGTTGGGCCGTTTAGAGGTTTCTTCAGCCTCGGTTCCCTCTGGGGGCCACTTGGGCTAGCTTGTGGCTCTCTAGGGGCCGTTTTGGGCCGAGAAGGAGCCGTCTGGCCTTTCTTGGGGTTCTCATTGAGCTCTTTAGCCGTGGAAGGCTGGAAGCACTGACACACGAATGACAAACAGCTGTTCTGTCGTCTCGAGGGCCCCCTGCAGAGCTTTTTGGGTATGTGTCTGGGGCGCGTTGGAGGCCTGTTGGGGCCGATTTGGCGCTTTCGTAGAGGCTCTATATCTAGGGTGCGTCTCGAGGCAAAGTTGGGGCATCTTGGCGGCCTTGGTGGCCTTGGGCCGTCGTGGAAGCCGTCGGGAGCGCGGGGAGTCCCAGGGGGGCGTCGGGCCGCCTTAGGAGCCTCGGGAGGGAGGGGCGGGGCACGGACCACTTTGTGGCGATACGGACAGGCTTTAAATCAACCGGACTTTGATCCCTATCATCACTGAGGACGGAAGAGCCCTCCAACCCCAACGACACGATGAAGACGTGGCTTCGCTGAAGTCACCGTCCTCGCATTCGGACTAACACGTTTGGGCAGTTTGGCTCGATACCTCGTGGCCAAAATGCCCGACCCCTAATATTTGTTGTCCTCGTATCTTAGGTCCCCTCCCGAAGGGTTAGGGGTCCTTCCTAATCATACCAGGCAGCCCTTAGCGGTCATTCGCGCCTCAACGTGCAAGGGGGCACGGTGGCGTATATATATATATATATATATATATATATATATATATATATATATATATATATATATATATATATATATATATCCAATAGGCTTCTGACCGTCGGGTGGCCTTTTCTGGGTCTCTTAGGGGCCTCTCCGGGCCTCTTGGGAGTTTTTTTGGCGCCTGCTGGCGGTTTCGGGGGCCTTCTTGGGGCTGAAATCTCGGAATGTCAGTTCGAGGTGCCTCTCTTGGGTTTATCTTGGGGCCTTGTTTGGGCTCTCTTGGGCCATTTTGGGCGTCTTCGGGTCTTCCTCGGCCGTCTGGGGGCCTTTCGGCCGTCTTTGGCGCCTTTTTGCTGGGGTGTCTGGGGCCGCTTTGGGGCAACCATGGGGGCCTCTTGAACCCCATTGGGCGCTGCTGAGACACATAATGCGAATATGTTCAGATTCAAACTGTACTTTTTCTCGAGATTTGGACGGTTCTTCCTTCTTGGGGCCCTCTCGGGGGTCGTCTTGGAGCCGTCGTTGGGCGTCTCTGAGGCCTTGTTGGCAGTCTTAAGGCTATCGTGGTCGTTTTCGATGACTCCTGTGCGTGTTAGAATCCTGCTTGAGAAAGCGTAGATCGATTCTTAGGCATTTCGGAGGCCATAGAGTGTAGAAGTGGAGGTTCTGGAGGCCCCGGGGGAGCGTTGATGAGTTCCGAGACCCCCCCCTTCTGGCCTCACCCTGTTGATCGGACTTCAGCTCCCAGGGGTGGGGGAAAGGGGTAGGGGGACAGCCAATCACCTCACGCGCTTTTGCGTTCCCAGCAAGCGGCGGTCGGCGGATTTCGGTGATAGTTCGAATGATTGAACGCGTCTGCGGTGATACACTGGTGCGTCCACAGCAGGGTTTGCGCAAGTGGAGGGCCAAGTGTGATGAGACCCATTGCGACCCCGACAAAGCGGCTCACGGAGCGTAGCTTCCAGCTCATTGCGCCTCGCGTGGCTCGCGGAGCTTCCACTTCAAGTTTCCAGCCCTCCCCCATTCCTTCTCTTCCATCCCTGTCGCACCCCTGGGCGGGTGGGTATTAAGGGAGGAAAAACCACCCGGACCGGACAATTGGCATTTACTAAACTGCCTTGGGCGTTTACTGAACAGCCCTGCCCTGTTCGATTCCTTATTTGAGCGCGTTTACTAAACGACTTCGCGTGTCGGAGTGGTTTTAATTCAGGAGATCGCAGACATGGATTTAGGGGGCGTGGCTTAGCGACGGGTCCCGTTTCCATGGGAGATCGCGGATTTCCGCCGCCGAACGACGCGGCTGCGGCTGCATTTGGGGGAGGGCACCTCCCCCGATCCATGGATTTGGCGACCGCGCGCCAAATCCATGGATTGCTGATCCATAGGGGTGGATGTTTTGACTTTTAGGGTAAGGCTGGCCGGGCGTTTCGCTCAAGATTTCGTCGCCGACTGTGGTCCTGAAACATGAGCTGTGCAACAGCTTCAAGGATGGAGGGCGGGAGGTTTTCGAAACGACTCGCGCCTTAGCGCCGCGCGCATTCGCAGTGTGGCTCTCGCGACAGCGCCGCGCCGCGACAGCGCCGCTCTCACAACATATTCAAGGATGAAGGGCGGGTGGTTTTTAAACTGTGACTCTCGCCGTAGCGTCGCGCAAATTCGTCGTACACGCTTGCGACGGTTTCAAGTGTTCGTATGGTTGAAGTTCTGGAAATGGTGGTCTGGCAAGGTTTAGGATTGGCAGGACGCAGTCAAGTTGTTGTTCGCGGTGTTGAAATCCCAGTAATGTTTTGGCACAGTTTCGGATTGTCAGGCCGCAACAGCCACGTTGATTCGCGGAGTTGAAATCCCGGCAGATGTGTGTTGGGCGCGACCGAGGATTTTTAGACGTTTTTTTCCAATGGGGCACTTCCCGTAATTAGCATCTGTGAGCCAGCGTGGAACCCAAAATTGTGATTTCTTACAAACTACGTGGTGTAATCTAGGTGATGTAATCAATGTGGTGCAATCCAGGCGGTGCAGTCCATGTGGTGCAGTCTATGTGGTGCAACGCACGGGAATGCAACGCAACGCCATGACATTCAAAGCAATGCAACGTAATGTGAAGCAATGCGACGCGATGCAAATCGATGCAGATCAAGCAACGTAATGCAAACAAGTGCAAAGCCATGCAGCGCAATGCAGCGCAATGCAACGCAATGCAAACCAATCTAAATTAATGCAATGCAGAGCAATGCAATTTCAAAGCAGTGCGATTGCAATTCAATGCAAGGCAAGGCAAGGCAATGCAACGCAAGCAAGGCAAGGCGATGCAAAGCAATGCAAGGCAGTGCAAAGCGATGCGAATGAATGCAGGCCCAGAAGACGGGCGGCGATGGTGCGACGACGATGCGGCGACGGGGCGGCGACGCGACGATATAGCCGCCAGACCCCCAGGCCCAGACGACGAGCGGCGACGCGGCGGCGACGAGGCGGCGACGGGGCGGCGACGGGGCGGCGTCGGCGACGACATAGCCGCCAGGCCGACCCCCAGGCCCAGACGACGGGCGGCGACGAGGCCTTGACGGGGCGGCGACGGCGACTCCATAGTCGCCAGACCGACCCCCGCGCCCCGCTCCTTGTTCCAGAACCAAGGGCCCCTAAGTGCAAGCACTCTTTGGGAACATTATTGTAGGGACCTGTGGATAGGGAACTTGGAGGGAGGGTTCATTGTAACACCGTTGATGGTTTGGGTTTAGATTGGCCCTCCACCGTCTCCTCCTCCTCTTCTTCCTCCTCCTCCTCCTCCTCTTCCTTTGTGGACACTTGGAGTCAGGCTTGAATCGCCGAGCGGAGTGCCGAACGGCTCCTTGCACGCATCGTCATCTTGTTTCACCCTGCTCGCGCGCCTCTGGCGCAAGGCGTCTGATCTGCGTTGCGCATGATCCACAATGCGTCTGTGCTTGCACGACTGTGCGTTTCCAAGGCTGGCTATCATATTGTATATGGTTACGCCGTTTTACAGGACGCCGCGTTTTGAATCGTCGGCATGCGTGGTTATATGTAATGGCCTTCGGCCCATCCCACCACAGTGCCTGCGTTGTGGTTCAGAGTCCTCAGGGCTGCTTCTTGGGATCTCTTCCGATCGCTCTCGGGGGCCTCTTCGGGCAGTCTTGGGGGCAGTCTTGGGACCTCAAGGGAGCCTCTTGGGGGCCTTTTGGGAGCCTCTTGGGGCTTCACAGGGGTCTCTTGAGGTCTCTTGGCAGCCTCTTGGGGGCCTCTTGGGGCCTCAAGGGGGCCTCCCGGGGCCGACAGCTCGAAATGTCCGTTCGGGTCCCCCGTCAGGGCTCCCTCTTGGAGCCGTCTTCGGGGGTTGGGCCGTTTTGAAACCCTCTTGGGCCGTCTTGGGGCCCTCTTGGAGGCCTCTTGGGCAGTCTTGGGGGGAGGTTGGGGGCCTCTTGGGTCGTCTTGGAGCGCTGGGAAGCCTAAAAGGCGAGAACACCCAAATCAAACACCTAAGGCAAGTAAATGATTTGCGCCTCTTGGAATCCTCCTGGGAGGCCTCTCGGAGGTCTCTTCGGGCGTTTTGGGGACGTCTTGGCCCATATTGATGCCACGTTGGGCGTCTTGGAGCGATCTTTCGACGACTCGGGGCCGTCTTGGGGGCCTCTGGGGGGCCCTCTTGGTTCGTCTTGGAGCCTTCTTGGACCCGAACAAGTTATGCGATAAGACTCTGCGGGCCCAAGGGACCACGCGACGCGCCCCAGAAGATTTGGCAACTTCGGGTCCGGGCCCCTTTCAGAATCTTCAGGACCGTGCACTGAGGCTTCAGAGATTAGGGAAAGGACCTGAGGACACTCCAACTCGTGCCTCACGGGTACGGTGGCGGATACTTACGTGCAAGTACCTAGAGCGATTGAAGCTCTAGGCATGGTCCAGAATTGTCGAATACGCCTCCGGCGAGTCACTGCCGCTTCCTGCCTTGTCGGGAGCGGAAAATGGGGCAAGTTATTGGAGGCCATTTCCCTTTTGCGATCGAAACAGCCCAGGAACACTGGGAGGCACATGCTTCTGGTTTTGGAACATCGGAGTCGTTCAACAGGGCCCTTCAGAGGCCATCTTAGGGATTACTGTGGCTGCACTGGTGGCCTGGAGGCTCATCTTGAGGATCCTTTGATACTTCTCTTGGGGGCATGCTGGGCCATCTTGGCGGTCTCTCGGAGAAGTTTCGGGGCCTTTTTTGGGGGGCATATCTCGAGGGCATTGTGGGGACTCCTTGGCCGCTTGGAGGGCACATTTGCCCACTCGGGTTAGTCTTGTGGCCCTGCTCGCCCCACTGGCCTGTGGGAAGCCCTCTGGGTTGGAGTAGCGGCAGAAACCAAACCACCCCATGTTGAAGGCAGGCTTCCCAAGAGGACCCTTAACAAGCCCCGTGATGGCCCAGGAGGGCCCAAGGGTGGATGGTGGGGTGGGGCAGGACGGGCCCAAGAGGACTTCCAGATGGTCCCACTGGGATGGACCCGAGGGACGTTCAAGAAGCCCCCAAGACGGCCCTGAGAGGCTCCAGGAATGCGCCCTGGGTGGCCCGTGAGAGGGCCCCGACGGGGCCCGAAGCCAGACGACTGCCCAGAATGCCCTAGGAGGTCCGCAAGGAGGGGTCCGCCACCTTCCGAGTAGCTGCGGCAGTAGCGGGGGCGGTGATAGAAGGGGAGCAGGGACATCGGCAGCGGCAGCGGCAGCGGGGCCAACCTGTTAAGCGCGAGCACGAGCACGAGAGGGAAGAGGAGGAGGAGGAGGAGGAGGAGGAGGAGGAGG